>JAOPTO010002146.1:1621217-2078717 GCA_033822845.1 Tetrapedia diversipes
AAAAAAAAATAATCTTCGAACAAAGTACGAATACAAACGAAGACTACGTACAAACTGCTTTTAAGATTAAGATCGAATATCATACATCTTCCTTGAATCCTAACTTTTCAAGCGTATCCCTTTCCCAATAAGGATTTCCCTTGAAAGGCTTCACTCTTTCGACCATGAAAACTTTTGACGGTATAACTGTAGCATCTACGTGATCCTTCGCTCTAAAAAGAAGAAGGAACTTCTTTTCGAACGATGCACAATCGCGTATCAAAGATTGTACTCTGTTACTTACCGTGGATGATATTTGATATTTTCGTATCTGACACAATCTTTGCGCCAAGATTTTGGATAATTTCGAAGACCGCGTACAAATGTTAATAAAACGTTCCCACGATTTGCCATTCTCTATAACTTTAAATTATGAATTCCATTAGATTAAAGTAAGGTTATGCGAGTGTATGTAAAATAATTACCCTTTTGGAGGTTACACAACTTTTATGATCGATTCGAAATTTATTTAAATTGTAAAAGGTTTTGACAATAATGAAATCCTCTCGCTATCTATTACCTCTTGCGATACAAATATATTAGCTGTGTACGACGGATCGGTTGGAAAAGGTGCACGAATTTTCTCTCTGCATTCCACCGCACCAACGTTTGAAAAATATTTCACTGTTCTCAAACTATGTACAGTACCTATGTTCACCTCTTGATCCGATCTTTCGACTTCGGATGAAACAGTAAGCGCCATCTGTTAGACAGATAAATTTGCATAATTTAGACTTTCGAGGTTAGGTGCTACTTTTATGTACATTAGCGCCTCAAAAGTCGCGGATAACTTAGCGGGCTCTACCGTATACAAAAAGAAAAAAAGGATAGTAACCTTCGAATTTCAAAATACATAAATTTAAGCTTACTTCTGGTAGATGCCGTATATCGTTTAATCCAAAGTCGAACGATCTGTCCGGAAGGAATGTTTTTCGAACGTTGGACCGGTGGAACGGATAAATCGATGCATCTTCTTTAACCGGTCCAATCGTAAATATTGTTAAGATAAGTGTATCATCTATAAGTTGTAGATGGCACAACAGAGCCTGCGAGTTTTTGTACGATCGGTAATTCAGATCGTGAAACACTTGTAAGCTCTGTAAGGTGTTGGGTCTATGGTATAACTCGTCTCTGGTTAGAGTACAGGTTTAAATCAATAAAATATACAATTTTTCAATTTTACACCATTACAGATTGTAATGTATAATATAATAATGTAATTGAAAAAAGACAACGTTTTTGATTTAGGTACATTGTCGGTTGTTACAAATGGTAATAGGCGTGTAGAGTGATAAAAGGTCGAAGAAATTTCAGATACCGATATTAATGATACAGAGAATATCATATTAAAGATACATATACAGTAGCGGAACATAAGTTTAAGACGATATAAAGTATAGTACCGTGATTTATAAATATTGTCTGCGCATTCATTATTATCGATAATAAGGTAATATAGTACTTATTGATTAATACGGAACACGAAATTTGTTTATTGTACTACTTCTCATATATTAATCGCTTTATTTTTTCGACTCTCAGGTCGAACAACTTTTGCTCGCTACTGTACGAATGAAAAGATTCCTAGGTTTCAATTTTCGTACATATTCTTGTCGCAAGCTCGTCTGGGAATTTTCACGAATACAACCGTGCGGTATTTGAAAATTATTCTACGGAACTGTGGAATGTCTGGGAAGAGCGTGCAGCTCGCAGGAATGCATTGTATTTCAACGTAATCTTCGAACGTAGAGGAGTTGCCGAGGTGAGGACAGATAGAGCCAGGTTAGAAACGGAAGGGGAACATTTGAATGCACGATGTCGTCGAGCTTTAACAGCCACACGAAACGCGGATACTCCGCGCTCGAGTATAGCTTTAATCCTTTCATCGCGAAACATGCCTGTGTTTTTAACGATCGCGGGAATTTCGTTCGTTTCTTTTTGTTCGCGCGAGCCACCGTGCTACATGGCTTTGCATATTCTCGAAATTACTCGCAATTTCAAGACAGAGATCGTAAATAACAAGCATTCGCCGGTACCGCAATATTTTCGTTAAGATCGGATCCACAATGTTGAAGGATGATAAAAATTTTGACGAATGTTGCAGCGTAAACAGGATGTCGAGATAGATGCACGTTTTGAAAGCGTAAACACCGAATATTCGATGCGCGCATATTCGATTTCCTTCGGAAAATCTACTCTCGCGAAAACGATACCCGCGTTATGATTGGGAATAGCGGAAGGAAAGAAAAGGGCGAAACTGGTCGACCGTAGAGCGGTGGAAAAATGCTCGTGTTCTCGTTCGCGTTGTTGGAAATTTTACAACCAAACAAATAAGTATTACCTACCGCATGCATTCGCGTCAAACTTGCTGGTTTTCCAAACACGCGAACCATTCTATCTTGAAGCATTTTCGACACGTTCTCCAGTCGAATAATATATCGTTCTTATCTGAACGTACCGCGGCGTTCTTGCATTCTAAAAAGTTCCTCCATTTTCAATGGGATTTTTCGCTTTCGCACCTGCTACGCGAAGAACAGAGGCGTCGAAGCATTAAAAAGCAGCGCGATCTTTCGGCTGTTTTTAAAAATCGTTCTAATTCCGATGCTGTTACACGCATTTACATTACGGCTAATAATTATTCGACATCTTTCGACTTTTTAATCAATCTTACACTAAATTTCATTATTAGCTTAATAATATTTTGTAATCTTATTTCACCCACTCTGTATTTTTTAAATCAATGGGTTTATAACCCATAAATAAATAAATAAATAACTGACAGCGTTGGATAGGTTTTCCTGCACCGTACAGGTAACACGTCCGAAAGAACATCCGCAAGGAACGGCGGAATTATTCAATGAAACGTTATACGTTGCACATTCGCGGGCGTAGTCGTGGTTAAAATGTCGATTAGATCGTGATTTATGAGAACGGTGACACGTTCCGGTAGGTTTGCGGACGCGACACTGTTCAATTACGCGGTGTCGGCCTGGAAATTTCGCCTGGCGAACCCCCGATGCGCCGGCCGATATCGAGAAACGCTCTACCTACCGGCTGTATATCACGTCTTGTCGGGTTAAGTAATTTGAACGGTTCGCTTAGTTCGTATTGTGGAATCGCTTTCGAATAGCAGGCATCGCTGGAGATACCAAGAAGGGTAGTTAGTAGCGAGATAGACGGTTGATAATTTCCTATGGCCGATCATTCCACGACCTTAGAGTCGGCCGTATCTCGAAAGTTTCTCGAACAAAAACCGAGATTCGTTCTCTCCGTTTCCTTTTCGTTTTTCGTGCCTCGATTAAGCGTAAGCACGTTTTCCATATCTCTCGCAGACAATTTCAGATTTCTCACGGTTGCCAGTAGGAAATACCCGCGACAGTTGCTACTTTTCCCATTCTACGCGACGACCGTCCACGATGGAACTTGAATTTCCATTGTATAAGAGGCGAGTGTAATTCGATCGAAGCTAATGGACCGTGAGCGCACCACCATCAGTAATCTCGTTTTCGTGTCTATTCTACCCTGCATTGTGTTGCAGCCGATGCATTCACGCACTGCCGGGCCGCGCAAATGCACCACCTTCGCAGCTTATACAGTTAATTAACCGTCATCGGTTAAATTAATTAATTGGGAAATAATTAACCGTACGAACTAAGCAATTGGAACGAAAGAAAGAAGATGATTTTCAATGATTTTGACTGATAAAATTAGCTGCAAATAGGCTGTGTCGCTCGTGATTATACCGTCGATTTTCGAAACAAGTACATCATTTTCACGCAACGTTAAAACATCGTCGCATGGTTTGAAAACGATCACGATTCAAGTTTCGAGCGTTCACCTTGAATTCAGATTTAATCCGAACGTGGATCGTGTGATATCGAACTTGTTACGTACGAATATTAAAGTTTTTTTGCCGCGAGACGAGAGGGATCACGAAAGTTTCACGATTCAATTTCGCGCGAGTCGTGTCGGTTCGAGGATCGATGTATCGGAATCCACGAGATTCGCGTGGAAACTTTGACCAGGTTGAAAAACTTTCTACAATACGTGTATCGACGCCACGGATATCTCTTTGTTCAAAAGATGAGCCAGAAGACATAGGTAAAATTGAAGTTTGTTTCATGGCAACGCATTTTATCGGAAGCCAGAACGGCAGCGGTGAAATCAAGGAGAACGGTAACACTGGAGAATTCATAAAACTCGTTGTTTTCCTTTTCCTCGAAGTATGTGCAACCGCGTTTCCGGATAAAGCTCGTTTACGGCGCTCGAGATTCGGCAATTTTGAACTTTCTTCCCGTTTTTGCTCGAAAGGTTCGGAGTAGATGGACGATAGTTTCATCTTTTTACGCTTCAAGTGCTTCCGCGATAAAACTGGAAGGCGTTCATTCGTGGTGCAACGTGTATTGCGGTTAATGTATCGAAACGCGTGCGCGATGTTTCGGTATTCCTTCCGGAACTATTCAAATCTCTTTTTCGCAGAAGTTCTAACAAAGTTCAAAGGAAGTTAGGGTAGGTAGCTCGGCATTCACCGGAATAATAGGTAGCTTAACCGAGGTGGCTTAAACTTTGCCCGCTGCCATCGAACGTCAGCTCCTTCCACGACCCGTTGAGAGGAGGAGACCGCGAATTTTAATCGAGAACCGCGTCAAGAACTTCGGCCACCTCTAACTTTCGACCGCTATCCCACAAAACTCAACCTCCAACCCTTGCGAATACATTATTTTCTTACGGTAAATCAATCGGCCCGCTAAACCGTGCGATCGGTTCCAATATCGAACTAGCTATCGAAGTTTCCGCGAACCAATTATGCAGAACGTGCCGTCGGATGATGGCTTATCGCCACGACGGGATTCAGGACGTGACCGAAATTGAACAATTGAACTACAAACAACGTTCCGAAAACTGGTTCTCAGGTAGGGACACCCGTGAAATTTAACCGTTTGACCGGTAAATATGCCAGGTCGAAGTGGTCCGCGTGGACGGCGCTCTATTAGCAATTGTGTTGCTCTAAACTGGAGCGAGGAAAAATTGGCGAACGCGTATACGCGTCCATAGTTTATGCGAATAGCTTTCGTCGGACGCATATATGCGTCCGTAACAGTGAAAGGGTTGACCAGTTTCTTAAACACGTTATTAATTCGAATCGATCGCTCCAAGGTTCGCCAACGATTCGAACAACGTCCAGGAACACGAGCTTCCTTTCGGGTAGAACAAGGGAAACCGAATCAAATCGTTAGCGAATAAAGTTTTCTCCCGCAATCTAATCGAGCTTTTCCACCGATACGTTCGTCTTGCTCGCTGCAATTACGTTTGCGGTACTTTCTCTTTCTCCTTTACTTTCTTCCGTTCGACTACCCTCCTAACTCGTGATCGCCGCGAATCGTACTCGAAGGTAAACGAATCGAACTGGTTCGAGAATAGCTCCTCGTCGGGACAAGGCCAGGAACATTTCGAGCCATTTGCGACGATCATACGGCTGTCCGATACTTTTCTTTCCTCTTTTGCTTTCATTTCCATCGTACCTTCGAAAACAGCTGCAACGATTTTCTCCTATCGGCTCTCGAAGTATACACGGCTACGCTCGTACGGAAGTTGTACCGGATAATTTATTTATTTAAATCGTTAAACGGGATAGATTGTACGGTAACGGGTACAGATCGAAATACATAATAGGGTATACAGAAATACATGTCGTATAAAAGGACAGTAATTGGTGAGACGCCTGAGAGATTCTAAACGAATTAGTGCCGTTCGCAACGAAACGTAGCGTGGTACAAAAGAATTACCGATGGAACAAAGGCGATAAACCGGATCGAAATTGGTCAACGAGGAAGGCTCGCGTAAATCGAAAGGTTCTGAATGGGTGCATAGAAATTAGTTAAACTAAGGGACTGTAAACGGTTAATCTTGGCGTTTCGCGTGATAAAAAAATAAATAACCGAACAGGTTTTTCCGATACTCTGCTTGAAAACACGTACCTAGTTTCCGTAGATAAGACGAGCAGCGAATACAGGTTGCTCTCCCTTCGTCTCAGTCGATCCAGGGGTAAACGAGTAGCTGTCGATGGTTTAAAGTATCTGTAAAATTAGAGGGACGAAGCATGGTATCGGATCTCATGGGATCGACGTTCGGCGCGCAGCGTCGCGACGATCAGTCGGACGGAGAGCGTCGAGTGTCAGGCGTCGAACACGCGGGAGTGCAAGGCTCGTGCCCGGCTCCCTCTTGCGAACGCCGATAAGTGGGGATAAGTGGAAACGCGTACGAGTTCGGTGAGAAGAGAGAAGCAACGAAAGTCGATTCGAGTAAGAGGTGGACGGAGAGCACGCGGACGGCTCCTCGTGTCCCGATGTAAACCAGCAAACATCATTCCGAGCTTGTTCGTTCACGCACGAGGGTGGTTTTCCTTCGGTCTTCGTGATCTCGGTGATCGTAACGTGCTTATCAACGTTACATGGTCTAACGGCGATAGTTCGATCGATCGGAACAATAGCACGGGGGACCACGGAATCGCGAGAAGCATGCCGTTCTTCAAGAAGCTCAGGAGATTCTCCAGGCATAAAAGTGAGTTCCTTACGATTCTATTCTACTCTCCGTTCAATGTAAATTAGAAATTGTTCGAAACTTTGTCGCGCCTCGAAAGAATTTCAACCGTCGATGTATACCTCACGGGGATAAAAATGGTCGCGGCGATCGCGATATCGGGCCCGATACGATCGAGCTCGTTTCAGCTGAAAAACTTGCAGACCTTTTGCTACTCGCTGGAAAAAGATTTCGCAGCTTTGTCCTAAAGTTTGAACTCGTTCCAGGAGTAATTACATTTTCGTAAGATAGCACGTCGTTCCCGACCGAGTTTCGCGTAATGGAATTCCAGCACCGAGGGAAGTCCCCGGGGGGAGTTGCATTCGAGTGCCGGTTCGATTCGCCTCTCCTTCTTAACGCAGTTTCGAACTACTCGCGACGTCCTGTTTTCTCGAGAACGAATCGGCATTCGACTATTGCTTTAAAAACGCCATCTCAGGATCGTGCGTTTTTCCTTTGTTCTTTCGCTCGCGCTTGCATCGGAAACGTTAGCCCCTATTTCTTTGCTCTATGCGCAACGATTCGCTAAAAGATTAAGCGCCGCGTCTTATTCTTTTTCTCGTTACTTTGTCCGATACGATTCGGAGTTATTCATCGGACTCGACGTATTCGCGAGCAGGTGGACGAACGTGTACAGCGTATTACATTGATTCGTTTCGCATGCAAATCGTTGGACTTCGAACTAGCAAGTAAATGACGACCGATCGGCGAAACGAATAATTGCGTCGGGACGGTTATTTCTCGGCAATCACGATTTTCCTTTCCTTTCCGCTTCTTAATTATACCTTTACGCGGCTTCGCGACTGTTTCCCTTTCACCTATAATCGTTAACCACCGTGTTCCACGTCGATTATTCGGCGCCAAGAGCTTCCCGGTGCGAGTGCAATTTTCCCAGCGTGTAATTTTCGACGTACCTTCGATTCGCGTAATACAACTTTTCGCTTTCCTCTTAAACAAGGACAAAGGAGACGGGGGACGTTCCAAAGAAATGCCCGTCGTCGTTAACGTGCTATTACAAAACGTTCGACCGTTCCATACCCTTCGTTTTCTGACTCCGCATTTTTTTCCCTCTTTCTATGACCGTGTTGTTGGTTACCTTCTTCTTTTTTTATTCTTTCATAGCACCGTCAACGGTGAACCATGGTCCACGCGGTAGATAACAATTTACAACCTCCGTAATTTATTCAAATTTTCCTCGGTCGAAATTCTGCTCCTTGTCCCGACGCCTCTTCCTTACGCGGCTTTGTTAACAGCCGTTACCCGGAACATTTTTCTTCCCTCTGTCGGTCTGTACTTTGCCAATCAAATTATATAGCCTTTAGCACGAGATAGACCGTAGATACCTATGTACACCGATTGAAACGTTGAAAAGGTAACCGGTTCGTAAAACCGTGGTATCGTTGCTTCGTAAATCGGATCGATGAATTCTTTGATTAGTTTGGTCAAGCTTGTTGTTTGGAATCCTCGATGAAAAAGCGAGAGCCAGCGAGCAAGCAAACGTTCGAGTATCGTTAGCTCTTTATCCTTCGATCCGAAGGCGTGGCCGTTCGAGATAAAGTGACCGGCGAACTTATGCTTCGGATGTTCTCAAATTTATATACCTTTGCCGACAGCTTTTTTCTTCCATCGAATTATACACCTCCCTCCATACTCTTCGGGGACACGCGTTTCCAACGGTGAAATTTATTCGAGTATTTTTGTTCGAGTTAAACGCTCGTTAAGCGAGCGCCGAGGATTACTAGGAGCCGCGGACTTTTTACGAGGGTATTTTTCTGTATAAGAACGCCATATTTACCGCGAACAAACGCAACGGTATTGTATTAACGTTTAATTTTCGTCTGTTTATCAGAGCGATTCGGAACGGGTTCGAATTGTTCTATTCTGTATACTTTTCAGCGCGAATATTCGTAGACGGACAGAATTTCCAACACGTATGCGCGAAAGTAGAGAAAACCGCGCAGTTTCCTACCGCACCGTTTCTATATTTACGCGTGGCTTTGCTCCATCTTCGATAATGGCTTATTTCGAGAGTTCGGAGCATTACGATCGTGCACTTTGTATCCGTGTCACGGCGTTATGCAATTTATTTCGATGATCCGTATGCGCCAGTCAGTCGCGGGCAGATCGATCTTTGCTCGGTTTCGAGCATCGACCGGATCGCAACGCGCAATACCAAGCGCCGATTCGTCCACGGTTTTTCCGAGTCGGCGATGTCAACTCCAGAATATCAAGAGTAGCGTTTCGAAACCTATTCCTCCGTGAGTTCGAAACCCTGTCCTGGAAAAAATCGATAGCGGTTGCGTCACTTCATCGTTTAGTTTTCATTCGTACACGCGACGCGAGATAACTCGCCACCGCAACCTCGGAATTCATTGAATCGAGCTAATCGTCTCTGCGCGATTAGAAAGATTGCTGATGAATTAAAAGGTACTAGCTTCGAAAACGACGACGACGACGACGACGATGAGCAGTCGTTCGTCGTTATTCGTCGCAGTTGAAATTCTCGACAAGGGAGCAAAGGAAACACGGAATATAATTAATCACGAATTTGGTTAGCGGTATCAAGCTCAGCGTGCACGAGCAAACCCCGACCAAGTTGTAACTTTTAAAGGGCAGAAATTGGATTAGGGTGTGGCGATGCAAATATCCTCGCGGCTCGTTAATACAGAGAAGAGAAAGGGAAAAAGATTGCGCGCAAAGGGAGCCGAATAGAAGAATCGAAAGGCAAATCGGGTACCGCCACGACCAATTTCCGATCACGCTTAATTTCCTCACACTTTCCGCGTATTTCACCCAATTTCCTCCTTCCGAACTTTCCTCGAGTTTCGCGATTCGAGTTTTCTTCGAGTAGAGACCTCGTCGATGCTCGATCGCCGAATTTCGCGGAGCGTGTTTGCAGTTTCTAGGTCGGTAAAGCGTTCATGTATTTCGCGTTAACTGCCATCGCGTTTAATTTTCGAGACTGTACAATCGTTACTCGTATGCAAGTACATGTATACCAGACATGTCGCATCTTCTCGCGTGCTTTTCACGCCTGTTTCTATGTTCTCGTCAACGCGGACGAGATTTCTACGGTTCCCCGTCAAATTCGCAATTCGTGAAACTATTACTTCTCGCGCTACAGATCGTAAACAATTGGCGCGGTTCGAGTTCTACCCACAGTTTTCACGTTTCACCTACAAGCTCTGCTTTCATCGCGAAAACTTATTGTGTCGCTATAGAAACGGAAATCGAATGAAAACGATCAGCGTATGTCACAGTTTTGTCTCGAGTCTGTCGCGTTTCACCGGATAAATAGAGTTGTACGACGGCAGGCGGAGGACAATATTTCTTGCGGAGCGTGAAAGAAGACGTCCGACGCGGTTACAAATCACGCCGTGTCTTCCTACGGTTTCATCCGTAATTTCACCAGCTTCCGTGAAATTATTCTCTCGCGCATCTCGCGCCTCCGTCTCTGAATTATTTCTTCCCGAGTGCAGCATTTCGTACGCAAAGCAAATCGTACGCCGCTTTTTGTCGCGAAATGATGCGAAAATAGAGAATCTGTTGCGCGTAGGACATTTCAAGAGAAAGACGATTTACGATGGTTCACCTTTTAGTTTCTATCACGATTCCGTGCTACTAATTCTACGGATACTAACCGTCGACGATACCAACTTCCATTCTACAAAAATCAATGCTCCAAGACCGAGAGTGTTCAGCATCTATTTTTACGTATTTGCTCGTAACAAACTTGATCGGTCCATGTTTTATCGCAATCATGATTATATTTCAATTTCTTCTCGAACGAACATTCATACTCTTGAATCTCGTTACGACTTACATTTTGCTTTTAAAATCCTAAATGGTTCCCTATGTTCCCCAGAAACGTTTTATTTAGAAATCCTCTGCTTATCCCTTAGAAATCGCTTTCTTTTAAGCGAAGAAAATCATTACACTCTACACGACCGATTCAACCGCCTGAACGGAATCTTCGTTAATGTTGACAAATTATCATCGTCGATCAAATTTCTTTGGTTCCTATTGTAGATTTATTCGTGATACTTTTCGTTGCGTTGATCCATGACTTCCTTTCCTTTTCTTCTTGTATCAAAGGGTTGACTCCCGTTTAATAAATAAATAAATATCTAGGAGAACGTTAATTAATTTATTTTGTTCGAGCAATATAAATACGTTGCAATACAATTACATACATGCACGCATACCTCTTTAACGACTTCAGGCAAGATACGCATTTTATAGCAGCAGCGAAAACTGTGGCGGATGCTAAGACGAGATTGAAATCGATTTATCAAAGGCAAAAATCTACTTACACGCGGCGCCATCGTTCCTACGTGATGTAAATTAAAATTCGCTCGGAAAATAAATAGGAGGATGACGCGAGACCGCGGATATCGAATCCGAAAGTCCGATGGCAGCCGAGAGGAATGTCAATTATGTAAATTTGATCGTGAAGCACAGGAAAATCGTAAAGAGCGCAAAGAACGCGTCGCGAAACTCTCGCGTCAAAGTAACACCGTTCGAAGGTCTTCCTATTTGTATGCGCATCTATGTATATATATACGATATATACGATATATCGTAGGTACATGTTGCAACTCGAAATGTCACTCACGCTGTCTGCGAGTCTGTGGCCGAGAAACACGCGACAAGGGAACATCGACCCTTGCATAGAGCAGGCGCTCGCGCTCAACAGACAACGAAATAGCACTACTGACCGCATAGTCTCGATGTTCTCCATCCCTCGAGAAATGACTCGATTTTCATGCGCGTCTTCTCCCTTTCCATTGCCGTTTCCGTTGCTCGTTCCGTGGTTTCTCCGGGAAAAGCACACCGAGTTGCTTTCCACGAGATTTACGAGTTTCGCGTGGATCGTTCGAGATCCTCGTTCCAGAAAGGATCCGACTCGCGAAACAAAAGAGAAACGCGGCTCACCCCGCTCGCGTGTGTTTCCACATTTTCTCCGTCGTTCGCCTCGGTCTATGTTCCAACGAAGAAGAATGGCGAACGCGTCTACGAAACAACCTTTTCAAATGGTCTAGCGATAAACCGTCGCGTGTATTCGATCGTCGATTATTTGCAGCGGCGTACAGCACCGAGCGACGCTCGTTTTGCGAATGGCTCCTTCGAGACCTTCGGAAAATTTAATTTGCTCCTTCCGCATCGTACTCCCAATGGGAACCGCTTTGCTGCTTCAACCGCTACCGCCGCGCTACTTTCGCAAAAAGGGATTAAACGATCCTCCGGCAATACCCGATGGAAAAGGGAATAGCGATAGAGAATCGACGCGACTCACGACCTCGAACTAACAACGAGAGTCGTTCAGATTGGAAATATCGAACGGTGCTACCGCGAGGGCTTGCTTCTTTTCAGCGCACTTTAGTTCGGTGCTCGAGAATGTCTCGAGGAGGTATCGGAGCGTGGTCGCGTAACAAAATCGGCGAGTAAGCGATTCGCGGCGGTAGGTACTATGTACATACTTGCGAAATAAAATCTAATTAGCGGCAGAAGAGAGAGCACGTTGATGCGCGTTCGTCGTGCTCGATCCGATAGAACCGTGTCGTTGTCGCGGTGAAAAGTCGATACGATATCAAACGACGACGAGAATTTCTCAGCTTCCTTCCGAGACTTGTTTCCGAGAAGGAAATGCCTGCCAGATACTCGATTCTTGCATCAGCCGAGTTCGTATTCGCGTTCAGCCCAATTACTCCCTCCGCCGGTTGCCCGCCTTGCTCGCCATTCTTCCCTCTCTCCGTTCATCATACCCCCCTCACCCTTTTCACTCCTTTTCCCTCCCTTCCTCCCTCTCGCCCTGTTCTTTTCCCTTCGACGTGCTGTAATCGGGCTTCCAGACAAGACACGACGCGACGCGACGACTCGTTATACTTACACACTTTCAACCCTGAATTCTTTCGCATGCCTTTCCATCGCGAGAGACTGCATCGAACTTGCATCAGCCGGCTACAAGATATATCCCACCTGCAGCCGCCTAACGGTCGGCTACTTTTTATTATTTCCCTGATCGATCTCTTTCGTTCCCTCCCTTCGACTCTTCCGATCGTTCCGCCGATCGATTATGAAATCTTCGAAAGTCCGTCGGACGAGACGCGGTTGATTTCATAACGCGTCCCCAATTATCGCAAAAACAGGCGAATAGGCATCGTTCGTTTTATAGGAACGGTTTTATAGCAGATTATCGCGAGTAGCTATGGCACGGTAGCGGGCAACGTTCTACGAGCGAACGCGTGCTATAGAACAATTTGCTCGATTCGCAGACTTACGACGTCGCTTCGAAACATCTTTTACCTATTCTTCGAGAAAAAAAGAAGCTATCGTAGCGTCACGTTTTGACGGAGAAAACGTCCGAGTTTCAAAGAAGAAACACGACAAAGAGACTTCTTCCGTGGCTGCAGGACCTTTGGCGGGCTCTCCTCGAAGACGGGCAGAGAGAGGTACCCGTCGTTGTGAATCCGGGCTAGCCGAAACAGCTAAAAGGAAACAAAACGAAAGAACAACCGGATCGGATCCTTCGAGAGAAGAGGAACGGGACGAAGATGACGAGGAAAGCGGAATGGAGAAAGAAGAATGGCAGAAAGATGGAGAAGCCTGGACAGTCGGCGAAAAAAGAAAAAAGATGATTGGATCGACAGGGAACAACCAGCGCTAGCATAAAAGAATGAACCACAGGGGAACGCGAGAACAAGGGGAAGAGACAGAGAAGGACAGAGAGAAGAGCAGAAAAAAATAATGGAAGTTTTGGTCGCGCGGGACGCCGTTCTTCTTCGGTTTCACCATGGTTAGCTGCTTTCGTAGGAACAACGTCGACGCTAAAGTAATACCACCGCCTCTGTATGCACATACTGCAATTTTTTCAACTTCATGTTTCTACGAGTTTTTCTAGTTCCCGAAAATCGAAGGTACTTTAAGAGAGCATAAACGTCCGACCGGTCGGTCGCGTTACCGTTATAATCGTAGGAATAAAGGACTACTTATTTATTATAAAATACTTGCACCTTGCGTCGGGAGCACGCAACTTCTAAATAAATTTCTCGTCTAAAAGAATCGCGTTTCGAATGTCCGTGTAACGATGGCAAGTTACGTTTTTAACGTTTTCACAGTGTGTACAAGCTACCTTATACTCGATCGACCGACTTTGCCGCGATCGAATCTTCGATTCAAACTGCACAGTCTCTGCAGAAACACCCGACCGACGTGCTAACGAAATTACACGTAGGGGTACGTCGTATCACCTGTAGAATAGGAAACGGCTACACCGCTCGCGGGGCTATTCATAATTTCATTTGCCCGAGGATAGCGCGTCGCTGCCATCGCCTCTTTCCGATTAACCATAGAAACGAAATCAGGGTAATGGGGGCAATGCGATATCCACCGCGCATTCAATCGAAAATATTTTTAGAGGATATCGAAAACTCTGAATTTCCTGCATCTGGTGTAAATATCGAGTTACCAATTTATACCGTCCCCATCGAATAATATTTTTCTTTAATCGGAGTTACTCGGATGTGACGTTAAAAACCATAACGAAGGTAATATTTTTTAAAGAATATTCTGGTTTCAAGGAAAAACTGAATTTGTAAACGCACGGCACAGGACTTCGTGACATAAATATTCAATGGCAGGGTGGCAATGTATCAACGTTCCCTGCCAGCCTCTAAACTAGTTTTAGTCGGGATTACTATCCTCTATCGTAACTCTATCCGGAAAGGTATCGTGGTCTGTGATTCGTGCATCCCTGGTACCTAAAGGGCGGGTACATTCCAGCCGTCTCACCGTCGCGACAGGCAAATTTCCAATTTTCTCGCATCCCGGCTTTATGGAAAACCCCCCTCTGTCGCATACTGTTCCTTCGTGAAATCGAAGAGGCGCTGCTAGAATAGTTGAAATAATTCACACGTGCATCGACCGAGACACCTCTGGCTATTCGATCGAGAAATTGTATGGAATTCGTATTCGAGATCGCTTCGATAACGCCTGTCGTGTTACCTGTAGATCGGACACTACGCGTGGCCGACGACCTGTTTCAAGGAAAATTAAATCGGTGACCGCTTCGCGATATTCCACCGCGAAGAAATCGTCGAGGTTCTGGTTGAAGTTTTTCAAGGTTTTCTCACAAGGTCGCGTGTTTGTACTCCGACAACGAGATCGGTCCGGTGACCTTGCTAACGAAACGCTGCTAAGATTCGAGCAAAGAAACGATCGAGACTCGTTTGTACCGTTACGAGCTGTCGCGTCGGTCGGCAAGTCACGGTGACATCGAAACATCGATCTCGCAGAGACTGAAAATAATGCGCTATCTTTTCCGCTGGACGAATACGCGCGCAACCAGAGCCTCGATCTATCCGAACAAGAATAATTTGTACTTCCGTGGATACGGTCGAGCGCGCGTTTCGTTTAAACGGAAACTAGAGTATGTAGATGGGACCGTGACACGGGTATCTACCGCAAATGCTTTCCTCTTTTCGGCGTGGTGTGTATTGCCATTTTCAAGAGTAACGTTACAGAAATTCGAACCTATACATCGAACAGTCGGTTCACGGTTACCTAACGATAGTTAATCGCTGTTGGTGGAATTCGGTGTCCTTCTAATAATGGATACGCATACGTAGGTTGGGAGACGAGACTATTAAGAACGTAACAGTCTGGACTGTTTTTAAAAAAGAAAAGAGAAAAAGAAGTAAAAGGGAAACGGAGAGAGACGGATGTCGAGCAAAATAATGAAGTAAAGTTGTGCGGAATGTCAAAGGACGACGTTTCCTAAATGAATTTTCGCAGACTGTAGAGCGATTCGTCTGGAACGGGAATTCCTCTTCCCGGGAGATACTTAATGGTTGCTTTTCTCGTCGATCGTTTCCGTTCGGCTCTACAATTTCCCTTCGTTCCGATGACGAACAACCATTGACAGGTAAAAGAATGTAACGAGTGTGTCGGCACTTGCTGCCCCGTTACCAGTTGCGTTTCATTTCGAGTACCTATTATATTTCCGTGACACGGTTTCGCGAACTTGTCCGGTGAAAAATTGGAATAACTTGACTTTCCGTTGCATACGTTAAAATGTGCAAACAGTTTTATAAAGACACCCGATGGTTCTTCGTTATATCCCGTTTCCATGTTTTCACCTTGCTATATTATTCGTCCATCGATCGGTTTTCGTTCGCTTTTCGTTCGCGCCTAGCGATTCTTTTTCCCTGTGTGGCTACAATATTATCGTGGACTGACTCGTTTTCATTCCTATTGTCTCGCGAAAAGAATAACGTTCCATGAATCTTGCGGATCACTTCGGGGAAACGGTGGCTTCGCAATAAAAACGTTTCTGCGAGACATCGTCGGGGATCGCCATTTTGTCGTCGCCTCGTGTTTATTCGAGAGAGAAGTTTTTCTCGAGGAAGAAACGGATTTCCGAGGAGTGCTCGTGTACCACTGATCGGTGAAATTAAAACTCGATCCGAGACATCGGAGGGTACGAAACGAAGGTAGTCTCGGATGAATTTTCGTCAAGCGTGTCCCGAGATAGGGAGCAAAAAGTTACTACGGCTCCCGTTTAAAATACGCACACGACGCCGATAGTTTCTCTTGTCAATCATCTCGTGACGCGACGGTTACGACCGTTTCTCCTTTCTTTCGAGCTTTTTCCTTCTCGAGGAACGAATCGTTGCCTCATCGATATTCGATACTTTTGACACAGCCGTTTTGCCATTCCCTCCCTATTGTTTTCTCCCGATGGTGCAGTAAATTTCTTCGCGAACGTTCCAGACGGCGCGGCGGACGGTTTCAACCGCGCTCCCCTTTTCAACAGTATCTCGTTCGATTTCCAGCCTTCTGGAAACTCTGATAGAAATATAATTTGAAACTTTCACGTTATACACGATTCCGTGATTTATCCCAGACGATGCTTCCAATTATTCAAACTTTTATTCCGTTAAGACGAGCTCCACATCGAAACTTTCCCAAGCGATTTACAAAAACCGACTTCTTCTTCTTCTCTTCTTCGGAATAATTTCCAATAAATTCTATTTTCTTGTACAAATTTGAATAATGGAATCGTTCCTTGATTTCGATCGAAGGTTAACGAAAATATGCAAAGACCTTCGATAACCTCGTTAACGTTCATCCTTTTCATTCGCTTTTGCCTTTCAAATGCGTTCAAAGATTTTTATCGCATTCTCGTTTCTTTTACGGCTATTAAAAACGGCTTCCTCGGGTATTTTTCAACTCCCTCTTAATCTCCCGCTGAATTCTTTTCTATAAAAGGGTGCAAAAATGTGGAACAGCAGGAGACGCGTTAAATCGCGCTAGAACTTCCGAGGAACGTAATCATCCTCGAAGATAGGAAGGCCAACTTTGGTTCTAGCAAGTTTACGAAGGGCATCTTCCATGAAATTGGGGGCTGGAACGCAATACCTTTGTCCCTTACACGCGCGCGGCTCGTTCATCAATTTCTCCGCGAGGATATTTTTAGTAAAATCGACTGCTAAACTTGATCGAATTAGCGATAGGAGAGTTTGCCAGGAATTCCAGAGGCGCGGGTATTATTTCTGCCCTGATAGAAAATAATCCGCGTCGATTGGCATTTGGTTTGATCGCGAGCGCGTAAACGGCCAGGTGGAAACGTTGTTCGGCGTTTCCCGGTGTAAACGGGAGAAAAATGAAAAAGTTAAATGGATTATAGGGAAAATATTGAAAAGAAGGACAACGCAACGTGAACCGCGAATGCGTGAAAATAATCTTTATCCTTTCGGCGGGGATCCGGTTCGGAAGCGGAACCGGAATCCAAGGACGGGGAAGGGGATCGGAACGGGGACGGGGATGGGGATGCGCATGTACGCGACAGGGGAGCGGAATAAACTCCGTGTGGACGCGCTCACATCGCGGCGCACAGTCTTCCCGATACCACGTTTCCACGCAGCTCTCCCTCTCAGGATCTGGGTTCGGATCCGTTTATTCCTTCGTAGCTCGCTTTTCCCCGGCTAGTTTCCAACTTTCTTCGCGTTTCCCGTCGCCTCGAAATGGCAGCTCGTTCGACCGTCTGCCGCGCTACAGACCACCCCGCGGTTACTCGACCGTAACAAGCTGCGTGTGAAATTGTCTCGCGTCACATGTCATTAAGATCGAGGACCGCGTCGCGTTTCGCGAGTGAACGAGATTGACGTCGCGTCTCGGGGACAGCCGAAAACCGAACCCTCGTCCGAATACTTCGATCAACAAAAACATTTCGGTTCTGTTGAACCTCGTGCTGCGCTGGGCAGCCAGGATGTCGTTCTTCAGGGGGTTATGGAAGAGCAGCTCGAAACACAAGAGTAAGTTCCTCGACGATCGTCTCTTCAATTTCCTTCTTTATACTCGATGTTTTTCCTGGCGCGTAGATTTCTAAATAGCAATTACTATCCCTCCTCTCCTCTCTCTCTCTCTCCCTCTCTCCCTATTTTCGTTCTCAATGATATCGTTTCTAATTGACGTTAAATTGAACGCAGAAACGAGGCAAAGTTCAAGGTTTTCGATAAGCTCGGCATTCGTAATCGCTATAACAAGAGAAACGGCACGCGTGTCATTTCGATCTTTCGTCTCGCGTTACCATTTAACACATTTCGAATTAAGTTTTAGGTTGTTATAATTTTAGATTAGTTCGTACGAGATTACGAAGGGTTGTTTGTCTGTTTCACAAAATTTTATATATCACAGATACGCGCGTGTAAATCGATCCAAACACATTCTTCCTTTCGAAAAGTACTACTCTGTAACGCTAAAATTCGCGGTAAGTCGCGTGAGCGCCGTTACAAACAAAACCCTATCGAATCTATCGGATAAATTTCATCGACGTTGTTTCAAAGGTATAGGGTGTAATCGACGGGGTAAGCGATAAAATTACATTTTCTTGGTTACCGGATAAAGGAAGCTTATTTACTGGTAGTTATTAGTTGCTCGGAAGATTAACGGTAACACCGTGCAGCTGCAAAATGTCGGGAAGCGATAACAGAGAGCGGAGGTAGCGGCAGGCGGCAGGCGGCAGCAACGCGACAGTTAACGCGATTATTCGCAATAAGCGGCGTAATAGAGAGCCACGTTTAAGATTATGGTAATGCATGCCGAGTCGTGTTATAGGCGCAATGTGACCTCTTTCAGAGCACTGATTATTGATCATAAAATTTGCATAATCTCGTGGCAGAGGCCGCATCTCGATGCGACGATCAAAGAATGCGAGTCCGTGCTCTCAACTTCCAGACAAGTCCCGGCATACCTACCGCTTTCGTTTTATCATTGTCGCGCAGGACGTGAAAACCTACCATTAGGATTCGAGAAAAATGGACCATTATCTCTGTGGTTGACCGGAGTCGGTACGCGCGCTGCTTAACAAAATTCCTCCTCGAAACTTACTTCGAAGGATCGAGCGGTTTCGCTTTTGTCGCTTTAACTTTCAATTTCCAAACGCGCGATATCGAATCCTTCGTCACTAGAATATCTCCGGTACACGCGAAACTCATAATTTGTTTTATCGATCGTCCCCCATGAATTCGTGCTTCGTATTCATGGTACGTTGAAAAAAAGGAGAAAAGAGTCGGCGTTCGGTGCTTCGACGTAAAAAAAACGAAATTAGCTGGAAAATGTAATCACGGAAGTAATGATACGGAATACAAAATCTGGCTCGCTTGCCATATTACCTACTCTTTCGTTAAGAGCCTTGTTTTTTTCCGCGATACTCGTCAGAGACATTGCCAAAATGTTGTTTAACGGCCGTTCGAGTAGCTAAATCTCTAGTACCTACGAGACAAAATGAACTACGTTTCCTGATATACAATGTAATCGGAAATCGATAACAAAATCATGTTTTAGACAGATACCTTGATCCATGCTAACGGAAAATTCTTTTGAAAGGATCGTGGGTAACGGTTTAGCTAGGGTACAGGCCACTAAGAAGAAGACGCGCATCTATTTTTGTTGTTGAGATTTGTTCGGAGATGTAAAAAGCCTGTCGGTTGAGTTTGAAAGAGCGGTAGCGCAAGATGTCTTGACGATTAGGGGAATATCTCTGTGGATGATTCGCATTGTACCGGTAAACGTAACCGTTAACGAAAATAAATCTCGTTTAATAATGCAAAACAATACTCGCGTTACTTCAAGTAGTCGATGTTTAAAATTATAACTTTTCGACTTCGTTTCGAGTTAAATTTTAAATCAATTAACACTTAATTTCGCGATACGTACAAAACGCGAATTAAAGGGTGCCGGCGGTTTTCTTAATGCAAAATTAAATTGTTGGTACGGTTTTTAAATCGCGAACGGTAAACAACGGTAATTGTGTAGCTTGACAGTATTGTAAATGCGGTGCATTGTGTCGAATTAAAACGGAACAAGTACGCTGGGCTTGCGATGCTAATGCATTCTTAATGCACATTCGTGGAACATTATTTCTGGTGTTCGCATTATAGGTGTAATCAGAAAAACGATTAACGGTCAATCTTCCGCTCGATTTAAAATTACATTTTAATTCAAATAAAAAACGTAGGAAAAAACGAGTTCGCATTCACAGAGATGCACGATGACGTGCGCGCGTATCAAGAATACGGTGATTAAACTTGAGAAAGAAGGAAAGAAGAGGAATAGAGAGAGAGAGAGAGAGAGAGAGAGAGAGAGGGAGAGGAAGAGAGAGCGAACCGGTGGTAATGAACTTGTCGCGCAGCAAATTGTGCGCGTAACGATCAACAAGAGACGTGAATCGCCTCCTTCGATGGCGAGTCGACGCGATCGAATTAAATTCAACGACAATTAATAGCGGAAGAAAATTACCGATGACGGAGCTGTATCGAACTTGCGTCGAGCTCGTTAAACTTATTCTAGTTACATCCGTTAATTGTCTGCAAGATGTTTCCAACGATAACAACCGTCCACTATTTTATTCGTGACGCTAATGAATAAGAAAGGTATCTCAATTTTGTTGCCTTTATGGAATTTAACTCGCGAAGATCTCGAGTTCCAACTGAACGATTCAAAATTAATCGACATTAATGAAATGCGAGCGGAAATTTGTCACAAAAATTTGTACAAGCATTTGCGGTCTGTTTACGAGTTTCAAGAATCCATCAGAATCGACGACTGTTCCAGCCGACCGGCAGGTGGTTCCCGAAGGCAGGTCGAACCGATATCGAGCGCGACGAATACGCGTACTCGCGCCAGCCTATTCGTTTTCGTTTTCCCTGGAAAACAAAAAGAGAAGAGCGAGAGAGCGAGAGGAGGGAAGGAGAGAGAGAGAGAGAGAAAGAGAGAAAGAGAGAGAGACCCCATTTGTCTGACAAATTTATCGCAGGTTCGTATAAAGCTCCACGTTTTAATTCCAAATATTTCTCCAACGATCAACGCAAAATTATACACGTATGCGTCTCGGTTATCACTGGAACGAACAGAACGGCTGATGAAACGTTACGGAAAAATCTGTTCCGTTCTGTACATTTACTATAGATAATGCTGTCAAGATCTATGACTGCTGCTTAATATAATTTTAATCGTTAATATAGCGCGGTGATCAAGGAGTAGGTTACGCGGCGAACTTTTCGCGTTAGAAATCGAATTTCCGTCGTGCATCGTCCAAAGGTTATGCGTTTCGCTGTTCGTTTTGATGCACTCGTACTCTTTTAAAACCTTTGATGCGACGCCATAACAATTTCCGTGTCGTGGCAAACTTTTAACTCCCTCGGCGAACGTAACCTGTTACTCCACGCAGCAAAGTAAGGTTCGAAAGGGGCGAAAGATTCGATCGAAGTTAAATTTAAACGCGAACGGTACGCGATAATTGATACATAGGATCCGTATTTGCAATTACCGCTGAACTCGGTTTTCCTCACCATCATAAATATTCATAGCGGTTAATAGCGATTCAACGATTCGTGGATGGCGATGCAAATGATTTTGCTACCACGACCATTAAGAGGTTCAACAATGTTAGCCAATAACGAGTTACGAATTTTCTAACGTTCCTTTCTAGGTCATTGACCTTGAATAATTTTCAAATCGTTACACGTCGAATCATTAAATCGAGGCGTACAACTGCGAAAGGAAGAACAAACATTGGACATCTGGTATGATCGAACCGATTCAAGCCGCACATTAGGTTCCATTAAATTTCGTTTGCCTCGTAAATTAATCTCCATTGACATTGCCTTCTCCTCGGTATTAATACAGTTGCGAGGATGCCTACAGGGGACGAATCAATGATAATTATCGTACCACCTTCTACAGAGATTCTCGTCTATAGTTGTCGCTCGCCGGATTTCCATGCAATTTCTCGGGTCGTTTGGGTTTTAACCGTTTTCGATTGTAATCGAAAGTTGGGAGGAGGTTTATCGTTTCCTAAAGGGCTGCGAAAGCCAATAACGTTTTTAAGGGTAATTTATCTCTGGCACGAAGGTACATTACGTATTTGCAACGAGACTGTTACTGCGAGCGCATGCAATGGAAGTCGTGCACACGATCGTCATTTCTAAGGGAACAATAACATTTGTAGTTTCTCATCGAGGTAAGGATCGATCGATCGTAATTTGCTCGAAAACGTGCTCAATTCATTCAACGCGGGTCTAAGCTCTCGAGTAAATTAAAATATTCTTACGAATGCTTCTTTGGATAAATTGATATTGCGAGAACGACTGATAAGACCTGATTCAAGTGCGAAGCTATCGCGAACTACTCTTATCGGATAATATGTGCTGTTCCAGGGAAAGCATCTCTTGTCAGGATACGATATCTCTGTACCTCGTCTTCTTACGAGCTCTTTATAAGAGACTAGGGTGCCCGAATGTCTTCCTCGTGTTCACCAATGCCTCTTGATTAGGAACGGAGAAACAACGCAAAAACGAAACAGGAATTCTAAAAGTAGAAAGGTCATAGAAACACCTATCGTCAATAAAAATAGTTAATATCATCTAAAAGGGGAAAGGCGCAAAAAAGACCGAGGATACGCAATGTTCGGAAGATCGAAAAACGACGGATATTTACTTTCTTTATCGTATACAAATGGAAGTCGTCTCGATGAATCTTCTGTTGAAATTTTGAGAAACTAGAAAGCTTCGTTATGCCGAGAGATTTTATTCTAGCTGCTCGCACGGAAAACCAGAATAGAGGGGAAACGGCTCGAAAGCCGATTTAAATACAAATTAAATGACGATCCCTCGCCATCGGTGCTACCGGTATCCCCTGGGTTTTTGTCGAGATTTCTAGCATGGAAATTCGATTTGCCATGATTAACTGCTCCCCTGAGATTGGCCGTTACGGGTTGACTATGTACGCTCCCTCTCCGTCTTTGGTTCATGCAAAAATACATCTACTAATAGAATGAAAAGAAAAGGGGGAACGTGGTTTCTTACTCTGCAAATTTCTGGAAAGCGATCTGATAAGTTAGCGAAGTGAATGTAATATCAACAACAAGAAGCAACAAAATTTGAACTCTTTTAAAAAATGTTAACTCTTTCGAAGAGAGCTAATTAAAGAACCAGCCGAAAAGATCTGACCTTCCCGTTACTCTAATCAATTTCATACGTTTCATTCCCTCCCGTATTCATATTCTTTGCAGCGGTGTACGCGTCGATAACGACCCTATGATAATAAGTGTATAGAAGCGATAAGGATTGATCGAAACTAGAAGCGTGGTCAAAACAGATGTAGTCGCGCTTATTAGCCGATACAATGGTATTCCAAAGAAAACGGCCACGCGTCCACAATGAGTTTTGGATTCCAGCCAAGCCGGTTCTCCGTTGACTTCCCGTCAGCTCCTCCATTTTCAGTCCAAGCTTCGCCACTTCTTTGCTTTCTCGCGTTTGTGTTTGCGCGTTCAGGTCGAGCGAAACGCCTACAAGCGCGAGAGAATTTTGCTGTTCGAAACGTTTTATTCTGAGAATTCGAATCTACAAAATTCGATGATTTTCCTCGGCTCGATTCATACAACAAAAACTGTCCGCTTTTTTTTAACATATTTGTCTTTATCACGCTATGCTAAGCATAAAACAGTTTTCGTTTTACGTTTCTTTGATTCTATTGCAACAAATTCTATTCTGCGTACAATTTTTCTCGTGAAATTATTACTTTCCTCCGTATTTTTTCGTAGCTGGGAGTTATCTTTGGTTAACGCACCTTATACCAGGCACGAGAATGGAAAACTTTTCACAGCGAAATGAATTTCACGTAAAAGCTGCGTCGCGACCTCAAAATAGGCGAATCGAGAAAAACGGAAAAAGCAGAGAGAAAGAGAGAGAGAGAGAGAGAGAGAGAGAGAGGTAAACAGACAGACAGACAGACAGACAGAGAGAGGGACAGAGAGAATGGAAAGCTGTCGGTGATGAAAATACTGTTAGCCACCTTGTGCAAGAATTTCGGCGGTTTGTAATTTACGATCGAAATTACGATCGGTTCTCGTTTAAGCTCCGTCAATAAGAGCAGTCATTCTGAACGACCGTTTAGTTTCGTTAAACGTGGTTAGGTTCAGAGTTAAGCGTTTTCCATTACGAATATTTCCACCACATACATTTTGCCAAGTTCGTTTCCTCAAATTATTGCAGAAGTCAAACGGCTAACGCCATTACTTAAAGCGGACTGCTTTGCTCGATATTAATTTCCCATCTAAATACATACCCGTTCATGATATTACTTCACCGTTTCGAAGATTCTCTACACGCGATAGCGATTTAAATAACACAGTTGTACCTATATAGAGGAACAGCTGGGAAGCTCTTCCCGTATTCTACGCAAAGTTTCACTCGGTAACGGCATTAATGATTCAACAGTGGTTTCCTATGGCTAACTGAAATCTACGACTCAACGATGCTTCCGTAAATAATCTACCTACGATAAAACGTCTGCGTCGATTTACGGGTACCGTACGTGTAGATACACGTAGATACGTGGATACGATTTCTTGCAAACAAAGATATCTTCTAGTTCCGTTAATTAAGGTTACAGCGTATGTAACTCATATTACAGGATAGCATCGAGAATCGATTAACGACTGTTCCAGGATCGTAGCTACGAGGAAATGGCTGAACGTGTGCGTCGATAAAGCGCAATATCAAATCGCGAGCAGGTCGTTACTCGTAAAAAGGAAAAAGCTTTAGAAATTAATGCAAACGGTTGGTAGAATAAGAATCGGTTAAGCTTGCAACTGCTCACGGAAGCTTGATAAACGTTCACGTTTATCGCAGCATGCAAACACGTTCCACGCCTTCCGGCCTCTGTAAATTTTCTGAATTTACCGTCACAGTTTTGAAAGAATAGAGCAGAGAGAATGTGCAGGATCGTAGGAGGCAAAGCGTCGCGAAGAATAACGATCGATACAAATGTTTTTACGTGTAACTGCATTTACTTTGCGTAGATCGAATTGATCGATGATAGAAAAACGCGTTATCTTGCGGGCAAATTTTTCGTTTTCGTTCGTTGAAGCAAATCACATCTCTCGCGATCCTACGAAACTTCTGAACTACATTCTGTCCTGTCGATTAACTTGTTCGTCCATCCAAAACAAATAAGCTGAAGTTCGTGACAGAATTTAGGATTGATACCATTCCGAGGGTAATCCATTCGTTGTAATAGGATTCGTCACGGGCTGTTCAACCCCAACATAACCATTCCCTGCTTCCCTTAGGATTAGTTTCGGCGAAGTTACATGGCCGCCTCCGTTCCCGCACCAACCTTTCTGGCATCTGAACACGGTTAATAAGACGACAGCGCGGGCAACCGAAGCCGAGGATCGAAGATCCGTAAGGTTACCGGGGAAACCTGGAAAATTCCAGGGGTAGTTCCCCCTGTTCGAAGCTTTCTTCGAGTTACCAATTCAGACTATCGACTAACGGAAATTACGAACGAGGACGATAAAGCAAAGTATCGGAAATGATCGCTGTTCTATCCAGATAATTAACTGCCTGTAAGGAACTGTGTAACTCTGCGTTTAATTTTCTCATGCTTCCACTTGTAAAGCATAAAAAAGATTGCACGCTGAAAGCAGAGGAAGACGTTTGAACGAATTCTTCCTTCGAACGGAAATAAAATTACAAGACGAGGAGTTCGCCAGGGGTTAGGCATTACTCTCCACAAGGATGTATAATATTTTGTAGAAAGTCGCATAGCAGTTCGCGCAGCAGAACTTTTCCCTTTCAGGTTTCGGGGATTAAGTTCTGCGATGCGAGTGTCTACTCCAATTTGATTTCATTCAGGGTAACCCTTTTAGGGTTGATTAAAGTGAAATAGTATATCGCGATGTATAGCACTTCGCGTAACCGATATTTCTTAGCGAAGATAATAATTTCAATTTCCATGTTCAGCGTGTATTGTTTGTGGCTTTAAAAGTCGGTGTCCTTCGATACACCTATGTCGTAAGGAGCGCTTCGTCAAATTATGCATAATAACATCCGATTATATCTTCCGCCAAAGCGTATCTTATATTTTCGTACTACATCGACTGAGTAATTACGCATTTCATGTATTCACGTATCAATGTGTCAGCGATACATTCTAATAGAAACTTTCGATAACAATTGACTGCAACCTTCGATTCTGTGTTGTTGTATGGAAATAATAAACCTCTGAGAGGAAAGTAAAGCGCTTTCCGTCGATGGGATATTATTTCCATCGCGCTTTTATATTAGTACATACGCGATTGAGCTCGTTTGCGAATCTAAATACGTGAAAAACTATCAGAAGGATACAAGGCAACTAAAATTGTGAGAGAAAGAACCCGAACCGACGATATGTCATCCAAGAGAAACGAGAATAAAGCGAACCACGTTCGGTAGTAATTCTGGACGTACAGTGTTTTGCATGCAAATCACGGTAAACGCGATTCAAGACTAAAAGAGAGGAAGTGATTACCTTTGGAAGATCGCTGCGATGATTTTGCATTACTTCGTAGCTAGTCAAGGTGACTTCGCGCAGTGACCCGCAATATGGAAAATCACAGTTTATAAGAGGCTGAACCGACCAAACGTACGATTTTTACTGCTTACGCTGATTGGCAAGCAAAACCTCGCTCGAAAATAAAAATAAATTACGATAAATGCAAAATCTGTTTCTATATATCCTACAAACCTAATAATAAATAGGTAGATACCTAAACAATGCTGTTGGAAGCTTAGGTAACTGATCGTACGTTCAACCGTGAGGAATAAAGATTGCATTAATCGAAAGTTTGCGCTTTAAGAATGTTGCTGAGAAAGATAGAACAAAAGATCTCACTGGAGGATACGATAGTATTAGGAAAGAGGAAAACCTTTTCTCTGGGATACCATCCGCTTAGGATTTCAAGAAAAAGAAATCGCTACGCGTCGAGTGACGTTGTTGGTACTCCTTCCAGCCACGATGGTTCCCGGTCGTCCTTTCTTTCCAACATTTTTCGTCCTTCCCGATAAAGAACGGAGTAATTGACACTTTCTTCGAAGAAAGCTTTTTTCTACGCGGAAGCAACACAATTTCGTGGACCTGATCGAAACGTACTATTCTGTATGGTACCACCTTTCTTTAAAAGTACTCCAGTATCGTAGCCCTAAATTGAAAGAAACAGCTGCTTCTACGTTCAAATTGAATTCGTCGATGAAATTCATTAATTTGTCGAAGAAATATGACACGAATGATAAAGCGAATACTAGCAGGCTCGTTTGCAAATTTCCTCCTCGAACTACAAGTTTCTCGAGTTTTTGCAAAATCTGAGAAAGTTTCTTCGATTTCAAACGCAACGTAAGTTCAATTACCCAGCTAAAAAGGGGAAGGAACAATCGTGCCTGTTCGCCCGCTTCTGAACGATCTAACTGAATCGAATGAAACCGAGAAGTTAGTAGAAGAAAAAGGGCCGCGTGCAGAGAGATAATAACCTCGAGTAAATAGCATCGTTCAGGTTCTTTGTAATGGCAGGAACAATGGTTAGCTAGATGGAAAGCACTTCTTATCTTGTTTTCAGTATAATACCGAAAGTGTTAACGTTTCCTCGGAGAAATTCTATCGGGTTGGTGTTTCAGCTGGCTGGTACATATCTTGTAATTATTCGTGTAGCAGCGTGGATTGTTTGCGGGCTCCGGACGCAATTAGTCGGCTCGGTAACGCGACTTTAAAAAGTTGCCGGTGCAAGCATACCGGAGTCGGTACCGTGTCTCTGCCCCTCGTTGCCCTTTGTTCCATTCGCATAATCAAGGAAAAGGTATCTCCGACGCGACGCGATGCGACGGTACCGTTCAACTTGGAAAACCAACCTAGCCACCTATTATTCTTCATCGTGTAATAACTTCGTAAAGTGGAAAGCCACGAAAAGTCAACGCAATTAGTGTTCTAAGAGTTGGTCCCATCGCATGATTCATCGTCGAACGTACACCTCTACGGTGGAAACCAATTTTCAGTATCGTCCGCTTATTTGTTCTCTTCGAATAAACTAGGGTAGGTATATGGTAAAATATATGGAAAGTGTGATTTGTAATATCTTATACTTTCGTTTAGATAAAAAATGCGCTTAAACATCTATCCCCTGTTAGCGGTTTAAAAAGGATGCTAGTTCCTCCGTCCTCCCATTTACCGGAAATAAAGACCTCGAGTGTATTGAACCTATAGCTTCTCCTTGAATCTTCGCTTTCATCCCCTTCGCTGGCGCCCAAAAAGGGCGGCCGACTAAATTCCTTGCTTCAAAAGCTTCTGTTTACGCTTTGATTATCCTCTGACGGTTCAACCGTTAACAGGGTGTTTGTGCATGCTGCACACAACGCGGTACACGACGCATAGAATATGCCTGATGCAAAATTGAAGATTTCTTCGTAGACGTTGTCGAAGAAAGGTAAAGATTATTAAAATAACAGCATGCTAATTCGTAGCAGGCGCGAGATCGTGAGACGAGAAAATTTGCCACGAAACAGAAATGTTCTGGAATGCTGCTCTCTCATTGTCGCGTTTCATTGTAAACAATCCCGGTAAGAGCAGGGGATTTCAGGCAGTTCGGCTTGCGGGCAATTTTCGCGATTCAGTTTCGGCGATTGCGCGACCACGGTAGAATGTTTGCGCTTGGCCGTTTGTACACGAATTATTATGCGGCTCGCTGTCCTTCCTGCATCCTACAATGTCGGAGCCGTGAAATCTCCATCAGGCCAACTAAGGGAAAAAGAGAAGCGGCGGGCTAAAATTTCTCGATCCGTATAAAAAGCGTCTACATTTCGCTTGGTTTTGCATAGTAATTGATTCAACGTATCCTCCATTAACACGCAACACCAACGCGTAATTCATAAGCTATTATCTTTTATGAATATTTTACGATGCGTTGACTCTATCAGCGATACGTTTTATTCAAAACAAATGCAATATCTTTAAATTAGGTATTTATTCGACAATCTGTGTTACGACCAAATCATTCGACCGTTAATTAATATGGTGTATTTCATAATTATTAATGCATTTATTGATACTTCACGGGAGTGGATGTCGATCGATACGAAACGATCAAAACAAACATTATGTATGCTATAAAATTTATTTTGTTTGCATATAAATAATCGAATGTCGCTTAATGATACGAAGCACATTTCAGTTTACACTTTAATTCGATGTTAAAATATTTGTATTTAAATATCTTTAAGTACCTGTCAAGGAAAACACTTGGCACAGGTTTTTAAAGGGAAAGAAGGAAAAGAGAAGTATACAGGTATGTAAATGCACGTAAAGATGCTGTTTCGAATTCCTGTTGAAAAGACATGCTCCGTTGAATAGACCGGAAAATATTAACGAAGTCATTCGGATCAATGTTCGTATTTCTTTTCCATGCCTTTTTTTTGCTACTATTATCAATTTACCCTGAGAATAACATACCTTACAATAGACTGTATCCGAAAAAACTAAATTTACCTTCAAAATTATTGACTTCGGTGTACCTACGAGAGAAATGTTATTCGATCAATTGTAGCGAATCAGTTTACGTGATTAGCTTCGTTTGCATAATTCAGGGAACCTACATGGGTACCAATTAAGAACGATCGATGATGCATCGATGGTCCACGAACAAATGATGGTTGCAGGTATTAACGAATCGCAATAGACGCCATCTTGTTACCGTAGAGAGGAACGTTACGGTGGTAGCATTAAATTTATCGATTGCAGATTTCTGGAAAACAAGCAACGGTTCGTGGTTCACGGCGAGTTCTGTAGCACTCGGTGCTTGAGACTTTATGCCGACCAGCTCTAAAGCATTTTATTGTCTCCAGTTTTTTATGCACCCTTTCAATATTTCAGCACGGAAGGATTTAATTTCGTTACATTTTAACGGTACGATTTATTGTATTATAGTTAATACCGCAAATAAAATTGCAATCTTTCGATCAATTAGCGGAATAAACATTTCTACGAAGATAAGAAACAAAATCTCGACGATGATCCGACGTGTCTATCGAATGAGTCCCGGGCCACAAGTGAAAGAGAAATAAATCGAAGGAGCACATAGATATCGCGGTAAAAGGGCTCGGAGAAGATTTAATTTGCGGTTCGCCGCTAGCGGTCGAGCTAGCGAAAAATCTCGATTCACTATTTTTCACTTTCCTTTATCTTCCTTTTGTTCGAACAAACCGCAACGTTTCATGGAAATTGAAAATCGTCAAATATAATAATAACCTTTTCAACCAATCGCACAAGTCCGCGAATGGAATCCGGATTATTTTATTGAGCGTTACATAACGGGCGTACGGCTTGCGACATGCAAGATATTTTGTCGGTTAAAGCAAACAAATTTGATTAACTTTTTTTTTCATTCTCAGAATGGTTGCGCATCCTTTGTATGCTGCTTCGACAAGGAAGTATGCACCGAGTAGTTTGCAATTTGGAAAAGCGTTTCAGACGTACAAAGGTAATTTAAAAACCAGTGAATTTTTCGCATAAAGAAAATTGAACCCTTGCGAGTTAAAGTATGCCGGCTCTGAAAGTGGCTTGGCTTACTTTTGTAGATCGGACGACACACGGTACCGACAACGCGTAGTAATTGCTGAAAAACCTGCTGTAATTATTTTCAATTCTTTCGAGTATGAGTCAAGAGTGAGAAAGCCCGTCGTGTATTACGAGTAGGCACTCTTACTCGAAAACTTGAGGCAACGCGGACATGAATTTCTTCGCGCACTTATACGCATTTCACTAAACGATTATAAAGTCAAAGTTATTATCTGTGTGGCATTAAAAACTTTCAGCCTTTTCATTTCAATCGTAGTTCACCCTGCTCCTACGTCTAAGCGTTTAGTTGTTACGAGAATAAAAAGATTCGACAAAAATAAGAAATTGAAAGGGATAAGAGAATGAAACACTTAAATAGTCACTCCTTAAAGCTTTTCTGCTAATTGTCTTACAAGGTACATACTTAAAATGCCAACTGTTAGTCAAAGAGAACAGAAGGAAACTTCTTCGATGAACGTTCCGTATTTTATGCGAGTTCGCAGGAACAAAGAGTATCGTTGGACATCAAAACGATCCTCGGATCGTCTAATTGGATCGTAGACGTTGGAAAGCTGTGTGGAAAACCTAATTGGAGCGATGCGACGCGACGTCCCGGTCCAAATCGGAATCGAAGTACGTAATTAGCGAACGAACGAAGGAAAATTCAAGAAAGCAAGATCTTCATCGTACGAGTAGAAAAGAAAAATGAAAATTTGTCTGACAACACCTTTTCTTTTGTTTTTATAGAACTTGAGACATTTATAAGGAAGGTTCATCCTCGGTCGGAGAAATATAGGAAAACGTTGTTGGAAACATCGAAATCAACTTTCTTCTGACGTAAAAATGTCGAACGTAGTAAGAACTTCTCATTCAACTCTTGTGGAACTTTTATAACTTCTCCAAAGAATATTTCCGTTATCGTTTACTTTATTATACGACGACACGATGATATATCTCTTTCTTTCCTACGTGAACATTTCTATCAGACGTTGAAAAGTTTATGTAATTTAGGATAATGCGATAGATAACAAAGTAGCTAGCTGTGCTCGACGAGAGTATAACAAAACATTATAATAGGAGTGTATTACCCATTAAATATGGGTTATCGACACAAACCAACCCATCATGGTGTAGACCATATGGCGTTGACCTTTCGGACGATTACTACTACTCCCCGGTATCTCTCTGACAAATAGCGTGGCGCTCCAACTTCTGTTTTCGAAATACTTTTATTATTAGTTTTATTCGAAGTTTTCCTCGGAACGTTCATAGACACAATGGCAACCAACTTATAAACCTCTAGGAAGATGATCGAGTACGGCTGAAATATTTGTCGATTTTCTAATTACTCGCAAAGTTCTTAGTGGGATTTCCTTGTTAGACAGAATTGGTCGATCCTCGGATGATCGATAGATGGTGTGTCAACCGATAGGAGATGCATCAAAGGAGAATACCGACCGCACGATACGTATGGGCATCCATTATTGGCACACGTGCTATTCCCAACACGACGCGGTCGACAGAATGAGACTGGTTTACGTGGTTGCACGTACCAGGACTAATGTTACACCAGTCATCCCCCATTCCGTCTACCGCGGTATTTATCTCCGGCGAGCTGTTACGTGTTCGCATTCAGCCAGAGAAGAAACCTTAGTTACCTATCTACGTGCAAATTACATATCAGGTTCTTTTCGACCATCTACCGCCTTATTATCCAACCGATTTGAAATCCTTTCGTATGCATCAGAAACAATTTCAATAATCGATAATGCGGCATGAAACCTGAAAACAATAATATTGTGTTGCGCTTTCACAAACAACCAACCTATCTAACTCGATTTAACCGATACTAGGACTTACAAATTGACGAACGTCTGCGACGAGAAGGCTGAACTAACGTTGAAGGACAAATTTCAATACGGTTGACATTAACTTACAGAGCTATGCGAGGAATGGGCCCTAGCGAATAGTCGCGAATGCGTCGAGGGCGGTGGTTCTGCTGGTACAGCACACGAGGAACCCGAGGATGCGTCGGAAGCCAAGTTCACCCTCAAATATTTGGGCAGTACCCTCGTCGAGACACCCTCGAGCGAAGAGGCCACGGCAGAAGCTATCAAGACCGTCATTACGATGGTAGATATATACACTTTGATCTATGCTTCTTTCGTGATTTCTTTCTTATCATTCTATCAATAACATTTTCCCTATACTATTTTTTCTTTTACGCGAAGATTTACAATGCGCTTTATGACGTTTAATTAATTTGACGCGACAAACACGGTGTGTTAGGAAAAATCGCTTTTCTACGACGTGGCGAGAATATCGCGTAAATCTCTTTGGTGTACAATCCCCTCGCCTCGTAGCTAGTTCATTAATTTATGGACGAAATAAACCGTGACGCTTGATAAAGCCGATAAATGTTCTCAGCTTGACGCCTATAAGTTATCGCTAAACCTTACGGAGATCGATAACACATTTGCTTGTTAAACTTTTTCTTCTCTAACCCACGATACTTCGATCCTCATTTTTAATATCCAATTTTTCTATATTGCAATACTTGGCAAATATTTAGAAGAGTAATTAAAGCGTTTTCTTTTTGTATGGTTTATACGATAAAACTCGGTCGGTGTTTGTTGAATAATTAAATTTGTTTGCAACGATGTTCCGGACAAATTAGATTCTTGAGCTTTGTTCAACGTAAAAGTATTTACAACTCTATCGTCCGTGTTATTCCTCTAGCGGGAGACTCGTTGCAGAAACAGGATCACGGCTGTCTTCCAATTTTGTAGGACATTCGCGATTAAACGGGGTTCGCGTAATCTTCAGCCAAGTTAATTCGTTGAGTGCGACGTTTATTTTAGCCGAGGTTCACGATTACTTAACCGTGAAATACCACAGCGAATTCGCCCGAGAAGATATTTGGCTTCTCAAAACGGAATTAACTCCCTTTCTTTCGTTTACTTTGAACCGTGTCCCCTTAGTAATTCAATAATGCCTTCTATCAAGCAAACGTTTCTCTTGCGACAACAATGAGAATGCGTTTCAAGAGGATCAAGCGAAATTTCAACCATGGAATAACCGGATCGAATAAATATAAAAACGTAACATCCGAATAATAAACGTGTGTTCAATTTCTTTGAAATATGAAAATAAAGAAAGAGGCTGAACCCACGTTGCGTTTCGATGACAACTAACGTCGTGACATAATGATCCCGATGAAATGCATTCGGCAACGAGAGAGGTATTTTACTTGTGGAAACGTTTTCCGCGACGCTACTTCCGCTATCTCTGAAAGCTTTAGGCACTTCAGCTCAAATGCTTCGATCTAACGAGACACATTACGACGTGAGCTCGAATCGCAACCGATTCAAGAAACAGGTGGTTGTATGACACGATCTACGTTCGTATATATACATCTATGTATCTACTGTATTATATTTATCTGTCTTCTTGAATTTAACAAGAATAAAAAATGCGATTTTTAATTTTGAGATAAAATTTGTATCGACACAATATTCCTGTCTATCGTAGGCAAAAGCAAGCGGTAAGAAACTGCAAAGAGTCTCTCTGGCTGTGAGTTTAAGGGGTATAAGAATGACGGATCTTGCCACGGAAGAAGATCAGCTTCAGGTGTCTATATACAGGTATGTATAAAACGAGACAAAGTTCCACGAACCTATCCGAGACGTAGGTACGTTTCCTGTTTTGCGAAACGCGTATACATACGTCTGTCACGATTGGAGAGCTGTAATCGCGCCAAAACCGGATTTGTTGGTTCTGCCCTGTTGTACGTTTTCCCTTGTGTCAGCCAACATAATACTCGATATTCCAACTAAAATGTATACGAACTCTCACGCAACGCCGACGAGCAAACGTTACGTGATTCGATTTTGGAATATTATTCTCTCTCTGCCAATCCGAAACTCTGATTTACCAAATCGATCTCTCGATATCTGATCTCGTATCGAGATGAAACGCCGTATACCAAATATGTATCGTTGTTTCTTTCTGTTCCTGTTTCTTTTTTTTTTTTACGATCGCATTTAGATCGTTGGTAAATTTAGTTTGAAAACAATTATCGGAATCAACAATCACATTCGAATCCTTAGATATAAAATTTGAATGTTTAAAATAATATTAATTATTTAATTATTAATAATATATAATGATAATTTTCTTAATACCAATGGTCAAAGTAACGAACAATCCGTTTTCCGACGACATTCAAGCTATTTTAAAGTATTTAAAAAGGTTTTCGCTGTAATACACCGACTTTGCTAATGCTACTTTAATTAACTTCTGTTTCATACGAGCGATCGCAATTCAAACAGTTAAAATTAAAAATTTAATATTAAAGAATATAATTTGAATTCGTTATAGTGCATGACTTTGTTCTACTAATATATTATATAAGTATTCGAACACAATATACGAGAGTACATTTGTACTCGGTTTTCTGCTCTACATCGACGTATCCTCTTCTAGAAGTGCTTTCAAAGGAACTTTCCTTCGCTGTAATTCCATTGTTATGTAAGCAAACGAAATTCACTGCTTTTGCAGACTTGCTGTTTCCAGAGATGAAAATAATTTACATGGCGCACATACATATTACATATCCATTCACATTCGAGTACGCAGTTTTGCTAATATTTGTGATTGTCGTTTCGTAAAGTGGTTTGTGTAAAGAAAATTTTTGACCAAAACTTGTATCGGTGTATTTGGAGTTCTATTTTTATAAGAGCAACTTGGAATGTAAAATTTTAATGAAATGAGAAACATAAAAATGATGATTGAAAATCGTTTGTTTCTTTAACACTAGGCTTACGGAATTTAATCTGACGGGTTTTAGACTTTATGTGTAAAATTTGCAGAAATAATTACTATTATCCCTAGTAATTTTTGTTGAGTTTTATCAATGGAGCGATTTAAATATACCCAAATCTATTTCCCTCTCGGTTCTGCGGTTTCAAATTCTTTTTGATGTATACCTATTCCTTGATATATGAATATTGGAAGTAGATATACAAGAAATGTCCGTACATCTAGCGTTAAAAATTCGTTCGATGCATTCACAAGTATTCTATCCTCGTATAAACGTATACCAGAGTAATCATATTCGAAATTGTTTTCAGAATTTCATACTGCTCGGCGGATGCGACTCACGATCATGTATTCGCATTCATCGCGACAAATTTGAATGAAACGATGGAGTGTCACGCGTTCCTGTGTCCCAAAAGAAAAATGGCGCAAACGGTGACGCTGACGGTGGCCCAAGCCTTTAACACGGCTTACGAAGCTTGGCAACTGTCCCAAGCTGATCCTAGGATCCATCACGCTCAAGATAAAAGTCCTTCGTTAACTAATGATAGGAACGGTAAGCAAATTAATCAGTATAGGAACGCTTTAGTATAGGAAGCATGGTGCACTAATTCATTGTACCGTACCGTAACGTTAACGCTCTTAACAATATCTATCGTAGGCAGATACCTACGTTTTTTCTTGAACATAAAGTTTTCAAAAGTAATTTCCTCCCCGAGTAAAGGAAGATCGAACGGTAAACCAAATTATGGAATTTGATAAAGGAAGAAAGAAAAGTTAGCTTTAATCTTGGATCGTTTGATCCGTAATGAAGGTATATCGTCGGTACGGTGCAATACCTCTGTGGTCGTGCACTTCACTCCCCGAGAGTGCGGATATTGCAGAGAGTTTCGGAGAAGGTTACGAGTGCACCCTAGGAAATTGTCCGGTAATATTGGACTTTGTGCACGCCCAACTGCAACACTGTGGAAAACTGGAACAATTACAACTCGCGTGTTCGGTACAGTCGCGCAAACATTGTTGAACGCGTTTGCTTCAAAGAGAATTAGCCTTGGCTACTCTTCGCGTACAAATAATTACCTGTTAACCATGAAATTCTACGTACATAAATATTAAGCGCGTTCCATTCAGAATAGAGAAGAAACGCGCGAAGCTCTAATCGAGTATCCAAACGATTCGTTCCTTTTCATTTTTGCCCGTATTCTTTGCAACTTGTATTAGCTTCGAGGTTTATAGTAGTTACCGATGATATGTGTTCGTGCAGCAGCGGTCGAAAGCATTTCCCGAATACATGAATGCATTAAAACGAGAGTCACAGCCATCGCTCGGGGCATTTTTCGCGAATGCTTCGAGCACGTATGTATGTACGTATATCGATGTTGGCATCAAACACGTTTTCAGCAGGGTGAATAATTAGCGGCGCATCGGTAATTAATGAAGCGACTTCGGTTCATAGTTTAGCGCTACAAAATGACTCGAAGCTACCAATTAGCGGCAAACTAGGAATCGGTATTCGTGTGCTAGGTCCTATCTCCACGACAGAGAAACTGCTGAACGTTGGTGTACATGTGGGTCGATAATGAAAGTGTATCTAGGAAACCGTATCGTACAGATGCGACAAGAGGTTCCGTTTCGTGATTTACGTAAATGGGATTTGACTACCTCTGTTTCTTGTTTACCGAGTCTCGTCAATGCTATCCTATATAATCGAAATGTTCTGCTTCCGAATAACTATTTCATCGATGAGATGAACACGATTATTAATTGCTCGGCGATCGTGATTTCTTTTTTAGGGAACAACGAACAAAAGAAGGAGATAGAAGACAGGAAATCCGTAGAGAAAGTTAACGAACAGAATAAAGACAGTTCTCAGCGATTTAACTCGAACGATACCGCGAAAAATCTGTTAATCGATTTATCAAATGAGGCTAAACTAACCGGGAATTCATGGGTAAGTCTTCGGATCAGAACGTTCCAGGATACGAATTAAAATGCTATGATATTTTTAGGTCTGCTTCGAGGACGAGGACGGTAAGAAGGTGCAGAAGAAAAGTAACGCTACTAGTATTCCCATGACAACTTTGAGGCACAATGCTACATCGACGTCGCATCACGTAGTACCGAGGCCAACGACGGGTTTCAAAATTCAAAACGCTTGGGGTGAATCGAGATCGGTAGACTTGATGTGCTCGTAGCAGGCGTAGCCTACGGCCGATAGCTTCCGAGACGTGCCATTAATCACTAGTCTCTGGAAGCACCTCTCGAATAACGGCCAACCGAAGAAGATCAACCAATAGACCAATTATTATCGCCGAACTCCAACGCGCTCTTAAACACCGATGGATTTAACCGACATTGAGAAGGTGATACTCGATCGCTTACAATCTACTCGGCCAATTTTTAATAACCACACTTCCTTTCATTTCGCGACAACATTTTATCGCGAATACGCTTATCGATATTTTGCAAATATCATCATGGAGTTGACGATAAAATATCCAGATGGTTATTATGCCTGGTGGATTTTCACACACTTTGGGTCCTTCAAAAACGATCGATGTCGAGCGGTGCTCGGAAGGGCTAACGGAATCGGTAGAAAGAGTGTTTCAGTTCACGGTCGAAGAAAACAAAGTGGGAACAATTTTTGAAACCGTTTTGTATAATGCGTATATCCGTGCCAATTCTTTCACACATATCGTATACAATTTCGTATCGCTATATTGAACCCGTACAGTAACTTTTACCATTTTAACGGTATACCAAAACCATTTCTTTTCGATGAGAGTTTGGATAATAGCGGGGGACATTTATGGAACCACGTCGAATCGACCGATCGTCCACGACAAAACAAAACAAGATCATACAATTTTCATTAGACACTTGTAATCCACTTCTATCCGTTGCTAAATAGCTGGCCTATTTTGTTTAGTTAGGCGTTTTTCAATCGTTTCCACGCAAAAAGAGTATTCAAAGCGTAGATTTGTGATTAAATAGTAACATAAAATGTACCGAGCTGCATTTAAAAAGAAAGAAGTCACGTTCTGTAGCCAATCGCATACTTTTTTCGTAGGATAATAAAAGGTAGATATCGATTTTATCCTTCGGAAATATATACTAGTAGATAGATAATGTCGACAAACTGATCATAATCGAATGAATTTGATATTGGAAACATGCGTTGTATATCTATTTAGCGTGACCAACATCGTCAACATTTGCATATAATTTACACGAAGTTTATGTTACCTATAAAACGTATGATTTGATACGTTACGTACGACATTCAAGGGATATATTTACCTAGCCTTACCAGCCTTAAAATCATTTTCATTTCGAATTTTAAATCGTTAGGTAATTTTCGTTTCCCGTTTTCTTTGTTTACAGGTTTATACATTTTTGTATTGGTGACATGTAGGAAAATCGTATTTATTCCCAAAATATTTTAGCAATTATAACATGTAATATATTACGCGTATAAATTTGTTGTCTTGGTAGTAGAAATGTTGTGAAATTATATCGCACACGATTTGAATGTAGTCGGCTATTTTCGTAGGAAACTCGATAAATGGTTAGATTAAAACGAAGCTGTACAATCATTACCGTTTGTAAGTTCACATTCAATTGTGGATTGACATAAAAAAGAATGTCGGTCGATCTATCTATAGCTAGATTTAACATTTAAACATTCAACTTGCGTTTGTGATCGGATTGCTCTGTTGCTTTTACAGAAAGGATACGAATAAATATCCCGGTGATTTGATTCATGCTCCGCTCGCGAAAATCAACAGTAATTTTGTATGGTCATGATACGATCGGCGCGATGCATTTCCGCGAAACGGTTGTGCAACCTCGCCTAATATCACTAAGTGTTAGAATATAAGAACTACACGTGAAATACACATATACATATCTAATTGTGTTTTATTGTTAATTAATACTCGTATACCCTACTCCTTATCATCGACTTAAATAAGTGAATGTTTATTTTAAAGTTTGCGTACATTCTCGCATAATTTTACACAGACACACCGGCTATTTACCACATACATAATTGTATTGATTTTATGCTTCGTAAGAGCGTTTTCTGTTTCTGTAGCTACTTTAAAGATGGCGACAGATATCAGCTCCAAAAATAAAACACTTACGCAAATAGTGCATTTTCTAATCAAACGGAACCTGTTAGGCTATTACAATTAATTTAATATGAACAAAACAAGAGTTTTTCATTTAATTGTTTGCAACATGTAAAAATTGTATGTACGTGATTGTGGTATAACGCGGTTTATTACCTGCAGTCTCGCTAGATGGAGACGCGTGTTCAACCTGAATTATTCCTAGATATTAGGTATATTAAACTATTGTATATTAAACAAAGATTTGTTTGATAGTATTAAATATCATCTACTATTATTAGGTATCGTTATGTAAATTTGGCTTAGGTTTATAAATTTTTCGATTTGATATCCAATAGCAAATTAGGCTTTCAATATTTACACATATAATATACATATTGTTGGTGTCACAAATTAATTCTGTAAGATTATTACCGTCACGATGTAACAATAATGAGTTTTGTATGATAAGCCTTAGATTGGGTCAAACAGTAACATAACCGTGCACAGGCGTAGCCTGGTGACACATTAATATATCTTCGGGCTATTCAAGAGGTAGCAAACACCGACTAGCTACACGAAGCACAGAAGGGAACGTTAATACAGAAGTGTTTCCAGGTTACTACTCTATAGAGGGTGAGCAAACGGGAGCATTTTAGATGAAAAAGAAGAGAGGAAGCGTTAGAAAGCAGAACCGAGAGAAAGAAAGAAAGAAAGAATGAAATGCACGAGATACAAATAAAACGAGTTGACTCGACGTCCAAAAGACGAAATAGACCAGACTTCAATGCAACTACACATGTATATATGTACGTATGTATATATGTATGTATGTATATACGGATGAATGGATGTACGAATGTAGGTAATACACTCTGTATTGCACACATTCGAAATGCGAAACAGCTCTCGACCGATTTCTTCAAACGGAGACGTCACTGTTTCTTAGTTTTTTCATTTTCGGAAACCTTGAATCATGCGCGCAGCGTATTATCAATAATGAAAATGTATCCAGTGTGTCCCTTAATATAGCGAGGACGGTAAATTGTAAATGTTTTTATCGTATGGATTAATTTCGAATCGATTACCAATCGTATGTTCTCGACTTAATCGGTAATTCGTCACTTTCAACTTTACCTAGCAGCCCGAGAATAATTAACTACTCTTGCGTGGGTTTAACGGAGAAAAATTCGAAAGTTGAGAAGGAACATATAGGAACGAAGAAATTTTCCAAGATGCGAATACGGTCAAAGGTTATTTGAAGAGGCTGTTGGTGAGAAACCGGGTCTTTCAGGAAATTACGAGGGTGGTAAAGGAAGTGGAAAGAGGAAAGATGGGCAAGCATACCCTCCTCTGTGAGCCATGCAATAATGCCTTGACCTCGGTATTTAGTAACTTCTTTTTCAAATTCGTTGATAATTTCACATTCAATTGAAGAAATTTTATAAAATTTTCATTTAAACCTTAGCAATTTTAGTAAAAATAATGTACATAAACTCGATTAAGAATCGAAAACATAAAAAAATAGTACACAAAATTAAACATTATTTATGAATATTAATCGAACTGTAAATGAAATTGCTTATTATAGCAAATATAATTACAAGTGTTGCACAATTTATCGATTGAGAAAGTAAAAAAATTACGTTGAAAGAATCCAGCATCGAAACAAGCTTGCAACGATTGAAAAATCCTAGATATGATGAGGTATTGAATCTAACATTCTTTCTAAAACGATGTTCCTTTCGAAGCACTTGGATTTCATTCAAACGGTTAAAAAAATGATTTTCAGTGGTTTTGAAAATCGGATAAGTTATAACGAGGAGAAATATAAACATTAATTTAAGGATTCGGAATAACAAAGTATTTTCTATTATGCTTTCGATTCGTCTCAAATTTTTAGAAAAACAGAATTGTCAATAATTTGCAAGCATAATGCATCGATTGGGATCGATGCGTAAATAAACAGAACAATCCAAAAATAAACCTTAATATTTAAATTTGTCTATTTACCGGATTACTGCGGTACAAGAAGTTTTCCTGTGGCTCTTCAGTTAATCCTCTCCTAAATTCATAGATATTTTTTCCACACAATTAATTTTGCCATATTCAATCCAAAACATCCATTTCGTGGTGAAGTATCACGAAGTAGCGAAAGATGGCGGGTCGGGTGCGAATAACAGTAACAGGCAATATGGCGTCTTCGAACAGTAATAAACCGCGTTCCTGTCTTTGACACGGGAAGTTACCGGTACTGCCGCGCGTAGGCGCTGGTGGCCGCGTGTCTATCCTTCACGAGAGGTTTTTTCTCGAGGATGTCTACGGTAAAGATCTTCGGTACTGGAGATTCTAGTCTTCTTCGGTGTTCTAAGTTTTCCGCGGGATCTTCCAGTGGCAGCGACAGTGATTTGTCAATAAATGGTGACACCCTTCCTTCCTATATGTTATTTAGTCGGTTATCCCATAAGGACAGTGTCTGTTTTACCGTGCGATCGTACTTCTGAGAAGGAATAGAGAAAAAGAGAGAGAGAGAGAGAGAGAGAGAGCGTGCTCCTGCAAACTGTCTACGTATAGTGCAAGTTCTTCGTCCTCTCAGATGTTTGCGAGCAGATATCAATACGATCACATGGTTGCCTCCCATTGTTTACTTAATCATAATTCAGCAAAAAATTGAACGCTTATCGGTTAACAAAGTGCATGACATTATGTTAAAAATGTGAATTGTGAGCGATAGAAGAATTTGATACTTATTGGCCTGGAATTTGACGTGGATTGCGGAAGCTGTACCTGGTTGTTGAAGACAAAGAGAAATCAAGGAATTTGTAGTGCGCTGGAGCATCGAACAATTGTAAGTATACATGTATTTACTTTGCAATCATGGAAACAAAAGACACTTTCGAAACCGTCGAGTGTCTTCGATCGAATCCTTCGGTATTTTTCTCCCACTTGTTCGTTCGTATGACAGCTGATGACGAAACGGTTGTCACGGTATCGTCGAAACGATTTCGTTTCGTTAACGTTTCATGCTTTCGTTTTCGATAAAACTAATAATGCGCTGCCGCCCCTTTCTTCTTGTCTGTTTGATACGCGATTCGGTAAATGGATGGTTTCAGAGGTTACATTCGTATGTGAAATAATTCTATTCACCGGCATCGAGCGAACAAATGTTTACGAATGATCAAGCGAAAATGTAAAAAAATGCAAAACACGACCGGTGCCTGTTTTTCGTATATTTGGCACATTCTTTCTACATACATACATAGTTTCATCGGACCGGAAATTGTTGTCATGGCGACACAATTAATATCTTCCGTGGCTTCTGTCAACGATGGAATTAATATCTTTCGAAAGGTTTGCATGATTTTCGGTACCCAAGCAGAAATAAATGTTTCGTTAGATTATGTTTCGTCGATAGGAACGATTACGATGATACTTTATGCGAGAAAGAATCACAGGCGTGCAAAAACTTCAAGCAAACTGACGAGCAGAATCCGTTTGCTAGATAAAATAACGCATTCTTTATTCTTTATCAGCGCAATGTCTTCAATGCGATCATTGTTCCCACATCGCTGTTGTATTCATTTGCGCATAGAGAGGTGGAATCGTTTATTTCAGCGCGAGATGTGCTCGTTCGTTGAAATTGGAGTTTAGTTAAATAGCTACTGGACATTATTCTGAAGAGGAAATGTGCTGTGCAAAGTATATTCAGCGAGGATGAATAAATTTCAAACGAGGTATTGCGAAACGACTGTTTGATTCGAGCCGACAACGGCGACGGATGAATGATTTCTACGTAAAAACGCGAAGAATTAAATTCGGGGCAAATCCAGTCTCGGTGACGCATTACGTTAAAACAATGGGGACCGTCGCGTGCGTTGACCTAAATGCGCGATAGTCCACTTTTAATCTACCGAGATGCCACGTACGCATCGATAAACGTCAGCTCGCTACGGCTGACAATGGACCATCAATTTTTTAAACTTTTCTTTTTTCTTTCTTTTTTTCCCAAATGTTCATCAGCCGTTAGAACGGCCAGTAGTAACCGTGTAAAGCGTTTGAAACGTAACCGTAACGTAGATCGAACGAAACGTTACTGTTTCTTGAAACTTCGAACGTTCCATGCCAATGCTACTTCTTTGCTTGGTTTACGTAATTGTTGAGAAAATTCGTAAGAGAGCACAAAGAAGGAAAAAAGTATATTGAGCGGCGACCTGACTAGGAACGTAACAGCGAGAACGACCTTGCACAACGAGTTGTTGTGTCTTTCAAGGTGTAAGAGAAAACCACGGAAAGGACACTCGAGTCTACGGCGCAACGTGCTAATTGTGTAACGTGCCGTGAAATTCATACATAGGTTCCTAATGCGTCCTTTGATGGCGGAAGATTTTATGACCGGAGCGAGATCGTAAAGTCATCCGAATGATGTTGATCAAGCATTAATTAATATAGTCGATTTTATGCGTAGCGTTCGATCGAGTTTGTCGTTGTCCACTTGTCACGGGAGGATGCTTAATTGTTTCATTTGTTTAATGTCTGAAAAAGTATGCTCGAAGCATTGGTTGTTTTTAAATAGAATCGTTCGTGAACCAATGAGGTTGTTAAAAGCACGGCGAAGACGCTTTTGCTTAGCGTGTTCATCGTTGCAACGATATAATTGCATCGGGCTCTAGACATATTTTATCCGTGACGTTGCAATTATGAGATTTTTCTTCATCGGTTGCGCTCGAGAAAATGTTACTCTTCTTTTTTTCATCTTCGAGTGTCTTAGCTTGTAAGGTGTACGCGTGAACGAATGTTTCAACATCGTTTAAAGTTGAGCAAGATTTTTCGTCGTGTCGCGTGAACGATTGGGCTTAAAATGTTTTTAACTGCAAGCCGATTACCATTAATTCTTGGGAAGCGCTTTTTTCTAAGCGATCCGTCGATTATCGAGTTACGAGACAGACCTTCGCCAGAAAACGTGCAAAAGTATTTACAGTATAATAACAGTCGATACACGAGCACAAGCGGCACCGTGGTAAATCTAGTTATCAGAACCACGTATGGCGCGACGCAGATGCTGGTTATTTATATTCAGCATACAAAGAACGCTTAAAAATATCATCGCGATATATGTAATTATTTAATTAACGATTAACTGTTTCACAGCTGCCGTTTTAAAGACGATGCAAGTTCCAACAGATAATTTAACAATTCTTCATACACAGTATCTGTCGAACTTATGTTGCGTTTGTAAGACATTTAGGACGATGTAAGCGACACCTTTTGGATTTGCGCAAGACATTCGCTAGCTGTGTCGAATCGAAAATCGAAGGGTCAGAGTAAATTGAAAACGGGTGTGAATGAAGGAAAAAGTCAGGTTTCCCATATATCCGAATAACACGTGGCACGTATATGTAATACGTAGTGAAATGAATTGGCGCGGTATCTCGACTTTGAATTGTTTGTTGCGTCCTTCGTAAACGTAGAACGCGGCTTTGGTTTCACTTTAACATTCTTGTACGAACGACGGCGGTTAGTTATCAAATCGTACGACATGCAAATGTACTTAAATTATTAAACGAATGTATCGCGAAGAAATTCAGCGAACCAAACGGCGAAGGATACCGAAGCATCGAGCATTTCGTCGACTTTCAAGAATATTTGTAACGAATAGGAGACGCGATATTAAATTATTAGCGTTCGAAGCGAAAGTTCAGCTCGTTGTTCATTCCCTCGTGAAATTTGATGAAATTTGAGGTCCGCTTGCGAACCATCGAGTGCTTACTTCGTCTGAAAGTAATTAGAAGTTTATTGCGTTCGCTCGATGGAAAAGTTTCTCGTAAAGAGCAAGATATCGTCCTCGCGTTTCCCTGTCAATTCCGTATTTTTAAAAACTGGTTCGCGTTCGTTGGTATCGACAAACTGCTCCTTTGATCACTAGATTGAAAAGCAATTTTCGCGAATTCGGTTTATTTGACAACCGTTTTTTAATCTATCATTTTCTGGCTTCGGTTACGTTTCCAGCCTAAATACGTATGAAGCACGGACAAGTGCAATTTTAATTCTGGCTAGTGGGCGTTGATTTATTAATTTGAAGGATACGCGAGAGTGTCGTTAACTGGAATGGTGCGCGGCTTACAACGCGCAGGTGTATCGTATGGCTATCTTTGAAGGCAAACAGGAGAAGAAGACGCCTACGGCAAAGTCGTGCGATAATTATTATTACGCTAAGAAATTCCATCGCGCTGATCGCGCTGATCGCGTTCCTCCCTCCCGCGATAGCGCGTTTTCATAACTTTACGAAACAGTTTCTCCGTTCGTAGCACACGGTACAATAGTTCGCGTTACAAACTGTGTTTCTCTTGTTTCTTTCGACTCTTATCGCACGGTCTACAGGTCGTAAAAAGAAATGGAAACGCTTCGCTAGGCGTACTCTTAAAAAGATGCTCGTTCGTCTGGTCATGCGGTTCGCGCGTTTCAACGAGTGTCGCTTATTGTCCGTGTAGAAGATCGTTTAGCAACTGTGTAGAAGAGCGAGCAAAGTTCGGTTGAATTTTTCGCAGCTATTATCGAGAAAAACATGCTCGCGTGCGGTGTACGGTAAATTCTAAAATTATCGAGGAAAGCGTAACGGGCAACGAGATATACGCTACCGTGTTACGTTTCGGTTTGAAAAATGTCTTGTTGATATTATACGAAGCACTTGCGTATTAAACGTTTACGATCTATATTGGTTAGAGGCGTGGAGATTGAGCGGGGTGAGGAAGAACACGCGAACGTAATCGCAAACAAGAAAGAGACCAGGGCACCGATGAGTTATGAAGCTCGTAGCTCGTTTATTATCGCAACGGCGGGGTTAATCACGCTCCGTCTAACGATTTCCTTGTTAAACCCTGCGCTGCTGACGATGCCTGGATTTGTGCTATTTCGCGGTACCTTCTGCAACTAAGCTGCTAAGGCGAGCTACCTTCGTCTCCCTGCGTTTTGCGAACCAAATCGACCGCGGAAACGAGAGGAAGTCGTATGATAAAAGAAGGAAAAAAACGGGTAGTATGTGTATACTAGTAATGTTGGTTATCAGAATTCGATATCCGTCGTTCTTCGTAAACGTTCATGTCGACGGGGGAAACCTGTTTAATCTATTCGATTAACATTTTTTCCCTCCATATCGTGTCGTTTCTATTGCCTCTGACGTCGCCGTGTCCACGTCAAGGGCAAAAGATAGTAACCAATCTCGAAGCTAAGCTTTTGACGTTCGAACAGTTTTAATTTCTCGACGTCCTGTTGTCGCTTACATAAGCTCCGATTGGAACACGTACTCCGAACGAAGTCTTCCGTATGATACGCGAACTTATCGCTAAAACGATACATTTTTTTTCGTTCGGTCGCGATTTCGTTAGCGCTTGATTTCGCTAGCGCTTTGGTATTTTAGGATAGTTACGTTTACGAAATGCGGTTTTCGGAAGTACGTGCTTCGTTCCAGGAATTCGCACCTTCCCATATGTTGCCTTAAACGAGGCTGTTTTGATCGATGCACAGTATCGATGCCTCGTGTTTCGCGTCTAAATCCTCCAAACTATTATCGAAACGTAAACCCTCCCGCTTCAAAAAAAAAAAAAAAAAAAAAAAAAAAAAAAAAAAAAAAAGAAGGAAAAATAGAAAAGAAGAAATTTTCCACGGTACTCCAGTCTCGTTCGAATTAAAACAGAAATTAATAGTCCCGTATGGTTTTCTGTTTTTCCCACTTTCGTATTCCAATAAGATGCGCAAAGCGTTCTTTAGCTTTGTGCAACTTACCGTATCGGTGTATGTAAATTGTGTATCCCGGACGGCAAAGCATATGTTCGATATTGGTTCGAAGCAAAGTCCGACGCGTATAAATCGCGAAGCAGAAGGTATAAGGAGAAGCAATTTGAAGAGCGCCGTCGGAACGATTTATCATAAATAAACGTATCGATTGTTGCCAGAGCTATCGCGTTCGTACTGCGGATGCCGCGGTAGAATTTTTTGCTCGGTAGAAATCTACATCTTTTCAAGGTAAACGTTGTGCAAAAGGTAGAGGGGTTTTTGGAGAATTAAAATACCGTGCGCTCTATTTCAGTTCCTCGGTCTCTCTTTCTCGTTGAGCGAGCGTCGCGCGAGTAAACGCGAATTTTCTACCCACAGGGTGATTCGATAGGAAATACATAGACGCGCGAAAGACTCTCTGCTCCTTCGCGTTGATGGTTTTGTCGGAGCCAACTGGTGCGCTGCGAGGTAAGTTACGAGAACAGGCACGTATGTAACGGTAATGTCAGCCGATCGTTGATTCTCGAGCTTATTCGTAGGTCCGTGTTTGTGGTAAACGCTGGCATCCCCGCTGCTTGCCACAGCCATAATCATTGATTTTAGGTTTACAATGGGAGCACACTTGCCACGAGCATCGCTATTTTCGGTGTTAAATACCGAATGCGTAGGTACTCCTGATACGTGTAACAGGTGTAGCAGCGTCCGCAACGATACGCAACGCGACACAGCGTTTCGGTTCCATTACCGACGTTACCGCTTTGAAATACGGTCTGCCGAAAGATAGTTATACCTACTTCTGCGAGCGCGTCGCAAATCGTTACAAGTTCAACAGAAGCCGCGAAGCGAACGTTCTGGCGATGAAACGAGGCGTTTGAAAGCCTAGAATTCTCGTTTAAACTTGAAACGGAATGCGATCCGACGATTATTTGACCGCTTGCCAAATCGTGTCTTCGTTAGTTTTAACCAAACCCATTAACCAAACCGACCGATGCGATTCAGCGTTTCGTAAAAGCAATAATAATTATCCGGTAAATAACATACCTACTCTTGCTTTTAATCGCTGGTTTCTCCGCTAACTTCAAAGCTCGCAACCTTTGAATCTTTTGGCGCAAATCTACGATCTTACCCGCTTTATCGAGTGCATCGTGATTATCGCATATGCGTTCAATCGTTTTCCAATGTTACCGTCATAATTTTACGCCTTCTTTTCTGTTATGGATTTCGTGCTATCGTATTATCATTTCGAGCGGTTCGGTTTAATACGTACATACATTTTGCTCGTTAAAAGATCGCTAATGCAGGCATTCGAACGTGTACGCCGTAAAACCGCGATTCGCGGCAGGGAATAAAGAGATTATTTCAATACCGTTCTTATCCGACTATTCGAAAGAAGAGCGGAGTGTAAATTGGCCGGCCTCCAAGATACCTCGTCAGCGCTCGCGCCCGGGAGCTTAAGGGAGCGGAAAAGGGTATAGAAGCCAAGTCGAGTGGGAATATATATTTTCCTTATCAGTTTTTGCACGGAGAGCCGAAACGGAAGCTGCCTTCCGCACACTTTCCACGAGCACCAGCTATAGGTCGTCGACCGAATTTAAAACCGGCATTACGCGGATCAACGAGATGTTTTGTGCGAAACTTTTCAACGATTTCATACGCTGCGCTACGCCCTGTCGGTATCGTGCGCTGGCTAGGCTTCGTTTAGAACGAAACGGATCGGTATCGGAACGAAACGGATGTATCGAGTCGATAAGGGAGAACAGGAATTTCATAGGATCTTCTCGAAGATGGTATAATACGAGTAAGTTATTCGAGTCACGGAGGAAATACTACCGAAGCTCGATGCATTTTCGTTGGGATCCCGCGTTACGGTAATACATAGTTTGCTCGTTAAACATCCTGTAGGTCTGTAGGTTGCACAGTGTTCACGGTAACGGAATATTCTACGAAACCGTTTAAGTTCGTATCGAAATTATCGAGGGAACGAGGACACGGTACGTTGATCAATTACGCCGGGAGTGTGTGTCCAACGGCCATTAGAGAAGTTAGGCGGTGAAAATTCTGTAACGTTAAACGGAAGTAACCGGTGCCAACAGCTTGATTCAAAGTGGCGGATGCCAGCCAGATTCCATTGTCTTTCAGGAAGACGAGCGAGAGCCGCCCTCTCGTGCATCTCACGCTCGCCGTAAGGAGCACTTCTAACTTTCCTTTTCATACTTTACACCACTGGTCATGCATAATACAAGGTGCGCGCACATGTCCGAAAAAGGCACAGGCGCACCGGCGTACAGGCGCACCGGACGCGAGTTGCTGTACACACTGTACACCGTTGACATTGCCGGTGAGAACACCGCGGCACCAAGGTTCGTGCGAAACTTACGTCGCGCCGGAAGATAAACATAAGCGTTTAGCTGCTTTAATTAGTCCAGAGATACGATTGCATGGAAAAACAATGAGATCCGATTCGATACGCGAATAGAATTGTGGGAACAGTTGGTCGGAGCTGTTACTTCCTCTTTACGTGAACTCTCCCGGATAGGTTTTGTTTTACAATTTAGACGTTCGTTAATAGAATCGCGGAAAACGGCGCGCCCTTACGCGTTAATTATACAAATGAACGACGGGGCTTACTCGAAGGAACGAGCCTCTGTTGTTTTCACCACGTTACGACGGGGATTATATAAGATACAAGGTACAAACGCATAAGGTCGTGCGAGCGAATTGAAATTGCAGGTACTCGTGCACTGTTCAGCCCGTATGTTTAATACCAGTTTGTGGTTGATCACGCGTCAACGAGTTTAGAAGTTAACGCGCACCGGTAGCGGCGATCTAGCTACCAGTAGCTAGGCCGGGCTTCGATATGTATTTCTGAAATATCAGAAACCGCGAAAGTTTATCAAAGTTGTTCATCGATCTATTTTATTCGATCGAACGTCCTACAGCAATTTTGATGGAACATTGGTTTTTCGATAAGCTTACACTATTACACGTTTACCTTCTCGTTTAAACGTCGAAGTACAGGAAGCGTAGGGAAGTTCACTAGACCGAATATATCGCGTGTTTCGACGTATTGTGTTTGCACAGCCTTTAATTTCGTGCCTACGACCAAAAACATCTGTCGGTGATCTGTACTCAGCTGGCGGGTAGCCATGTTCAACGTTCGTTCTGTCTTTTGATTCTTTTTCGCCAAACATTTACCGCATACATTGCAAATTGACTCTCAATTCGTAAGGTTATCTATAAACGGAGGCGGCGGTTCAGCTCCGATCGCGGGGACAATTAAGATTAAACCAATTGCGGTAATCGATTGTTATTAATGCCCTGTGAAATTCCACGATCCGTAACCTTTTTAATTTGTTTAATTAAAAATAAGCGCGTTAGCTCGTGACCGGCTCGCGAAGATCCGCGCGGCGACTAATGCGGAGAGCGAGAGGTTCGCGCGTTCCGGCCAATCACGCCTGCCGTCATTGACTCTGTCACGCTTTAGGTCGACGTCGACGACGGCGCGGCGGCCTCGTCTCGCGGCCGGTCACCTCGCCAGTCTTCACCGAGACACCGCGCGCGTTGCGTTACGGTTGCTTTCTCTCCTCTTCCTCTTCGCTATCTCGGTACTAATTGCTTTCGCGATTCGGAGTTATCGCGAGTGAACGCGATCGTACGAACTACAACGTTCGAACGAGAGAACGGATCCGGCGGAGGGATCTTCGAAACGGAAGAACAAACGCGGAGTTAAGCAACGACACGAGTCGGTGCGGTGAATGTCGAGTGGATGGTGACGAGATCTCGCGCTCCAACGGGAGAAGGGCCAAACGCGCACGCGAAAACCGGTTGCGTTGAGAAGGTCAGTTATTGGTTCGGTTTCAGGGAACGCTCGTTTGTCGTTTCAACGCTCGACACCGTCGATCCTGTTTACGATCACCGCTCGGGGCAAGTTGGCGACACGGTTTTTCCAACGCATACGTTGATCGTTAAGAGGCGCGAAGAAGTTCGTCTTCGATCGGTGTAAGTCTCGTTTGAAACGTCAGAGGCCAAGGTTGCCGGTTTCGCGTGAGCTTCGATCGGGAAACGGAAACGGAAAGAGAGAGCGCCGAGTGTCTTGCACGTGGACGAGCACGAAAGAGCAACGGCGTTGACAGAGAGAGAGAGAGCGAAGGGAAAGTGGAAAAGGTAAATGTTATGCAACACCGAATGCGGGATTCCCGATTCAAGAGGAATCGATGATATACGTATTTCTCTGCCTACCGGTTTTTCTTTGCCTCGAACGCTTAAAACGGAACAAACGAGCATCCAGTTTACGCTCGACCTCAGCGATCGTTTCCTTTCTTCGATGGTCATTGGCCATCGACGGGCGTCGATTAAAGGTTCCGTTCCATTTGGCGTTACAATTAAACATTCCGTTCGTCTTCGTTTGCGAATACATTTCTCTACCGTTTTCGCATATGCTTTGGCAGAAATTTATCCCGCACGATAAACGCTTTCAATTATATCGTATCCACGATATTGAGCTTAATTAGAAAGGGAAAGCTTTGCAATATCTCTTTATAAAGTGGAGCATGTATTATACAATGATTATATAACGTTGTTACTGGTTTGAAACGCGATTACGTTCCACTGATCAACAAATTATATGCGCATACATTCTAAGTATTTAGCTGTAAAGCATTTTTAAATTACCGCTGCGTCGAAATATCGACGATTTATAAACGAAAGTGTTATCAATTCTAGAATTATTTACGAAACGAACTCGCGTGTCGGCAGAACCTAATTTGGTAAATAACGCAGGACGAAGGAAGAGAGAAGAGCGCGATGTTATCGGAATAATAAGTTGACGGATCGTAGTAACTTTACCATTGTGACCCGTGGTATTAACTTGGACGACGGTGGAACGATCTGTCATAAATTGTGACGCCCCTTAAAAATAACACGATATCATGACATCGGTGGACGTGTGTGCTCGATACGTACATAGTTGGACATGGCACGCGGTGGCGCCTACTATTCTACCGGTGAAAGGAATTTTCATTTCTTTTTCACCAATACTTTTCAGCGTGCGAACAATTTTTCCTAATCTATACGCATAAATTCATAAGACTAACCAATATCGATTCGTCCGAGTGTGATGCGGGAGGAAATATCTTATGTAGGTATACGAGAGTAAATTTTATCACCCTATCATCGTACTCCCTGTAAACCTATTTTCTTTTATTCGAGGTCAGCATAAATCTGGTTTTACGATGAAATCGATCGTTGCTTTTCAGAGATTGTCGGTCGTGATTATCCATACCGTCGAACACTTTTTCTAATCCTTGACAGGTCATTTGATACATATTTACGAAATACATATACGGTTACGCGTATATGTACGATATACATAGTTTCTTCTATCCCGTAATTGCAAGGAACGACGGAAAACGTTCTCGAGATTTACGTTCATTCTCTTGTTAACGACCAAATTGCGTATTGTGTCGGTTTATTAACGGTGAATAAGTCAATTATCTACACGTGAACGAGTTGCCTTCGCATCTGTAGGGGTGCATGAACATCGTCGATAAAGTGTATTTAAATCGAACAAAGGACGCTTATACCTTTTAAACTTTCTAACGATATTTCTATTTTCTTTCACAAAATATTCTACCCGAACTGTCGCTTGTTTCATCGAACAACGATAACGATTTCATCAAGTTAGCCAAGTTTAATTATTTATATTTATGCGTGCACTTTTTCCATCGATATCGAACTGTAAATAAAATGTTGTTGTAAATCCCTAATCTTGTTGTGGCTCGGTTTCGCATACTACACCCTTGTACGTAAAGACGAGCGTTCGGTAATTAAACAGTTGACGCGCGTAATTCTGCGATAATTGTTAAATGAAACAGTTGGTAAATGTCAGTATAAAGAACACACGATCGTATTTAACTGTTTGCGTTATCTAAAACGTTGACACGTGACCAATCGGCGCTATTATTCGATGACCTTTTGCATTTACAATTCGGTGTCCCTCGCATATACATACTTGTACAAGAGTTGTTAGAAATTCTGGTATTCTGTTGCATGTTGTATAAGAACCTGAAAAATACTGAAATAAACAGAATTCGATTACTCCGCGGTGACGAGATACGTAGATACGTTATTCATTTTACAGCTTATTTTTTAGTCGGAATAAAAAGGTTAGATGCCGTGGTTTTACCGGCATCAAAATTTGAAGTTTCGTACTCCAAATTTTCATACCCATCGCACGTCGATAAACATTTCAAAACTGATTTTATCTATATCTTTCGCGCGTCGGATAGCTCTGTGTTTTATTCTGTTTGTTGCATCGAAATACTTTCATAGTAATTTTCTTTTACAACATTAATACAACACACTTGTAGCTACGCTCTGCTTAACCCTACCTAAACTAACACGTTTAATTATGCCTAACGGCCGAAAACTCTTTTATGTATACTTCTGTATAAAATGGACTACTTGCCCGTCGAATAGACATTATTATTATTATTATTATTATTATTATTATTATTATTATTATTACTATTATTATTATCGTTATTATAAATCTTTCAATTTCTTAAGCGCGCGTTTGTATCGAAATAATCGTCTATAGAAGAACGATTCACTTTGTTCGTTTCATTGTCCGATAAGCATATATGTACACGTTTGGTTTAAAGGTCGATCGATTTTCGACTTGGACTTGCTCCAAATTCGAGCTACCGTGAAATCGTTTTTACTGCCTATATAGCGTGCTCTTTTTATGTTTTATCAAACAGATTCTACTCCTTTTTCCGGAGGAAAGTTTTGGAAATTTGATTGTATAAATAGCAAATGTTAAAATAAAAAATGTAGGTAATACCGCGATATAAAATCTTTCGTCTCTGTGTTAGTACATCGAGAAACACGCAACCGGAAAAAATTAAAGTCAAGTTTCACTTTATAGCTGTTTCGCAATAATTCTTCGATCCAATTTACCGTCCCCTTAAATATTATACGGTTAAAGCAAACTAAGCTGCTGCAGGATTATCGCGCTATAATTAAAATGAACGTTTTCAGTAAAATTCCCGAAACGACTAATCCGGTTTTGCCCAGAGTCCTGATTTTTCATCTCATAATTACGTCGGTCTGTACCAATCGAGCAAGTGATTTTAAAATCTACGGTGTTCTTTGTTATCGACATATTTCTACTTTGCGTTTAGATTCAGAATTAATAATTATCCTTTACCGGTGTGTAATTAGTCTCATTTTTTCACATTTCAGTTTAAGTTTCAAGGCATGTTCATTTCCTATCATGTTAACTTATCGACGAAGTAATATCGACGCCATTTGGGAATTATTAATGTTCAAGGCTCGCTATCGATCATTTGAATTTTTCATTACTTTTTACGCTTATCAAATTGACCACGACAATTGTTATTGCCCGATTATTTATCATCGTAAATGAAGATAATCTAGTCGAATAGCAAATGCTCGTTCTCTAATTTTTATGTTGTGTCGATAAATATAACGAAAAATAGAACAGGTAAGGAAAAGGAAGTGTAATGAAATCGATTTTTTTGTTTGTTTCAGTTGCAGAAAGGATATTTGATCGATGACACCATCGAATTTCAATTGTAAGTTAGGACGGATTATGTCGTATACAATTACATTTATACTTATCATAATTTACACTACAGTTTTACAATAATTTAAAAAGTGCTTTTTTTTTCTTAATATTCGACAATTGTATATTATGCGATCTAGAAAGCGGTTTTTTGTGCTCTTCTAAATTGGCTTTTATATCGCTCACATCGGATTTCCGGTGATACGATACCGTCTTGACTTGTTGCTGCGCCGACACGTCATGCAAATAATACTTTGATATTATATACTTTCAAGAGAACACTTCATTATAGGCTCGGGAATACGTTTTTATTCGCATTACTTACGCGGGTGCAGTTTTCATCACAGCATTCACAGGGTACCTATAATTTACGGTAATATCGCGATCTCGTAGCGTCATGGCGTAGCTCAAATCTTTTCCACGATTGTCATGGCGTTATGCTTTAAAAACACGAAGAGATTAAGCTATTTCAGATATTCCTATATTTTCTATACGATTCTTCTTCCTCTATCGATTCAGCATTAACGTATCTTTGTCTTATGATTTATTACGGTTTCTCGCGGCAGCCTGCTTTACAAGATACGTTCATTTATACAAAGTGATACTGCGAAGGAAATACTGCAAGTTTTAAAGATGAAAATTGAAATTGCTTAAAAAAGACAGCTCTGAAAATGATTGGGTCGTAAATCGCATTGGCTTTTTTTTCTCTTTTTCACGTAGCCCGTGCACGTGTCCGACGATACAGACACCATACGCTTGGTTGTAATTCATAAATAATTTATATCACGAGTGTTAGACAGTCACGCGATCTCGATCGTGTCATCCGCTTTTTATCATGCGTTAGCGTTGTAACAGTGTCTCCCAACGAAATCAGTCGGTAAAATCAGCGCGGAAAACAGTGTTTCGTTCGGTCGCTTTGCGAAATTAATGGTTAGTTCGATGAGGTTAATTAAGCTTTATCGATGCCCGGTTGATTTATGGAAAACCAGCTGTATCTTTGAAGTACCGGTAATGCCGAACATCATGATAAATTGCACACGAAATTGCTTCCTTAGAACGGACACGTTCAACCGTTATTCGTTATTCTAAAGCATAAGAAGTATCATGAGAACGCATAAATACATACCTACAGCAGGTTATATACCATCGTAAAAATATAGTTGTGTTTGACAAACCGAATGCTGCGAAAAACGTTTATGTCTAGGTAACTAGATATAGAATGTTGTACGTTGCACATTGTTTTCATTCGTGCACAAATTTTGCGCGAGAATAAGGCTTAAGTTGCAGAAGAAACCCTATTCGAGATGCCTTCGATATTTCACGTTCATGTATCGCGAAGATGTACTAGAAAAATATCTTGAGATAGCCGCGTACGATCCTCGGAAACAAATTGCATGTCTAGCCTAGTTTCATGCCATGTTTGTATACGTAAAGTTAATCCAATCCGTGGTAATTTTATTTCCTCGAGAAACTTCGCGACCTCATATAGCTCGTTGCAAACTGACCCTTTCGAGTTGCTCGTAAGCCAACTGCGAAGACACGATGAAATTAGCTACTGTAAATCGGTTCCTCTCTGCATTCTTTTATCTTTAACCTTTAACTCTACGGTGTCTACACTTTTCTTCTTTCTATTTTCTTCTCTAACTTTTAATGTTTTTCTTCTCTATGCACTTGTCAAAAAAGCTTAACGCAACGATTGTGCGTTTGAATTGTAATTCAAATCAGTTTCAACGCGTTTCGATATTTTGAAACCAGGATAGGAACTGTTACTTTATCGTCGTTCCGGTTTCAACGTTTCCGCTTGTTTATAATTGGCAAGTGAATTTGATAAAAATACGTACCCGATTAATGCTTCAATAACTGTATACGCTAATGTTATACAACTACCGTAAAATGTATTCGAATAATGCGAATATGTAGATAACCACAGAGATAGTCGTAACGTGTATTACATCTTTTTCATTCTGTTTTTTTTTGTCAAATTGCCAGCTATTTATTTTGCTTCGTGTATTTTCCCGTGTACCGCCCGTAATGAGCTCGTATTCATTAGACGATGTTAAGAGATTTCTTGATCTGTTTTTATAGCGATGCGTCTCCACGGTCTATTTGGTTAATTAATTTTGTTTAATTTAAACGCATTTTTTACAGATATATTCGATCAAATAAACCATTATGTTCTATTTTAGAAGGTACAAAATTTGCCCAAGTCCTGATTACGGTCCAATATAAAAGTATCGAGTAGCACAAATTGGGCGTAGCCGATAAGCGTTCCGATATTTCGGCGTGCTCTCCATCCGTCTACTTTATCAAATGTACATACTACTACCGGCTAAAAAAATTCACGTTCTTTGTCTACTATTTACTTAATATTTACTTAAGTTTCTACGTCGTGCAGAAAATTTTATAACATTGTATAAAACATACGAAATAAATTTCTTTCGCGCTGTTTGACGATAAATTAGTTGTACCCTTAACCGTATTTACCAGCTGACCTAACTTTGAAGTATCTTTAGTAGGAAACTTTGTTTCTACTTTAGGCTCCTGTTTCCGCCTATTTTGGTCATTCGGTACTTGCTAAAAGTACTAACGAGGCTATTAAAGTTTTCCGAACAAGGCGAATTTTCTGATGGAAATTATTAAAAACTATCTTTAAAATTTTTGAGCGCAAGCAAATGACAAGTTTGAAATACATGTATGCGTACGTAGCTTATTTTGTTTAGTCGGTATCGCAACACTTTGGTAATACTCGTTTATATCGAGAACGATTGCAGTTTCGTCGCTTATTCCTATATCCGAGTTCTAAGTACAAGATACGCAGAAGTGGTTTCCATGCGGGTTACCTAACCGCGGAAGATTTATTAATAGTATCTTTTGATGAGATCACAAGGTTCGCGAAGGTATTCCAAGTTTTCCTAGAACAGTTTATGCAAATTCAAATTTTGTGTTTTGCGCGGAATTATTTTCATCGAAATCGCAGAGCTCAAGTTGAAAATAAAAGATAATAAACGGTAAAGTACAGAGTGGTGTAAGCAAAGAAATGTGAACGAGCCGCGCCAAGTATTGCGAATCGCGAAGACGGAAGCGAAAAGGAGTTCGCGTTGGAGTTGGTAATTTATTGACCGTGGGAGGCGCGATTTCCGAGTGGTCGTTTAACCGATATGCATGTAAAAAGGATGGCAAACTATGAAAGGGTACGAATTAACAGAGTATTTAACGCTAACGCGTAAAGGGAAGCCGCAAGAAATCTAAGTTACTCGAGAGAAATGAAGCGGGACAAGGTTTTTTCAGCAGGATCTCCTCCTTTCAACTCTATCATTTTGTTCGAGCTCGAACGATCCGTAATTCGTACGTCGGAGTCGACGTTCGCAGGAAAAGGCAGTCCGAAGAAAGGGTTGCGGCTGGCAACGGAGCCAAGGGGAAACTGAGCTGAACCGGGAAGAGAGAGAGAGAGAGAGAGAGAGAGAGAGAGAGAGAGAGAGAGAAAATGGCGTACATTTTAATTCGGGGCTCTTGAATCCCCTCCTGCTCGTTTCCACTCCTACTCTCGCCCTTCATTCTGTATCCTCTTTGGGTTTCCTGCCCTTCGGGAAAAGTTTACAAAACGAGTGTCGGCAAGTCCCTCGAGTATTCGCTCGAGCGCTGTCTGCACTTTTCTTCGTGCAGCGAATCTTTCTTTTCGCCATCCACGCTTTTGTTCTTATGCTCGTTTTCGCTTCTGTCCTTCCGCCTTTCATCTTAATATTTTTCGAACTCTTGCTTATTAGCCCGTTACTCGGGACATCTCGGACGGACGCGTTATATTTTGTTCCTAACAACTTTTATTTGCAAACCACGAAGGTATTTTCAATGCCTTCGCATCTCCTTCTTCTTCTTCTTCTTCTGTTGTCTCTCTCAGCCAGCATATGCGATTTTCAATTAACAACCACGAAAACGAGCTGCTTTGTCAACTGATTACCAAGATTCCTTTTCACCCTACTCTCTCCAGTGTCATCCTGTATATCTATACTCTTTATATTAAAGTCACGTTACTTTCGTACCATTCTTTGACCGTAGTTTACTCGCAACATCGACGTTAATCGTAGCGTACTTTCTTTATACTGATTCTTGTATCCTTATTAAATAAAGTCGCAGGGTTTTTCGAAGTCTCCGTCGCTGACACTAAATATACCTACCTACAAAATACATCTGCGTAGCCGGTGATATCCATAGAGATAGAAGAAAATCCTGTGGCGCATCACGTACACGCTATGTTTCATCCGAATGAATCTAATTACAGATTCTACGTCGACGTGTCTTGCAAAAGCGGCATAAATTCTAGATGAAGTTCCTCGGATGTGCATTGTTTCCCATTGACTAACGTAAACTACAAAGACGGACTACGTTTCTAGAAAATTGATGGTATTCGAAACGTAATAAGTCGCGAGTTCTCCTATGCGTCTGTTCCCTAGTCCGACGTGAAATTGCGAAATATCTCTCTTCCGATTTTCAAGATAGCCGTCGCTATACCTAACTTAATTACCGTCGCTTCGCATCTACTTTACAGCGAGTATGTATCGCGAAAGAATAATAGTAACGATAAAAGAAAAACCGGTCTTTCCGGTAATACTTCTTCGATGAGCACGATGAAATTTATAGCGTTGAAATTTGAAGAAGTTTGGTGGTCGAACGGTCATTTGGATGACGGAATCTACGAAGATCGATGTCACGTTTCCAACTTTGGATGAATTTTTGGTACAGGCCATTGTGTTTCTTACCTCGCCTATTATCGCGTTTCGTAGTAATTCGTCTCGAGAGCTATCGAATGGAATGCCTTCTAACGCCCGTCTGGCTTATTCATCTGAATGAATGCGTGAATCGCGCTGAAATATACGGTACCGAGGTTCATTGCCTCGCACGTTTTCACGTTTGCAACAGCTCGTGCAATTTTATAAAGCCCCATTACCATGATATAACAGAATTATAATTTTCATTTAAATTCATCTAAATGAAATCTTATAGCGTTAAACCGAGCTGTTGATAATTGTTTTCTTTCTTTTTTTCTTTTTTTTTATATAAACTCAATTTCCGTTAAACGAGTGTAAGCATTTTTCAAGTTAACGAACAGAGTTGAATATCGATGCCTCTCTGTGCCCTTAAAGAACCACCGATGAACAAATCCCATGAGATTTTCACGCGTGAAGTTTAATGCGACGTATAAACGATTAAATTGTCTGGCAAGGTGAAAACTTCTCGAAGAATTGCGAAGAAAAGGACGATTTCGTGGAAGTCTTACCGTAACACGCTCCTTTTCAAAGCTCTTTTCGAAAAGTTCTTGAACTACATTCTTCTCTTCTCATGAATTTAAAGAGATCTCGACCGCATTCGGAACGCGCTTTATACATATATACAGTTGCCTCGTAGGCGAATCGAGCGAAGTGATACACTTTGCCAATGTTCCAGGTAAGACTTTTCTCTGTCAGGCGCGCGCGCGCGCGCGCGCGCGTGTGTGTGCGTGTGTGTGAATATGTATCGTACAAAGCGATACGCGGATGCAGCAACGTTCGCGAACAGAATCGCGTTTATTAGATACATTTAAAAATTAGACATTTATTTGTCAAAATTTGAAAAACGAATTGCCGGTAAAAATTGATGAGCGATACAAGTTCGTAAAGCGTAGGTGTTGATGTAAAGTGTTCATGGAATATCACAATTTCGGTAGATACATATACGCATTACGGTTGAGACTTTGAGACCTTGCAGCTGCAAACTCGAGTACTACACTATCTGCCACCTTTGCCTTGTGGCTGCTGATGCAGAAACACTCGAGAACTCCTTGAGGTTCTAGCTAGGTCGCATCCATCTAGACACTTTACGGTGCTATTATAGTTGACCATAGTATAGAAACAGTATTTTTCATGAACGGTATTAGCGTATACAGCGTACGTACTGTGTACGGCATTTATCCTAAGTTTATCTACATAAGTAATACGTTTAAACGGTTTCCATGTAGAGGCCGTAGATTCGACGATTTACGGTCAGCAAGCGACTAGTCCGTGTAATCCGTTGAACATAAAAGTTCTCAAGAAGGCCCTAATTTATGTAACTTGTATCTACGCGAAACGAATACGCGAAAGTAGCGATTGCCGTATCGAGTTAAAGGAGATTTAACTCGAGCGGAAGTCTCGACGCTTCTCAGCCAATGTTCCATTCGAACCAGTAGTCATCTTGTAAACTTTGTAGGATTCGCCGAGCTTTATGCATCAAAGCATCTCAGCCCTAGGTACCGTAAATTACTTCAACTATAGTAACTCCGGCTTTGCTCCGCTAGATTAACTAACCCGACCGACCAGATGCCGAGTCGACGGAACTTTGTAACCTTAATTGATATCTTGACGTCTTTGGATACATTTCGAACAGAATTATAGTTTGCACCTGATGCTAGCGCGGCTGTTCGCTCCTGCGGCTAAGAAGGAAGAGTAAAGGAAAAGGAAAAGGGAAAGGGTGTTTTCGTCCGAGGTCTGCCGGTGGGCAGGCATCGCGGTCGGTAAGGCTTATCTAGTAGGCTCGCGCCTTATACACAGGATAGGAAGGAACAGTTCGAAACTCGTATACGTGTACACGAACCATGGAAGATTCGACCAGTTGCGAGTCAGTTAGTTTAGTTTTTCCCCCCTAGTGGCGAAGGACAGGAAGGCCGCCGCATTAGCATCGACGTGGTATTCTTATCCGTGTATAAATTGAAACGGAATCGATACGTTTCGTTTGGAAAACGACGCTAAAATATCGTTATCCGTTCGTGTGCGCGTCGTTCGGAAACCCAAGAGAAACGGTCGCATCGAATTATTCACGATACCTGGAAATCGCTTGGTGTCCGACTTTTTAACGTATCCGAGAAAGGAAAAACTAAACCACTATGCTTGAATCGTATAATAACCGAGAACAAAAAACATTGAATTTAATGGTAAACGTTATCGAACCTTTGTTCAAATTAAATATAAACACGTATCTTTGTTTTCTAATAATCATACAGCGACGACGCTATTAAAATTTACATTGAACATTAACAGTTTATATAGAAAGGAAGTATAAACGTTTTCTGCAAAGGTAGACACCGAAATACAGTCGAATTTATCTCACCTTTTGTCTTACGTACTATCCCGAGTAAAAATTGCTTCGTTACAACAGCTCTGTTCGAGCAGCGGAAACCCTTTATTCGATTTCAAATTCCCGGATGGTTTGTCGATCGGTCAAGTCTCTGTAATAATACCCCATATTGGTGTTATCGGTGAGATTTTAGACGATTCGGGAATCTAGGATCCAGAAACTCGTATATCGCGGAATTCGAAGAGAGCACAAGAGAGAGGACGAGTCTGTCGGAGTAAAGACCAGTTGATGCAATGGTCGCCATGACGATGGTTATCGATCCCCCCTTTCGCAACCGCTGCATCTTCCGTCTCTTTCTTCTCCTTCTCTCCGCGTTTTCCTTCCCACACCTTTTCCGTTTTCTTTTCCTGCCCCCTTTCGATCTCTTTCTTCAATATCATGTATACCATTCGATTCATTCCCTTCGGTCAAAGTTAGACGGTTCGCGTTGGTTACACGGTTTTGCTTGATTCGATGAAATAGAAATTATAAAGAAAGTTTATCGCATTGTAAGTTTACGTATTGTAAGATACTGCGATCAAATTGATTGGCATAGAGATGACGTCAAAGCAAATTGTACGTGACGAGAATGAAATGAAGGATGGATACGTATTCGGTAGCAGAGAATAAGGAAATCGGAATAAGGCCCCGATGGCTTTGAAGCATTCCGAAGGTCAAAAGGAATTCAACGAAGACCGTCCGAAGTATTGGAAGAGATCCAAAAACATTTTCAGTTTGTCGTTCGCGAACGGATGCGTGTAAAAGAAAACTGCATTAAAAATTCACAGACATGTCAGCACGTACGTACACGTATCGCGTGAAAACCGGTTATCTAGAGAAATGAAATGGTGGGGTTTAGGCAAATTTCTGTAACAAGGTAAATGATTGCAAGTGGTATTCCGGCGACCACAAATTAACTCGTTAATTAAGCACCTACTATCCGATAATACGGCTAGACTAATTTGTAAATTAGTAACAACTGGCCGATGCATACCGTTAATTCCACCGTTTTCCTCGTTAAGAAAAGCGAGACACTCGAAGCTATTTTAAGTTAACGATAAGCATCGAAGGCCGCGATAGATTTCGCATGTTCTAATTTGAATGTCCGTTGGGGACAAAAAAAGCAAAAGAGGATATTATACGATATAAATAGAATGGATGAAGCGGTGAAGAGTATAAAGTAAAAGCAAAAAAGGGGTTGCCTCGAGGGGCGAGGTATACGCAACGAGCATGTATAATCTAGGTAATTACGAGTGTAATCGAAGCGCGGCACAATACCTCGCGAGTTAAAAAGTGGCGGGAAAAAGAGAGTTAACAGCGGTGGGAAACGAGCGGAATGCCCGGTCGACGTAAAGTGCAGTGATCTCGGAGAAGCAACCGCAATTTATTCATCCGGACCCGACACAATCTACCGACTACCAAAGGTTCGTTTAATCCCGTATCAACGTTACCTTGCGCCGCGTAAAGATCCTAACGAGCTCCGCTGGGACAAATAAAAGTGTGCAAACTCTTAAGAGATATCGAGGATTCCGACTTCCGTTTCTGATGTACGAATACGCGCATCCATACCTTTCCCATGCACGGTCATTCATACCCGTGCAAACGTTCGCTTACCGCGTTTCACGTTTCGTATTCGATGAACTCTCGCGCGATTCGATAACGATCTACAACAGACGCTGCATTCGCTTGCACGCGAAAACTAATATCGAAACGTACGGCAGCAGAGGAGGCGGCTGGAATATTTCTTCGACGAAACACCGACGAAGCTTGCAGAAAATTATCCGTTGGCAGAGATTGCGCATGGAGCTTTCAGATTTTCATCCGCGCTGTTGCACCTTTCTAGCGAGGCTGAACTTTTCGAGAGGAACGCGTTTTCACCGCAGAGGTTCCCAGCGTTAAGCCGATCTTTATTACTTCCAGAACGAAATCGCGCGACGCTTGACGCGGACGTGTCCGTTCTCTTCGAATTTATTCACGGTTTCGTCGAAGCTTCTACAACGAAATCAAGTTACCGGTGACCGTCGAAAACAATTCGAACTAGGTGAAAACGTTGAGCTAAATTCTCGCTAGAGTTCTACGCAACCGCGTGCAGGATTAGAGAAAATTTATCGAGTCAAGGTAACGAACGCTTTAATTCGTTGGTGCTCGTTATTTTGAAACGATGAAACACGTTAAGGGAATAAACGCAAACCTTTTCGGGGTTTCTCATTTCTTACCGATCCCCTCGAGCAACTAGGTTATCAAGCGATGGAAAACATTAGTATGGACGTAACGCGAACGAAGCGCATCGTGCAATTCCTTTAATAGCGTTTCGGTTTCATCCTCGAGCCCTATGGCTTGACGAACCTATACATTTTGTACACCGCTTATCGTTTCACACGCGTGTGCGCATACTCGCGAGCCGCTTTTTATTCACGCACGCTATTCCGACCGAGATGTATCGACGAAAGAAGTCTCGGAACAAGATGGAAACCCTTGAAACGTCGTGTCGTCCGGATGTTTATCGAGTTATCGAGTTTAGAGTATAGTCGGTTTCTAGTTATCGTTCGAGGCGGCAAAACTCGTTCGATAGACTCGACGAATGAAAATGTGGGTCATGAACAAACCAGTTCGCCGACGAAAATTCTTTTCGTTTCGTTGATTAACGCGCGGTACTGTTTCGACAACAAACCTTCGAGTAGTTGCGATCTTAAACGTTGCACGAGAATCTGTGGTGATACGGTTGGAAAACGATGAATAGAAAGCATGCGATCCTTTCTGCGGAGAAAGACCAGCGCAATCGACGCATATCGAATACGTTTAACGGGCATACGCGAGCAAACGCGTGTAGTCTCGATTAATTGGCACAGAATCCGAAGCTTCGATAGGGGAAGCAAACGAAAAGTCGTTTCGCGATATCACCGATAGTTCGAAAACAATTTTGATGGCTAACGATTATGAATGGTAGATTTAACGAATAGTTATGCCGTGCTCGTCAACGGGACAAGCAGATTTTCGATAAAACGACTGTAGTTTTCCAGCATTTTATCTACAGTAATTGTGCTCGCGATATAGATAGAGTTAATTAAATCGAACGTATAATCGCGTTTGGTAATTGCCGTGCAGCACGGAAAACGATACACGCATGCTGCGTCTTCGATAAACCTTTGTTTCCTAAATCGAAAGAGGATAAAGAGAGGAAAAACGTTGACCGATTTCCGGGTACCCGGTTAGTTACCTAAGGAGCCGCTTGTTCTCGCGAGAAAACAACTGTGTTTGCTGTATCGCGACACGTTTCACGCGCATACGAGATGCCTTCCGATTCGGAGGAGAAGGAAAGAGGGCTGTTTCGTCCCCTGCTACAACATTCCTACGCATCTTCCGCGCCCGTTCCGTTTCGCTCTATAATTCTCTTTCCATTTTCCTTACAAGTTTCTTCGGTTCCGCAGAAAACGCGTTCAAAATACGACGGCATAACGGCTATAAAGATCGAACACGGCAACGCTCTATCGACGAGTCTTCTTCCGAAGGGATCAACGGCGATATCCTGTTTGAGTATTCCGGTCACACCACGCAATCCGTGCACCGACGGGAACATCGATACGCGACTACGCGGTGAAAACTATTCGACGCGCTACACAAAATTTCTAATCGATTTTCGAGAATTCGGCTCGAGCCAACGTTACCGTTTCTTTCGAACGAATAACGATATAGTTTTTCGACGTAACATTTCTTCCCACCTTTCCTTCGATCGACGAGCACGATCGTCTTAACGATAACCTTGGTCTAGCTGACATCGTGAACGTTGCTGGCGAACGCGAACAACGATTCCGTTCTCTTTAAAGCTGCATCGCGTTGCATCGAACGGAACTGAAATACCATAGTTTGCTAGCCAACGGCCTCCGGGAGAACTCGTGCTGCGGGACACCGTTACCGTTTTATTACATTTCACATTTACATGCAAATAAGCCGTGGCTCGATCTCTGCGTAGAATTTGCAGTTTCAAATCTCGCGCAGTTGCTAACGCGATGTTCCGTTGGCGAGGCCGAGCGACCTTTGGCACAGATTTTTCCGTTTCAAAAAGCTTCGAAAAATTAATATTTTATAACGACGACGCGCCTCTACAGGCAATCGCGAGGAATTAGTTTTCTCGAGGGCAATTTTTAAATCGCATCTCCCGGAGATTAGTTAAACGGTTGGATCAGTCAGCCAGCGTGAAATGCGCGTGAAACGACAGAGTGTACACATGTTTATCCGCAACCGTCGGCGCGTTATCTTTTCTTCTTGTGTCACGCTTCGAACGATATCTTAACACGTATTGCAAAGCTTCCTAAATTAAGCCTTTGATAAGTTTCGGAAAAACTGATTTATGTATTTACTAGAATATTTATGCAAATGCTCCAAGACGTTTAGCGCGAGCGTGTCGCGTAACGTTTATCCGAATATTTTGAGCGACTCATCGCAATCGTAGATTTTACGGTAAACCACCCGAGCGCCGATGCATCGCGACCGTACGTAGATGCGTGTATAAAACTGCAAGCACTCGTTCGTGCCGTTAATCGCACCGATCTTCATTTCTTTTACGTGTCTGTTTCTCTTGCACATTCTTCGTAACTGTTCTAAACAATATGTTTGAAAACGTTTAAATTTTCGATCGGGCAAGATAGATGCAGTAAGAATGCTTTCGAACGATTATCGTTTGCGGTTATTATGATCGAACGGGTTTATCCGTTGACTCTTATCGGTGATGTAATACGCTGTTCATTTGACATCTGTAGAAGCATCGCAAATTGATCGAAAGATAAGCGAAAGAAAAGAAGAAAAAACGAGGCGATTGATACGAAGCAGCTGCTGCCGTGATGCGGCACTTCCATCGATCGTTTCTCCCGTATACACAACGTATGCATTTAATTTCACGTTGGAATGCCGGATCGTGTATCCGAATACGCGTTACAAATTTTAGTTAACGCGTTCCGATCGTATCCGTCTTTTGTCTCGTATCGATTGATTCGTAAGAAAAAAAAAATATCTCTATTTCTTCACCTACGCGGTACAGGATAACGTACAAGAGAAAGACGAGTTGCTGAATTTCTTACGAGAATCGCACGTATCGTTGAATCGCGTTATACGGGTATAATCGTGTAGGGCGCTCGCTGTTGGTGTAACCTTTTTATATCGTCCGATGCCGAGACGCTATCGCGACGGCCTGTAATCGCGAAAGGCTGTTATCCCGTATCTATCTATGTAACTTCCGCAAACAATGCACGCGCCAGCCACACGTGGCACTACGCGATTCAAAGTCAGGGGCAAAGTTTACAGATACGACGCATGCTTGCTGTATTATATCGATTAATCAGTTCTAATCGAGCTCATTCGGAACAGCCGAGCACTTCTTTTTTACTTTACAAGATACAGTATCTTTTCTTTAACAATCTTCTATGAATATCTACATGTTATCGACGCTCATGAATAACTTCTGAACTTTCCAATCTCATTTCGGAAACATTCTATTATCGGAACATCGGTACACTGATTTATCATCGTCGGACGTTTTATTTGATCTTTTCATCGACTATTCATTGCTCTATACGAGGCGTGCATAACATTGTCCGGTGTCTAATGTTACCGAACTTCGATTTAGCGTTTCCTCCGTTTTCTCCATCACGGTTGTTTTCGGCGTTTCAGAAAATATACGGTACGAAGTTCGTGGAAATACTAAAGTCCGTGTTCCCAAATCGCTTCGCGTCCGTAAAGCATACCGGCTTCGCCGTGAAAAATCCCTGTGTCGCATACGACAGCGTGCTGCACGCGCTTACACGAATTAAATTAATTAGTTCGCGCTGCCTCCTCTTCCCCCGCCCCCTGTCCCCATCGCATTTGCGTTTCAGAGACAAGCTTCGAGCCAATGCTTGCTCGTTGATTAACGGCTTCGAAACGAGACCGTTTACTTTGTCGCGTCCAGTTAGGAAGCTGTTTAGGAAGCTGCTGCCATTAACAGCTTTCGCTAGGGTCAATGGTACACGAGCCGACTAATTTACGTTGTCGTCGTCGTCCGGCAAATCGAAACGATAACGTCGCATGCTCGGAGCGCCTTACCCATGCGAAACGAGATCACCGTGATCGAATCCGAAGCCATCGAATATCCCTCGTGGCGAGACTTTGCGCTCGATCGTGGTAACGAACGGCAAGAATTGAAATACACGAACCACGCAAGGTGAATCAGTTTTTTCTGTTCGCTAGGATACCGAAGGTGTCGTTGCGCCGAAGGGAAAGCTGCCGGTGGGTAATGCGCTTGCTGACCGGAAGCGAGAAGCCCGGGGCGGCATTTTCTTTGTTCGACCGTGGGTCCTATCGCGGCGGCTGCTTCCGTTCGTTGTCCAGGTCGACCGTCGGTCGGGAGAGAGGAAAAAAAACGGAACGAGAAGAGAAGCGGGAGCAAAGGCAGCTCGAAGCGTTCTCCTGGATCCCGAAGGAGGTAGAAGCGAAACAGAAACAGCGACAGCGACAGCAGCCAGTAGGAAGCGGCCCGTCCAGCACGGCGCTCTTCTAACGGCGATAGGAGGGAGTTATGGTGTCTCGCACATGCGATGACTGTGGCCGCAGCCGTGGCACTGTGGCATCGTGCCCACCTTTACAAGGCGATCGTTTGCGTCGTCCTCGCTCTTATCGCTATCCAGTATTTACTTAGCGGCGTGATCGATCGTCGCTCTATAGAGACCATTTTTACCATCAACGCTACCAGGTACGTGTTACATCCTGTTCTCCGTTGGTACTTAATTACTTTGCATTTCTTTCGTTCTTGCCGCAGCCCGCTACTTTACTTACCCTACTTTCACAAAATTCGGATAAATCGCCGAAGCAAAAGTTCCCAGAATCGCGTTACCTTAGAAAGGTAGCGCCGCAAGCCGGTTTAACGAGAATATTATACGCTTGAAATTAGCTTGGCTACTCGATAGAGGAGAACCTGTTAGCCCCCTGGAGCTCGATTCTCGTCTTTCGAGGCTCGCGGATGCACGGGAAATCTTATTAGTCGACTGACAACAAGGTAAAATGGCTGCTTAACGACGACGTTGCAACTTGCCGTTTATCGGCGTTTATGTTTAGCGTCAGGGAACGGTTTACGAAGGCAGCAAATGCTCATAGAAAATGGCGATAAACCTTAAATGCCTGAATGTGGTCGAAAACGAAAGAGACGGAAGGTTTCAGGTTCTCGAGGGAAAATTTGTCGTATAGCAAAGTTGATAAAATTTGTGCCGAATATGTTTCGGAAAATTCAAAAGAACGAAACGAAGAAACGGATGTTATGGACGCTTTGACGTTAAAACACAGAAAATCGCGATCTGCGTTGGAAAAATTTGATACGAAGATTACGAGAAAAAATTTGAACGTATTGTTTCCGGTCGAAAAGCTGCGTTAAATTACCATGATTTCGTAGCGACAAGCGACTTCAACCTCGGTTCCGTCAAACTGAATTCTCGATAAAATTCATGGTTTCGTTGTATGTAGCTGCACGTACGTATATTCCAGAACCGCGCTACGTGATCTCGTTACTTCGTTACCGGTCATTTGGATTGTCCGTTTGCGGAAGCGGTTGGCTAACGATCCTTTAACCTTTACATTCTCCGAAATGGCTAGTCCGTGGGTTTACTCGACAACGTGAAATCCAATACGAAGAAAATAGTGGAAAGAAGGTTGTCGGAGGACGATGCCACTCTCTTTGGTCCCCGCGTATCAAATGGAAATACGTATCTTCGCGGTGGAAATAGAAGCGAAAACCGAAGAAAACCGAAGAAAACGAGGAATACGAAATAAAATGGGGCAAGCCCGCCTTTGTTCCCTGGTTGCTCGCGTAACGGCGCGTTTCTCGCATCGGGTTAAGGCTAAGGTCTCGTCATTGAAAGAAACACTGTATCACGGTAAGAGGATTACGTCCTCCTTGGAAGTCGCGCTCGCTTTTCAACGCGCGTCCGTCGTTAAGACGAAAAGACGTCGTTCCGTCTCTTCGAAGGTTTGTCTCTGTTTCGTTCTTCGAGTATGGTTACACGAAATTAAACGGTTTCCCGGCGGAAAATTAATTCCGTCTACGTACACCGGAAAAAGGATTCGATTCTAAATCGTAACACGTTTAACCGAATCGTTCGTTCCGCGCCGCTTTTACACGATTTACGAGCGGCCGGTAACGGTTAATTTCAAATTTTCCCCGTGGCGCGTGACAACAATTTGTTATTCTCGCGGCTCGTTTACTCGCGCTAGCAAAAACCCCTGCGCTACGGTGCAGTTATTTATTCCGTCCGTGTTTTACCGGCTCTTCTCTTCGTTTCTTTTTCCGTAGATAGGTGATCTACGCGGATAGGTTGATCGACGATTATGAAAGAGCAGGACATAACCAACGAACCAACCATCGCGTTTCGATTCGTCGTCAAGCGATGTTACTCTAAATCTGCTCGAACGATTAACCAACGATAGCACGAAGCGTGCGAAGAATACCGCTCCCGATGAATGCAACACGATCGATCGATCGATCGACCGTTTCAGACGGAGAACACCAGGCTTTTCCTACGGATTCACGCGACACGCGTCGCTTCGCAGCAACGTACAGATACGATCCATCGTATCACGCCTCGTAAATGCAAACAAGCGATCGTTCGAATAGCTAGCTAGCCAGCTAGAGATAGTTGTTCGACGGTTCTGCATCTAATCGCGGTGACATTCTCTATTACCGTTATTTGCGATCAAGCTCCAGCTCATCGCGGCGCGCTATGTCACACCGCGGAGATTGTTCCCATATTTCTCGTTGGTGCGTTCGGTTAATTCGATGCCACGTAAAGGCATTACCGTTCTCTATTCATCCGTTTCGCAACGCACGCTAATTTCATCTGATGCCTACCGTTTCGTACACCTGTGCGCACATCGAACGAATTTTCCTCATCGTGCAACGCGTATTTTTCGCTGCACGGCGAATACCTGGTAACCGTTCGCCCGATACGATCGATCGAACTTTACGGAAATCCCAAAGCAACTCCATCGGGTGTGCTTCCCGCGGCTGTAAATCATCGTTAAAGGAAACGTTCGCGTCTGCCCTCGCATAAATTTACCGTTCCGCCGTTTCAAAAGGATCCGCCTGATCCTGAATACCGCGACGCGTCGACCAACGCGTACGTATATATCTATCGGTGCGAGATATTCCTGACGGGTGTACTTCGGCTACAACTTTTTCTTTCCTTTCTCTCCTTTTCTCTAAACACACGCGTATATACCTGGCTAAGGGATTCAACGTCCTTTTCGTTTTGCGCTTCGTTATCGACCCCTTTGGGACGCGAACGTAGGAAGCGGGGAAACCGACAAACTTTTATCAGAGATTCCTTTCCGCGCAGTCGTCGGTCGGTAAAAACCTTCGTCGCTCTGCAACCTTGTTACCTTCGTAAACGTTTTACCTCCGCGCATCGTAACGAGAGAAATTGAAATTTATTTGCAGATTTACGCGGCCGTGTTCCGGTGACACGCGTTGATCGTCTCTCCGAGGAAAGATTAAAAGCGAAATTATTAGCCGGTTAGAAAGAGCAGCCGTAGCGCGGCTAACTCGACTCGGATTTACGATGCAGCACCAGCCGTACTAGGAACGCGTTAGAATTCCACCGCTTCGGGACTTCCTTGTGACTTACGACGCGATTCTTTGCACACGGCTGCTGCCGGATACGGCTCCATCTAAATGCAAAATTTGTTCGCGGAGCAACCTCGCTCGACTTTATTAACGCATTCTCTTCGTCGCTCTGTTTTCGCACGATTTTCCTCTCAGATCCCTTACACCATTAGACGCGCTAGCAACAGCGGTGTTACGCAACAAACTATGTAGCACGGCTCGCAGGAAAATAATCGACGGATTCGTTATTCTTGGAGGTTTCTGACGAGTACGTTTATCCTAACGCAACGAAAAAACGGCCAAACGTTTTATGCAAAACGCACCAAGCACGAAATGCGTACATACGTACGTATGTATATATACAGAGGTGCTTACCCGCGAATCTTTCGGCGAATGCTACGTGGTTTCACAGAAGTTGCTCGCTGAAAACTAGTAGATCGACGCTGACAATTATTGGCGAATGTTCGAAGCGGGGGGACGGTTCTCCGATCCTATATACGAATCGGAGTAAATTTTCGAGCGCATTATCGTAGGCTAGCAGTAGCCCAGACATTTGCACACGCGACGTGCGCGCATCCTGTTCGCGTCGCCTCGCATACGTACTTACGCGTCCGATCGTCTCTCGATGATTTCATACGTCGCGCAGCGAATTGTTGCACGCGTAATCGAACATTCGAAGCGAGAAATTTCAATACGGATTACCGCTGCCAAGCAATTTTCAAATCGAGCCCCGACGGGAAGTCGAAGCAATTTCGTTGATTTTCGACGTCGGTGAAACGTGCCTCGATCGTTGGTTCGTTCCCCTGCTTTTTGCACCGATGTTCCACCGTCTACGGAACCTTCTCGTATCGTTTCGTTTTCAAAATTAGCTTGTTGCTTAAACAATAAAATCACAAAATTCGCCTATCGATCGAGGTGCGAAAAGATCAACGTTGCCATCTCGCGTTCACGACAACCAGTGTCTTCCGTATTCTTTTTTTTGTTTTTTGGCGAACACGTCGATCGCGTTATTGGAAACTCGCCGAATAGGATGCGCGTAAAGCTGGGAAATCGCATACGACAGCTGTTTCATCGCGATCGAAAGCTGGTTTAATCGTTGACGAAACTATTCTGATTACGAGATATCGCAGCGCCAGTTGAAAAAGTTCTTACAGTTGCAAGATTAATCGTTGTTGCACGGTATCGAGTTCCATCGAATCGGCAAGACGACAACCTCGAGGAAGTTAGAGAAACGAACGAAAGGACGAACGGTGGTCCCGTTCAGTGACGTTAATTCCGAGTCTCGAAATGCCTCGTTTGCCTGTTATTAAGTTGATCGGGACCGGGACGATGAGAAGCGATAATAGGAGTAGCGCGCAAAGGGTTCTCGATCGATTGGGAAATCTCTACTCGGCGCTATGCCACGCCGACAACGAGAGGCGGCCGCTGCGGCGCTACGACGATGCAACGTTGCGACGGTTGCGTCACAGTTCGAAGTTGATTTCTTGGCGAAATTACCGCTGCGATTAGACGGTCGATCGATTCGGTAATCGTGGTAGAACGGTATTATCGGTATAACGCAGAGTCAGCCTCCAGCCGAACGATTCTCGTAGCCCGCACAGTCTGGCCACGATTGCTTTGCTAATCGCTTCCCTGCACACGGGACGGTATCGTAGCAATGGATATTAACTTACGGGGTCGGTTATAAAATCTCTGCTTACGATCGGACTCGTTAACGTTATTAACTAGTCAAGGAACGAGTAGAAGAAACGTTACTCACGATCCTCGCCTCCTCCCGATGATTCGGCTGTGCGCGTCTTTAATTAGAATTCGCTTTGCTAGATCTTTAGAGACAGAAATACACGACTCGTTGCGCGTAGAAGCGTTGCACCGAAACGGTGGTAAACGGGAGCAAGTGTTCCCGCTGAAAGTATTCTCGATCCACGGAGGATAGCAGAATTAATGATGCCGCAGCGTCGGGTAAACGCGACTCGTTTGTTTCAGGTACGCGGATCGCACCTACAGGCATCATCCGCGAGGACTGATTATATACGGGCCCGTAACGGTGTCGAGCATACTCAGCAACAACAATGCCACCTCAACGACCCTGCTTTGGGCAGGCAGAGGTAATTCAAACTTCTCCAAGCTGGAAACCGCCTTTCCCACCCGAAACACGTACGTCGTCGGAAGTTCGCAGGAATCTTCGACCGCGGACACGGCCAACGGTACCGCGGTGCCCCAGTGCCCCCTTATCCCGCCAAATCTTGGTAAGTTTTTTCATCGTTTAACCGCGTCGGGTTTCGCGAAATCTGCGGGGCTACCAGAAATACGTGTTCCTTCGAATAAAACTGAAACGAAAAGCTTCCGCTTGGGAAACTTCGTTCCGCGAAAGCAAGTCGTCGATGATTCATCTTGTTCGCGCGCGTGGTTGGTCACGCGGGATTTTCCTAAAACAGAAAGATAACGATGATTCAACGTCCGAACTCGTTTCGTTCTTTCTCCTTCCTCGAGAGCCTTCCTCGAACCGCTTTCGCCGCTTATATTGCGTTGAATCGTTTTCAGTTGGTCCGTTGGTCGTCAGCAAGTCACCCCCGGAGCTGGCGGTGATAGAGAAGACGTTCGTCGACGTGAAGCCGGGCGGCAAAGGTTGTCCAACGGATTGCGTGGCGAGGCATCGCGTCGCAGTTATCATTCCGTTTCGCGATCGGCCGCAACACCTTCAGGCATTGCTGTACAACCTTCATCCGATGCTGCTCCGCCAACAGATCGACTATCAAATATTCGTGGTCGAACAGAAAGGTGAAGCTTTCGTACTCTATCGATCCGCCGCGTATCGTGGATAATCCACCGTGACGAGCGTCGAACTTTTATCATCGTAGCAACGACCGTGTTGCGTGGTTCGGGAAATTGCGCGGGAACCGTCGCTCATTGTCAGTGCCAGGGTCTTCGAGACGCGGCGAGAGTCCTTACGTAAGCAGCGCTCGGACCGCAACTTAATCGTGGAGACGCGCGAGCTGCGAAAGCTGTTGCTCGTGTACCGCATTGCGGTATTGGCAGCGGGGATTCTCGATAGAGACAGAGATACGGCCGAACATCGCTCGAATTCTGTCTCGTATCGTGCGACGATATGCGCGCATCTTATCGTGGATTTAATCGTTACGAACGGTATTCGACGCGATCGCCGTCTTCGCGCGCGTCACCCCCCCCCCCCTCCCTCTCCTCGACGTTCCCCTACCGATCTGTATCGTGGCCGGATGAAGGTAAAAGGAAAATCAATTGGTCACCGGATGCGCTGCCTTACGTAATTTACCGCGCGACCGAATATCTATCGCAGTCGCGACGGTGCCAAAGATCGATGCATTCGTTTTGCTCGAAGCTAGCTCGAGAAGAGGGTCGGTTATTATCGGAACGGAGAAGTCGCATCGGTCGTGTATCGGTGATTCTCCTCGCTTGGTCGACCGAGACGCCGTTTAAACGCGAAAAGGAATCGAGACCCCGTTGAAACCTCGTCGTTTCGAAACCTGTGAATTGCATCGCGAATCGAGGAGAGTCGGGGACGACGTCGAGCAGACGCCGCGCCGTTGCTTTCGAATGCGATTAGTCGCAGCTGTCGCGGATTCACCGCGGTACTGTTAATATCGTTTATCGTAATCGTCGTTACGGTAATCGCATACGGGAAACGTATTTTCATCGACGTTGACCTCTCGATAACGGAAAACTACGCGATTTTTTTCGCGTTCCATCTTATCGAAGGCAGCCATCGGCGCTACGTCCTACGATCATTGTAAACGTGATCGAATACGTAAAAAGATCGTCTAGATGCAAATAAGCGTACGCATACTTACGCAAGTATCACGTACGGAGGAAAGTGCGTCGAAGCACGAGCCAACAACGATAGGCGCGTCTCGCCTTTAGGCGTTACGCACACTAGTTCTTCTGAACAGCGACTCGATATTTTGTTTCTTTTCACGCGATCCCGCGCGTTAAATTGTCTCTCGATCGACCTAGATGTACCGCAGTCGAGTCCCGACTCATAGCGTTCGCGTAAACGCGACATGGAACGATGTTGATACTCGTCGATGCCTAATAAACGTATTTATGTACCTACTTAACGCATAGGATTGTGCGCGCGGACGAACAATTTTTCGGTGTTCCGTACAACTTTAACAAATCCGAGCCGTGCAAAGACGAAACCCCGCTGCTGTCGTTACAGCGAAGTAGGAGTCGATGATTTTGCTTTCCAAAGGCGCGAGACGAGGATTTGTATATACGTAAACGTAATGTACATGTATATATTGCGCAGATGTTTTACACTGGTGTAAGCGCGTCCGCAAGATACTGAAAAGAGTAGCGAAATTAGAGTAGACCAAAGGTAGGTCCACGGCCTACTTTTTCCGACGGCTTCTCCGGTCTTTTCGAGACCCCTTATCAAAAATAAGATACGAAACTTTTAATCGAGCTTCGTCCCATTTTCCAACCTCGTCCACCGTCCTCCGTCCTCCGTTGGTTAAAAAGAACCACATCCGATCGATATGTAAGATTCTTTGCTGTGCGTTACTCCAAATACCGATTAATACCGGAGCGATGCAACGAGTTTACGCGTAAACATCGACGATCTTTCGTTTCACCTTTACGACGATCGATCGAGTAATTTCTGGTGTCTTTCAGGTAGCGAAGCCTTCAATCGCGCGATGCTCATGAACGTAGGATACGTGGAAGCCTTGAGGGAACAACCTTTCGACTGTTTCATTTTTCACGACGTTGACCTACTTCCGGAAGACGATAGAAATCTGTACACGTGCCCCGAACAACCGAGGCACATGTCCGTTGCAGTGGACAAGTTCAAATACAGGTATCGTACCGGAAGAGAATCGCTGGTTCGATCGAGTTTTATCGTGCTCGGAACGAACAGCGCAACGTATACGTGTACGTAATTTACGCGTATCTCGTTGTTTCGCACAGATTACCGTACGCCGATTTATTCGGCGGCGTCTCGGCTATGTCGCGCGACCATTTCCGCCTGGTGAACGGATTCAGCAACGTGTTTTGGGGTTGGGGCGGCGAGGACGACGACATGGCGAATCGGATCAAAGCACACGGTCTGCATATCTCTCGATATCCGGCTAACGTGGCGCGCTACAAAATGCTTACGCACAAGAAAGAAAAGGCTAATCCAAAGAGGTGAGCTAGCTCTCTACCTACCTACCGTTGGGGTCGGGGGGTCAACTAATTACAAGCATCGTCGCTACTTCCGATCGTTCGATTTCTGTTGCCGTCGAACACAGGTACGAGTACCTGAAAACGGGCAAGAAAAGATTCTCCACGGATGGGCTGAGCAATCTCCGATACGAGCTGGTCGACAAGCAGAAACCGAAACTGTACACGTGGCTGTTGGTAAAGTTAACGCCCCCGCAACCCAGCTGATGGCTCTCTTGGATCGGATAGCGATGATCGAAAGATCGAGGAGAAGTCGTGAAACGATGACGTACCTTCGGTTCTGTAACGCGAACTGTCGCGGCATCGAATGCCGTTATGCGTGTACCGTGTATTGCGAACGCGGCGACAATTTTCGTGGTGAAAGTGAAAACAGGGAAAAGACGGTGATCGAAAGAAGGAGAAAAAAAAGACATCCCTTTCGAGCAAGTTTCAGAAAGTTAAAACGTCGGAACTTAAAAGGTCGCGGCGTTGCAGCCGCCTAACGATACCGACGAGTTGTTTCTCTCGCGATTTCGTTGCCAATAACGAACGAGAGAAACGTTGTTACGTGATATATTTTTATTCCTCGTATTTTTTTATCGCAACGATAGTCTAAAGAGCAGATAGAACGTAGGTAACGTACGAGCTAAGGTGCCAAAGGAGAACGCGTGCGCGTGACTAACGGACACGAAAGAGGGCGAAAGAAAGCGAGAGAAGAGCGTGTGGAAGGTGATAGGAGAAGAAGCTTGGTTATTCTTTTTCAGGCTCCACGCTACCACAGTATGTACATATGTCTGTATGTATGCATCCGTCTATACGCGTACCGTACGTACCACGTAACGAAGCTCGAAGCTTCCTCGGTAGGTATTACGCGAAATGCCAGCAGCGCCGCGTTAGTACGTATGCGCGTAGGACGAGGCGCTTTGTAACCGACTTGAACCCGTGTCGCGGTTGGCTTCCTTCGATTTACCACGAACGCGCTCGAATTAGTTTTCTCGTCGAGTAGCACGGAAACGGCTTTCTTTGTTTCCGACGCGCATTCCTACGCAACCCCGTTCAACCGCATCTCTCGCGACTTTTGCGTTATTCAAAATGGATCGTGAAACGACGAACATTTTGTACGCAGCATGTACAACGGCGGTTCAAATATATCGGTACTCCTTATGGTTGTACGATAAACGGTCGTTACGCGGCTTCCCACGATGAAACGACAAGTTCCGTTGTCTATAGAGAAATTGTAAAAACACAGATGGCGCTGAAACGAAAAGAACGTTGATTGGACGTTCGCATCGCCCCGATTAAAAGATGCGCGTGTACCAGAGGAAGCTTATTTTTGTAAGATTCGTACATACGTACCGAGATTAATAAGGCTGGTTAATTGCGTGGCGAAAGATTTATTTCCGTAAGCGTGTGTGTGTGTGTGGGGGGGGGGGGGCTCTTGCGCAATCGCGTAGACGGACGTGCAACGGGAAACGGTACTTAAGCGTGTAACGTGACCTAATGTTTGAATCCCGCGCATTCGAGAACACTCGTTGTTAGCATTTTATATGCATTTCCTTGAAACGTATACACGGCGTTTACATGTCGCGTACACATCACACGTCGCTTGCATGCACGACACACACGCTTGGTTCTACGGCCGAAACTAACGCGCGCTCGACGTTGGATACGCGTAAAGATGTTCGCGATCGTTGATACGGGGAAACACGGAGGGGAGCCGGGTTTCGTTTATAAACTGAAATTAATTTTTTTTTTTCACGAACGATATGCGTTTCGCGAATCGAGGACGGGAGAATAATAATAATAATAATAATAATTGGTGAACGTACGTAAGTTTCGGCCGAGTCGAGATACACAAACATATCATCGCGTGTCGCGTCGCGCTACGTTTCATCGTTTGGAATCGATACTTAAATCGTTAAGGGTGAGAGTACGGGCTGTGAATAATGCACTTTCCCTACGACGTAGAGTTACGTCGATCTTTGAGATGCGTTTCGCATGTTCGCGCAGTTGAACGCGTTTCGAACTAGCAAACGTGTTTGCTCCTTCTCTTTGTACACAATATACGCCCTTTTAATCGTTGTTCCTACCGATCGAATTTCACACAGCGTCATTCGAGAAGATATCGGTGTTGCTCGTTTTTCATGGTTATCAGGTGTCCAACGCTCTTCCCTCTACCCATGTTCTTACGATTCCGCGAACAAGCTCGTTAACGTTTAACGCGAAGACAAAATTGAAACACGAGAACGATACAGAACGGCGGATGACTCGAATCAATCGTGTAGCGATTTCGCTGTGCTTTAAGGATGCTTCGCGTTATTAATATTACCGTTATTCGAGTAATCGATGATACGGTAGGAGCGGTAGCAGGGAAAGCCAAACGAAGGGTTCAGAGACGTCGGGAAACGCGAATGAACTTGAATCGACGAACGATTCGATACGTTTTTATTATCATCGTTATTATTTTCATGTTCTTTTTCCCACGTTTCAACCCCGTGAGTACCTTCCAAAGGATCGTCCGTCTCGTAGCGTGTTTACGTTTAACGATACGAGTTTTGAAGGACGATCGAGGGAAGATACCGCGTAAGGAAATTTATGTTTGATTTGTAGGCAAAATGACTAGAGAAAGACAAACGCAAAATGTATCGGTTAAACGGTTTAATTTTTACGTGGTAATCGATTTTTCGCGCAACCGCGTTACGATGCTGGCCAATTTTCCCGAGGGAAGACAATTAAAACAGACGGGGTATTATGTATAGCGTGAAAAGAGCGTAAGTATATATACGAAGGTAATCGATAGCGTACGCGGTGTGTAATATACGTAGCGATTATTTATAATCCGTCGCTTGTGCCGAGGTATTCGCGAGCGAACGCGGACACGACGAGGACCGTTTCTTCGATAATACTTGATCGTTCGATACAACGACGAAGATAACAAAGTTGCGCAGCACGCTGAAGTAAAAAAGCAAACGCGTGAAACGAAACTATAAAGCGATTAAACGAGAGCGAGTCAAAGTAGGTATAGCGTGCGCATCCTCCTCGTGTACGTAAAACACAACATGTTCGCAATTTACTTGGAAGATTGCAATTTTTCACAAGTTACACTCGTGATGTATCGAAAACAATAAATCCTGTTAAAGCTTATCCTTTTAAGGGTCTTGTTTTTGGGTGAAACCGTTGTTGTTAATGTTGTTGTTTTTATTATTATTATTATTATTTATACGATATCCTAATCGACAGATCGAACACAGAGCGTTACAGGTGTCCAACCGAATACTTCATTTTCCCTCCTCGTTCTTGTAACAGCTCCTCGACTATGCCTGGCATATTTTTGCTGGTGAATTTGGTGACGCTGTTTAACAGTCGCGTCATAAACTCGTGATTTAGGACACGATGCACCAGAGCCATGTCCGCCTCCTCGTTTAGTTCCGAGTCCCATAATTGTTGATACACCACGGTCAAGGTTTCTCGAAGAGTTCTGCAGTCGTGGAGAACGTGCAGCGGCAATATGTGCCACGGCAACGCAGCGGCCAGTACCGTCTGAAACAAAACGGACCCCGGCGGATTCGGTGAGATATCGCGAGGAAGTTCTCCGTACGCGGAGACGAAGACGCGCTTCGTGGAAGGAACGGTACTCACCAGACAAAGGTCCAGAGACATCCAGTAAACGGTCGCCTCGTGATCCTTGGCATCGCGGTCGAGCGAGCTGGTCGTCAAGATCGCCTCGTACTCGATCTCCTCCCAGTTAAGCGATTCCACCTCGGCGACGCTCTCGGGAATCATCGGATCGCTGAACAGCTTTAACACGGGCTCGTCTTCCGAGTCTTTGTTCGCATCCAGATCGATTCCCCTTTCGGCTCGATGGAGCAGGTGGTCGACGATTTTGCTTGCCGCCTGAGACGCGAGTCGCTTGTTTAGAAGAAGAAAAGAGGAGGAAGGAAGGTCGCGAGCGTCGCGTTCGGAAGCACGCGTTATTCGTCGTACCTCGAGAGCTTCGCGGCGCAAAGCTTCGCGCAACAGTTTAGCGTCGCGGGCGACGACGCGTTTTCGGCGCAAAACCCCCTCGATGTATCTCTCGCCCTCTTCCACGTCGATGCACACCCGGTTACCTACAGCAAGCGCGACCGCTTTTCCGAATCCCTCTCGCGGGTTCTCGTCCTTGCAGAAAGCCAACAACAACGCCGTGTAATTCACCGTGCACCGATCGATCATGTACATTCGACCGAGCAACTCTTTCGCCAACGATCGTCTGAGGGTCTCCTCGGGGGCCGCGTTACAGGGCGCCACGTACGATATCCAGCTTTGGTCCGAGTGCGACGAAGCAACGTCGGCGTCTAGGTGATGAAACTCCTCTTCGTACAGCTCCTCTTGTTCTCTGTAGTATTCGTCGCACAAAAGCCGCTGCACGTCGGCGCACGGGTCCGTGCACTCGAGAAACCACAACGCTGTCCGATGGTATTGAGTATGGCTAACCAGTTCCTTCAGCTCGGGATCCTGAATACGGAACCGATCCCTCGCGATCAACATCTCCTGGCAGCTCGGCATCGGCAGGTCTAGCGCGTAAACGATGAACTCTCGCCAGTCGACGAAGTCGACGGCTCCGAACAATCTGGCGACCAGAATCGAGATGTCTTTCGGTCGAAGCCGATACCACGAGCACGGAAGCAGCATCGTTTCTTCGTCCTCTTGCCCGAAGCTGATCAAATCTTGAAGGATGTAGACCAAGGTGCGTTCGCACATCGTCTGGTACGGAGCGACTCGTTTGAATATTTCCATCAAACGAGCCAGCTGAACCACTCGGAATTGTACGGACGAGCGGGCCTCTCTCACGGTCGCCACTTTTTTCGGTCCTTCGGCGATCATGTACACGTTCGATCGAATCACGAAGGTATCGCCCTCCAGCAGCATCTCCTTCTCAAGCGGTATACCCTCCTCGATCGCGAAACAGAAAACGTCCGCCATCTCGTTCACGCTCTTCATCTCTCGCCAATATCTGTGCGCGTTTGAAACGAGAAACGTTACAGAGAACAGGATTCGATTTTTCCGTCGACGAGAACGCGGACGATTAAGTTAACGATACGACGGACGCACCTGTTCACGATGGAATCGTAGATCTTGTGGAACGTCCTTTGCATGGTCTCCAGCAAGAAGGCGACGTCCACTCGTGCCACGCCGATGATCGATTCTAGTTTCAAGCGAATTCGCTCGATCTCGTACTCGAACGCGTACCGCCATTCCAGTATCAGATCTTGCCCCCTCGAAGACATCTTCGGAACGATGGATTCGGTGGAGTTGGTCGGGAAATCTTTACTCTTGAACAGCGCTAGATGCTCCTTTCGAACAATCTCTTTGGTCGTAGCGGACAACGCTTCCACGATGTTCTTCGCGTAACGTACGTTATCCAGAATCCCTTTGTACAACGTTGTCTCGTCGACGTTCAGAAGTCTGTCTCGGTCGGTCAACAGCTCGGCGATCTCTGTCCGAAGAACGTCCCGATCGATGGCAGCCGGAGGAGAGGCGGTCGCGGTTACCTTCGGCGAACCACCCTTCGTCGCTTTAACCGATTCTCGCTTCCTTCGGTCGCTCGCGTACTCGACCGGATTCGTAGACCCTGCCGATCGATCCTCGGTTTCCGTCATCGGTTCGTCCGCGTCGTCCGTCTCGATCTTGTTCAATACCAATCTCGGCGCGACGATCTCTTGCAACGGTTTCTTCATCATCCCCGTGTAATAATCTTGCAAGATACGCGTCGTGTCGATGCATCGATCCATCTCCACTTGAACGATACCTACGTAAACGTTGTACAGAATTACCGCCTCGTATACGGTCCAGTGATCGCCGATGTATCGTTTCCGTTCCAGCTCCGCGTCGCGCCTCCTTCGGTCGCAAATCTCCCAGAGCTCGGTCTGAAAGTCGGCCACGCGACGATGCAGCTCGCACTTCACGTCCGTGTCGTTCCGCGCGGCCGCCTCAATCGCGTTGAACGCCTTGTGAAACTGACACAACAGATTCTGCTTGCCGTCGGGTCGTCCGATGAACTGTTCCGCGTTCCTCGTCAAGAAGTCCGCGTACGGGACGATGCTCGACGATTGAATGCTCTTCATGAACAACAGCTCCTTCAACTCGTCCACGTAAACGGTTTCCAACGCCTTCCAGATACCGGCCAACGCTTTCACGAGGGCCTGCGACAAAGGAAAGTCGATCCACTCCCAGTTCGGTTCGCCGGGTCTGGCCGGCCGCGACTCGAACTCGATCTGAAAATCGTTCGACGCGAGGTCTCGTCCGTCTTCATCATCTTGGTCGATCGCGTCCGGATCGAGGTCAAAATCGCACCACTCGTCCTGGGTCACCAAACGTCGTACAACCGCAGTTTTCGTGGTGCCGCGCTTCGCGTCCCGCTGAAGCTCGTTCAACGCGTCCCCGAACAACTCGTCGGACGGTTTTTTTCGCAACCGGTTATCGATCACGAGCCTCGCCAATTTCTTCAGGGTGGCCGCGTCGAAACTGGTGTAATAGAATACGTGTGCGATCTTGCGAGAAGCGTAAAACTTGTCGATCAACGGAGCGTCGTCGTTCAACGCTTCGTAGGTCTGTTCGCTCGTTCCGAAGTTGTTCGGCTGCTGCTTGACCCGGACGAAAATCGTGGCGAAAGAGCGACCCGCGACCTCGTCGTTTCGTTTCGTCATCGAATCGGGCACGAGTTTCGATTGCCTGCAAAACGAACGGGAGAGAGGGAGATAGATAGAGAAGGAAGGAGAGAGATTTTAATGAACTCGGTTCGTTGTTTTGCGATCGATTGCCTGCTTAACGCGTGAGGATCGATTCTGTCCTCGAACACTATTCTCGGTGTCAAATTCTCAATGTCCTCCATGGTGACGTTCGCGAAGTCGGCCGACTTCGGTTCGGGAGGTGGAGCGAAACCCGTCAGAGCTATCTCCAGTTGCGATATTTGTTCGTAAGTGTTCGGATAATCGACGAAGACCCAGCCCTTCGCCTGCGCCTGACTCTTCAGGTATTCGATGAAAATTTTGGTAGACAATTCGTTGGTGATCGGCTCGCCGAGCGTAAGAAATTCGTAGGTCCATTTACCTGCAGGTTTAAAGCGGATATTCGATGAGAGGGAAAATGGAAGATTTCGCCGAGGTTACTAGAACGAACGCGCGCGCGCGCGCGCGCAATCCTAACCGATATACGCGGGGTCACTCAACAGGGGATCTATGTCGTCGTACGGAATATTTCTGGGTGTTTGCGTTTGCTTTTCCAGCACGCGCGGTGGTTCCTCCTCTTCCTCGGCCGCTGCTTTAATCGACGTTCTCCTCGCCGACGATTTTCTCCCCTCCTTAACCCCGCCGCCGCTCCTCTTTCTAGTCCTCGTCTCCAACGAGGTGTTGGACGCTTTGTCGTACCATCTGGAACGTCTGATACCGAATCTGTCTATCTTCGAGCACGAGATCCGATTCTTGCCACCCTGAAGATCCTTGATCGCTTCCTCGGTAGCGGCAATGATATCCAGATCGATGTACTCCACGTCCGTCATCTCTTTCCGATACTGTTCGAGGCAGTAGTTGATCGCGTCTTCTATTCGCACCACCTGGACGCCGGTGTGAACGAGGAGCGAGCGAATGGACTCGCACACGTTGGAGTTCCGGATACCAAGCACGATCGCGACAGTTTTCAGTTTCGACAGCAACAAGAGAGAGCGATCGAGCGGGCGGGCGTAAAGCTCGTTCAGGAGACGGTAGACGACGTATCCGAGTACCATGCGGCCCAGCTCCAAGTATTCGCGTGCTTCCTCGTCGGGCATACGCAACCCTTCGCACCAGGGCGCGTTCGTTTCGACGTAATCGTCGAACAGAGCCTCCCGCAGCATCTCAACCTTGTCGAATTTGTCCCACACGTCCGACTTCAGTACCGCTTCCGGCTCCTCCTCTTCCGTGGAGCGTCGGTTCGTTGTCGAACCGTACGGTATTTCCTCATCGAAAATCGGCAGGGATTTGAGAAACAGCATCCTCCATTCGCTGAGCAGGGCGAGGGGAACGCGACCGTCGTTCACCCGACGATAGTCGGCCACGTTCAACGCGATGCTCGCCAGATCGTTCACCACTTCCCGACAAAATTGCCAGTGCGCTTCCTGTACCTTTCGCAGTTTCGCCTGCAGCAACCGCGTACGCAGCTCGCACATTCTCTCGCATTCGGTGTCGATGTCCTTTTCCCGAGCGCCCGTTAGATCTTCGGCTCGGTCGTAGCTGGCCAAATGCTCCGCCTCGGCCGCCCCCAACGTGATATCCTCCACGAGCTTCTGGTTATCGATCATTATGTTCTTTTGCCGACGCACCTCGCACAGCTTCGCGACGATCTGTTTCTCGTATCTGGACTGATCCAACACCCGTTTAGCGATCGCCTCGTCGTACTTCCTTTCCTGCTTCTCCGCCATCTTCGCCCAAACCTCGGACAGCAGCGCCTTTTGCATCTTCAACTTCAGCGCGCTCACGACCACCGTCCGTTTTCTACGGTTCTTCAACCATTCGACGTACGCTCTGGCCATCTTCGGATCTTCCGCGATCGCTGGCACCGATTCGTCTTCCTCCGGCACCGATTCGTCTCCCTCCAGCTTCTTCCTTCGCACGCGATGTTCGGTCGCAAACCGAACCAACTCGTTGCTTTGCTCCTTCCGCGTGTCCGACCGCGGCTTCGTTTTCGATGGCTGCGCGTACAAACACGAAGGGAAAAACACTGGTGAGCTCGACGGTGTACCGTCTGGAACGGGACTCGGGTCACGCTACCTTTCCTAGCTCGTAGCTACCTCGGGAACGCAACGATCGACGGCTTCCGCCACGGGATACGGCTTCGCGTCCTCCTCGGGCTTCCCCTGGTGTCGACGGAACTCTCGAACCACCCTGGGATACTTGGAACGATGCCAGTCGACGACCTCGTTTCCTTTGGCCAGTTTCTTCGACAACGGATGCTCCAGCGGCTGATACAGGGGAGGATCATCGCAGATACGAGTCACCTCGAACTTCTTCGACGTGGGCACAAATTTTTCTCTCTCTTTTTGCAGCGTGATAAAGTGTAGCCTGTCCTTGGTCTCCAGGCATAAATACAGCTTGTAGAACAAGCGCAAGGACGTAGTACCTTTGCCGCAGGAGATCTCTTCGATGCTCTCATCGTCGCAGTCGATACCGACGAACCGTAGCCAAAATCTTAAATGCTTCAGATTCACTCTGCACAGGGCGGGATCCTCCGTCACGATGATCGTGTTCAATTGGTCGCGGCTTATTATATCGTAGCTGTACAAAATTTGCGCAACGAGCGAGCCGTCCTTGGTGTAATAACCAAACACCTTCGGCGTCAAATCTATCAAGATTCCTAATCTGGCTTGTATCCAATTTCGCAAAATTTCACCCATCCCGACTACTTCTCAACGTCTTTCGAATCTTACGAGCAAGCCGCGCTTACTTTTCGCGTTTCTTCGATACACCTACCTCCTCTGTATATATTATTTACCTTGAAATTGAAGCTGCTCGCTAATCGATCGATCGATCTCGCGACCGTCAACCGAGAGATCCGAGAGTCGCACAGTTTTCACGAGAACGTCGCGCCGCTGAAAATGGTTCGCCGACAACGGTCGAATTAAAAGTCGTGCATATAAAAAGTGTGTATTATTTATTATTCCCTTTATACTCCACTGCACATACACGACGTGTTACAGGCCTATAGAGGTACAGACGGGTAAAGAAAATCGTGGATTCTCAGCTTTTCTTTTATTCACTTTAAACCAACAGCATATCGCTTGAGCATTGGTTCGGTTCTGCCAATAAATAACGATAGGATGATCGTTTACGCCTAGAAACGTGGCTCCGAACTTCGGAGAAATGCTGGATGAAAAGGAATGACGAAAATGAATTCGCGCGACGGGCTGCAGCGCTAAACGCTCGGGCTTGATCGCGTTGCTGTCGCCGCCACCGGCACCGCCCACGCCGCCTGTTCGTCGATCGCTGCTTAAGAGAATAAAAAGGGAGGGGATCAATCGCCGAGATACGAGAAAACAGAAAATTCGGCAAAACAGTCTTTCCGCGATCGATCGGTTCGCGAGTAACGCTATAGAAGTCGACGCGATCCGTCGCGAGGACGCGTACGAGCACGATTCGCGGCATTCCCTTCCTGGCCCCTACCCCCCGATTAACGCATACGCAAACACCACCCTTTTTTCTCCTTTTCATTTCGTATCTCGAGCATATCCAGCTGGAATCGTCCCTCGTACGTCCTCCCTCGGACGTTCGCAAATCGTCCGGACAAATTTTTAGGAACCCCTTGTTGCGTCAGTCTAGACCTACAAGTAAGATCCGTGCTGTGCGTGCACGCGCGGACTAAACATTGCTCGACGGATACGTGTCCTCGTCCCTCAACCCCTTAGCTCCATTCGACGAGCACGCGAACGATAACATCCTCTCAACAGCTTTCTCGCGGTTACCCTCCCCCTTCACGCGCATCTCTCTCATCCGTTCTTCACAATAATCGCACGTTACAATCGCAATAATAATAATAATAATAATAGTAATAATAATAATAATAATAATAATAATAATAATAATAATAATAATAATAATCATCATCATCATCATCGTGGTCGCAGCGATCGTCGTAAATAAACCGTAACGACAATAATGGTCGATAATCAATCATAGCTGTAATAAAAAATCACCTGTTCGCCTCCGCTATCGCGTTCCTTGTCTCTACGAAAATCTATTTATAATATTTATATACTGTGCTGTGAATCACACCGTTAACATCGTACCACCGCGATAACGCAATAATTACATTGCGATAGCACTGGTTAATTCGCAACTGAATATCAGACCGCTCATCACCGTTACAAAAAAGCAAAGAACAATACGCAACATCCATCGTGCTCGCCGTTTCCCAATATCGTTACTCGTTATTGTTGTTGCCGTTTAATTGTATGTACAGAAGAGGTATATACTCGATAATATTAATGCGTTAATATTTATAATAATTTACGCGCGACTACAATGGGCACGGTACTCTTTATTTCCCCGCTTCTTTCCCTTCGATCCGTCGTTTCGTTCGCCATTCTCAAAATTGCATCCTCCTCACGCATTTCGCTTTCGCTCCGCTATTCGCTTTACCCCTGTTGGAAAAAGATCGCCGACAAATGGATCGTTCTTCTAATGTACAATACAAATGTCTGTTGCCACTCGGTGTCGCTCCCTCGAATCGACCGTACCCATACGTGCTATGCGATCGTCGACTATTCAAACTCGAACTTTAATTTGCGAATACTTTTCTTCTTTTTTTTATTGCTCATGAAATTGATCTATCGAGTTTCGCTCGCGGTACTGCTCGCGGAGAAGAAAGATCGATTAGGAAAATGCCGCGAACCATTCGCAGCGCGGAATGGACCGGAGAGGACGAACGGCTCGAGGAAGCGACAAATGGACGTTGCCTGGTGCTGTTTTCTACTTTTACTTTTACTTTTCCTTCTGCTTCTTCTTCTTCTTCTCCTCGTCCTCCTCTTTCTTCATTAACTTCATCATCATCATCATCATCATCATCTTCTACTTCTTCTTCTTCTTCTTCTTCTTCTTCTTCTGCATCTTCATCTCCTCCCTGTTCTTGTCTGAGCAGAAACGAAAGGATCGCCGTTGGAGCGAAGCTCTTTTCTACCTAAGTACATAGTCACTAGGTACAGTTCACGCATCCTCGTTTCGAGGCGTGTCGGGCATCTCTAGTGCTATCGTATCTAATACGAAGGAACGGGCTCGATAACGTCATCTAAAAATCTATCGTCTAATTTTAATCTACGTATCCGCTATGCGTCGTGTGTGTGTCGTGTGTGTCGCGTATTTCACCCCTTTTATCTCTTCTCGCAACTTTTCATCTTTCGCATACGCTCTCTCGTTTCTCGCATGCATTTTTCTTTTGTTTACCTAATTGTTTACGAGTGTATGCGTGTGTGATATTCCCGATTTTTATGTGTACATAAGCGCGCGCACACTTCCACGCGATACTTTCCATTCAACGTTCTCTCTCTCTCTCTCTCTCTCGCTCTCTCTCTCTCACTCTCTCGCTCGCACGCACGCACACCTTCCCTTCCTCTGTCGCATGTTCCTCCAAGTATGTTTTACCTCAGCTGTCTCGCTCGCGCTAAAGACTAATTTAAACTAAGACGTTGCTACACGCAAACTACCTCACCGCTAATATTTAGCAACATGGACAACATTATTTTTGTTTCTCAATTATTTTCTATTTCTCTTTCCCTTCTCCTAGACCCGTCCTACTCCTCGTCGATTAAATCGTTCCAAAATATTCGTCGCTTCTTTATTTGCCACCTAAAAAAAGGATTATCGTTAATTCGCTCGGTAGCCGATCTCGCTAGTTATCGTCAACTGTTTTCTTATCGTTACTATTCGGGACCTCTTTTGCTCTCACTCTCTACATCGCGCGCAAGCACTTTCATTCTCTCACTCTCTCACTCTCTTTATCTCCCTTCTTTCTCCTCTTATTCTTCGCAAATCGATTAAATTTCCTATCTCTACGATCTAGGCGACAGATTCGCGGATGAGCGCGAAACCGAAAGAGGTCGTTGCCAGGCGTTGAGTACGCGGACGGATCGCGCTAACGCGATTCCCGGAACTGACGAGTTTCCCCCTCGAAACGCGCAATACGGACCCGTCGTCCGCGAACATAAAGTTCCACGGACGGAAGCCGAATGCCAACGACGAACCAATCGTTTGCTTCGAAGAGGTCTCAAAGGCACGTCACTTTATAGGTACCCGGTTATTTTATGCTTCGTTTTCCTTTCGCGACAGGCAATGGACACGATTATCGTTATCGTTATCGTCATCATTATCATCCTCATCATCATCGCCATCATCTCTTCATCATCGTTATCAATTATTAATCATCATCATCATCATCATCATCGTCGTCGTCGTCATCATCATCATCATCATCATCATTATTATTATTATTAATTTTACTTTTATCATTATTTCTATCATTAGTAATTACTATCCTTTATTATTTTTACCGTTAACAGTAGTATCAGTAGTATCGTTAGTGTTATCGTTAATATTACTAGTAATGTTAATATTATCGTAAATGGTAATTGTCGTTAATAATAATAATGAATTATTTATTATTATTATCGTTATTATCGTTATTCATTATTTCAATTTTTCTTTGTCGGCTGTTCCTTTATTAGTTCGACTTTATCCGTTCTCGTCGTATCCGATCACCGATATTGCGCGTTCTAAGGTGACGTTTCTCTCTATTAGAAGCGAAAAGATCGTATACGAGGGTGTCGCATTCTACGTTGCGATCCGTCGACGATACGTAGTAACGTTCTTCTTTCCTAGACGATCCCATCCGCTATGTTCGCGCAACAATTATTATTGCGTATTGCATTTAGTCTACCGCGCGTGCGTTATTATCGTTAGTAGTACATCTATCGCTATTGCTATCGTGATTACCGTAATTGTTAGAACGCGTAATCGTTACAGGTATTATCGGCTAAATTCGTCTCGACTACGGTTGAAATAAGAAAATGTAGTACTAATTGTGTGCATCTATCGTTTCTATCCTTAAGAGAAACCTCGAGGTGCCGGGAATCGCGCGGCTCGACATCTTTCCAAGCGGTCGCGTTTCCCCGGTACCTGGCAACGATCTCATCGTCTACTTGCATCTCACCGTCGTAGATTCCTTTCGACTTACAACGAGTAATTCCCGTGCTCGGTTCTCTAGCGTCGAGCGTATATCCAAAAATCTTTAGAAATTCCAATCGCGGTAAAAGTCGCGACAACCGGAGTATAATCTTCGAGTGTTATCGGAATTCGCGAGATACATGACGCGTCGTTCGCTCTCGGTTCTCGTCCGGCTTCGGCTTAATCGAGACTCCGTGTGTCGCGTACCTGTGCCGTGTGGAATATCGGTTTAACGAGAAGAAGGATAGCTCGCGAGAAGCGATTTCGATGTGTCCCGAAAGCGTGAAGATATTGTGCTTTTGGCTCGTGGAGCTGGACGAAATTACAAGGAATCACGGTTCACCGAGTCCTTTCGGCGCGTTCACACTGTGCAAACAAGGAGGCTTTGGTGTAGACGCATGGAAAAATAGTGTTTCGCTAGTTTCCTCGGTCTCGGCTGTCATCTCGCACGTTCGTTTCGGACAGCGAAGACCGAGAGTCGAGGACACCCCGACGACTATGTTCGTCGCGAATGTAATTCGAGTCGTTTAACATCGCATGCGTATCAGCGACCAGACGCACGAGCAACGGAAAACAAGTTTAAACGAACGATATCGCACGAATTTGTAAAGATTTTTGGCGCACTTACATCCCACTTATAGTACACGAAACTCTATACACGATCCCTTCACGCGCCTCCAATCCGAATCACCGTGTGCGATACAATTACGCGATTAGCAGTATCACCGTTACTTTATTATAATTAGTGTTACAAAAGCTTGATTATTTGGATCGGACTGTAGCAATATATTCACATAACTATCGCCGTGGAAAATAAGAATTCAACATTTACATTACAATTACTCACTGTGTCCTCTGGATCGTCGATATTTCGATTCGTAATAAATCATAATAAATACAATAATCTTGTCATAATAATAATAATAATAATAATAATAATAATAATAGTAATAATAATAGTTATTATTATTACAATAATAATAAACAGAATAATAATAATAGAAATAATAAACAAATAATATTAATAATAATGAGGATAGTACTAGCAATAGTACTGGTAGTAATATTAATAATCACCAGTGTAATCGTAATCGTTACCTCTGCTCCTGGTGTATTCGTGGCCGTCGTCGTCGTGAATGAAAATAAAGGTACGTTCCTTCTAGTTGTATAGGTTGGTTCGACTACTCTACAGATATTGCTACAAAACTTGTCGTTTTGGAATAACGGGAATTCCGTTTATACTCGAGCTTAACTTTGGAGCGTACATTCCTTATTGAACAGACAACACTCTCGGTACTTTCTCTAAAGCGTAACTGAAACTTTGTAAGATCGCTGGGCGGAGCGCCGTTGATCGAAAGGAACAGGCCGCGCCGCCGCGCCCCAGCGAATACGACGACGACGAAAACGACCATCGTTTTTCCAACGACGAGCAAGAAACGAAGAAATGTCGAAACGAACGATACAAACGTTATTCGTGCCTTACTCTTGCACGCGCACGGACGATTACCGTCGAAACTTTAGCTTCGCCAATTATTGCCGTTTCTCCGTCGACAGCGAAGTTCCACGAAATTACGGAATCGCATTCTTCCTGTATACAATATAGTATACATATATATACACATATATATATATATATATATCTATTGGAGAGAGAAAGATTTATACATATTATATATATATATATATATAATTATACACATTATATATATATATGTATGTACGTGTATATGTATATGTGTATGTATCCTAATTGTTATCGCGTCGCGGCTATTCGACGTCGTGCAACGGCACGACGCGACGATCGCACGATTGCACAAACAAAATGAGTTTTATCTAAGAAACTAACTAGCTAAGGACAATCGGCGGATACGACCGCAAATAACGTCGTCGTAATACTCGAAGATTAATCGCCGCGACATTGCACCGATAGTTTTCAAAGAAACGAATTCGTCCGCGGTCTCGAGCATATTCTTAATCGCTGTAAACATCGGTGAATTCCTCCGATTTGTTGCGCTCCGCTTTTCGCATTCTCTTTCGGCTTTCGTTCGTGCTTCCCCTGGTTAAATGTGTTTACGAGATTAAAACAGAGTACCATCTTACAAAGTTAGCGTTACAAAATATCGTTGGCGTACGAGCGCGCGAAAACGATGAGACAAAAGCACGCATTTCGAATCGCATATAAAAATACACAATGTTCTCGTTTGACGAATAAACGCTTAATCACGGCAAATCGAAATTCGGACTTTGAAAAGGGAACGCTCGAGCTCTTGTATTCGCGACACCCTGTACGTCGGACGCTTTCGGAATTACGTACAAAATTTGCGTTCGTTTCGATCGACGATGCCCTGGCTCTTTCTTCTTCTCCCACTTCCAACCCCGGTTACCCTTCGAATAAGCTCCTATTGCATTTCGCTTGCGCGACACCGCGCCCCTCCCGTTATCCTCGACAATCAAACGCGACGAGGCTTTATCGACGATCTTTCGCGGCGATAAACGACTACGATCGAAGCGGCTCTACCGGAGGAACGCTGACGCGCTCGCGATTAATTTTGGTACTATGGCAGTAATGAAAAAATGCGCGACACAAGCGCGAACAGAGAGAAAGTTTTCAGGCAGTTTATCGACGATCGCTCGTTTCCACCGGCTTCGTACCTTCGTTCAACCGGTGACAAGACAGATGTGTTCGATCGAAGAAAGGGGGAGAAGAAAGATGCGACGGGAGAAAGAAAGAGCAAAGAATGGAAGCGGAAAACAGAGGAAAGGACAGCAGAAGAATGTGTTGTGCGCACGGTTTGATTCGCGGTGAAACATCGGTGTATAGGTGAGAGACGCAGCGAACAAACACGTCGCGGGGCATACCCAGCCCGTTTCGATGTTGTCTGGAAAACCAGGGTATGCTACCGAGTTCAAGGTCGATCGATGGATGACGCGTTATCGTAAAGTTTTTTCTATTAAGCTCGATCGCGGGGAACGTTCGTTGAGAACGAATGCGCGTTTCTCCGATGCCAACGAGATGATATATACTCGGAAAGGGGAGCAAGAAGACCGAACGAAAACAACGGCGAATGTCGCGCGGTATCCCGTTCGTCGAATGGACGCGTTCGCCGGAAGACCTTCGAATCGCGTCATGCTTTGGTTGCAGGCTTCCTACCGTCTATACGTTTCGCAGACGCGCGCTCGTTATGCCTCGACCTATTCTCCGAGGGAAAGATTACATTTTTTTCTTTCCCTAGATTTTCTCATTCTCTACCCTCCACCCTTCTCTCGATACCGATCGATTTCTTTCGCGTTTCTCTCTTTACGACGCTCTTCGCTCACCCTTTCCTTTCGCACGCTCCCCCCTTTCTCTCACTCTCTTTCTCGGCATTTCACGCTTCCTTCCACGCTCTTATCGCGCTTTCGAATTCCGCTCTATCTTCATTCGTTTCGCGATCTTCCTGTCTCACCCGTTTTCTTTTTCGCCTCGAACAAAAACGACGCTTCGTTTAACGTACGTCTCTCCCATGGACGTGAATGATTTCTATCCATCGGTTTCCCTTCTTTACATTCCCGCGAAATATATATATATATATATACGACAGATCAGACAGTCTAGATACGCCCTCGAGAGGGAAAAAAGATGGCAAGGTTCCTGCGTGTCTACCGGGAACCACCGCTCTCGGACGTCTGAGCCACGGTTGCAGGATTGTGGCTCGTCTCGTATTCCATCACTTCCTGGTAGATCAGCTCCTTCCACTGGTCCACCGTATGCTCCCTCTCGTCCACGCTGTGGTCGTACGGGCCTGGTGCGGGCTGTAAACAAACGTATCCTTCGATCGTTCTCTCTGTTTTTGTCCGATTCCCTTTTAAGAAGGGGAATTCACCGTCCGAAGGAAACGACTCGAATCGTCCACCGATCGATACCCTCCTCTCTTCCCGCTCTCTCCTACCCATTCGTTAAACCCGGTCGAGGGGTAATAAGAAATGAGCGAGAAAGAGAGAGAGTGGGAGAGGGGAGGGGTAGGTGGAGGTGGAGGTGGAAAGAGTTATACGGTGTAACGAGATTAACGGTCGATCGGCGACACTTACGGCATTGACTTCGCCCTCGTCATACCACACGTTTATGTAATTGTGCAGCAAAGCGTCGTCGACGGAGATGCGTCGCTCGGGGTCGATCACGAGCATGCGCGACAATAGATCCCTAGCTTGACTGGCTGCAAAACACAGGAACGAGAAAAAAAAACGCATAAAAGACGGAGCGCGGAAGAGGTAAAAGGGAAAATACGGTGGCCGGGTAAAGATCGCGACGAGAACACGTTTTCTTGCTCACCTTTCAATCTATTGTGCTCCGACGAGTCCGACGGAAACAAAACGTCCGGGAATAACCTGTCGAACGGATATCCCGGGTATCGTGGCCTGTTTTCCACGTAATTTCTCACCGTTGGCTGCAACCGCTGCATAAACTCCTGCGCCGGTGTTCCCAATTGTTCTGCAACAACAACGTCCGCATGCGTTAAACCACGCGCGTTCCTGAACGAGCGATCGCGACCTAACCTACCGATTATCTTGTTCCATTGATCGATGTGATCCGTGCCCGGAAACAGCACGCCACCCCGAATCATTTCTCCCATTATGCACCCGACCGACCAGATGTCCACGTTCTCCTTGTAACCCATCCCAAGGATCACCTGCGGATCGAGGGTGAGCGCGAGAGTTAGGACAGTAAATGAAACGAACGCGCGACTATTGCTCGAAGATCCTTTCGTTCTCGTTACCTCGGGCGCCCTGTAGTATCGCGTCACCACGTACGGCGTCATCATAAACGTGGTTCCAGCAGTCCTCGCCAGGCCAAAGTCAAGGATTTTCAACGTACAGTCGGCCTTTACCACGATATTGCTCGGCTTTAAATCCTGTTACGTATGGACGAGCAACGAATCAGATGCGATAGGGTTAATAATAACCCACTGCGCCGTCGTTACCGATTGCGAGGAAAATTATCGCGAAAACGAAACGTTACTCACTCTATGGATGATACCGGCCGAGTGCAGGTGCTTGATGCCACAAAGCATCTGATAGAGCAGGTAAGACATGCGTTCGTGATCCAGGTCCATCTGAATCACCTGGCACAGGTTCGCATCCATCAGTTCCATCACTAAATACACATCTTGGAATTCGTCCAACGATCGTTGCGGAGTGAACGCGTTTAAAAGACCGATTATCTGCAAAGGAAGAACGTTTCGGTTACTCGACGATAAACTGGACAGCGACGACGTTTTCGCGTCCGCAAACGGAACGTACGTTTTTATGATTCACCAATTTCATCAGCTTGAATTCCCTGTAGGCCCTCTTCGCGTGCGTGACGTTTTGGAAAGGTCTGGAGAGCTTCTTGATCGCGACATTCTGCGCGGTCACCGTGTCGTACGCCGCGCTGCAACAAAACCATGCACGCGCGAACGATTCGAGATCGATCGAGCGAGTCGAGCGCTGCCGCCCTCGCTCCTGAACGAGGTGTTCCGTGATTTCTAATTGCGCTTCAATTACGCGGACGAAACCATCGAAAGGCGATCGTTACCGCTGCTTGCTTCGCGGCTCCCTCTCGACGGAGCATTTCGTTACCGGATGAAAAAGGTTTACGTTTATTCGCGAGAATTACGTTGCTCGGAAAGAACCAGCGTCTTCCCGTCGATCGTTCATTTTTCCACGAGAAACGAGAAAATCGGTCTCCGCTTCTCCAACGGGCTTCCGTTTTCAACGCGGATAATCGGTCGCGCGTACCTCGAAGCGCGATCGAAATATCGGAGAAAGGTAATTGTAACTCACCAAACGATCCCCTGTGCACCGGAACCGATCGGCTTCAAGTTTTGGTACCGCTTGAGGATAGTGAATCTGGTGTCCCCGACTTCGACCGTGTAAAACATGGCGGACAGCCGGGTTGTCATATCAGGCCCCAGGTAAGGCATGCGCCTCGGTGCTCGTCTCTCCTGCTGCACCTGTACCTGCACCTCCCCCCCGCTCGAGCACTCCTGGTGCACTCGTCGAGGACTTACGCTCTTAGCCACTTTGGATACAAGTTCTCGCGTACCTGGCCGAAAGGAAACCTAAGCCTCTCGCCGCTGCCCCTCTGGCCCCCGGTTCCGGACGACGACGACGCCGCCGCCCCGCCGCTCAGCTCGCTTCTCACGCGCGCCGGTTTCGTCTACGGACAGATCGCAGAACCGATTACCCGAGGTGTCGCTAATCCGACCCCGATCGACGAGGGCCGACGGCACGGCTGATTGGGAGAGATCGAGAGGCGAAACCGCGACGGAACGACGAAGACCCATGGCACGGTGGGGCATGCGCCCGAAGGGAGGGAGATTCGTGCCGGAGAAACGAACGTAAGTATGCGGTTACTTCGGTTTGCTTCCCATCGGCGACTCAAAATACGTATCTCGAGCGATCCGTGTCCGTTTCCTGTATCGTTTCGAAACTTCACTCGGTTTACGTCGATGCCTTCTAGTTTACTTTGACTCTCGGGATGGATGATAAAATAAAGGTATTTCAAAAAGAAAGGAAAATAATACCGAACACACAGAAGTCGTAGGGGAAAAACGAACAAATTCTGATTCGCTTCGAATAAAACATAGATCAAATCTAGGCTACTCTTCCTCTTTGTATCGGAAACGGGGGAGCATAAAAAGCAGCTTGCACTCTCCTCGATCACATTTCCCTCTTGGCATTCCATTTCCATGCCCTTTGTACTCCTCCCCTTTCCTCCGCTCTCGCTACTCCGATCTTCCTCCGGCCGAACGGACTGGCAAAAGCGACAACAACGATGGCATTACGTCTCGAGCCGAGGGGAGTATCGCCGTCGAATCACAAGCGGATCCTCCGAACGTTTCAGCGACTCGGTTGAAAATAGAAATTAGAGCAAAGTCGGCCGCGCGTTCTTAGCCGCGAGAGAAAAAGAAGAGAGGAACGTCTGCCCGTCGAAGAGTTTTCGTCGATCGGTTAGAATCTGGGGAGAGGGAAGAGAGAAAGAGAAAGAGAGATCAGGAAAGGGGAAAAGAAGAAGAGAGGAGAGAAAAGTCGCGCAAATATTTCGACGGTGGAGCACGGGAATTTCTCCCGCTATCTCGGGATTCCCCCGATTATTTATAGAGAGCGCCGCAGACGCAGACGCCGACGCGGACGCCGATGCGGACGCCGACGCCGACGCCGACGGCGGTGTCGACGCCGGACTAGCGCGACCGCTCACTTCCTTTCCCCTTCCGAGCATTCGAAGCGCTTGCGTCTGCGTCTCGTGACCCAGCTCTCCTCTCCTCTTTGTATCTCGCGACTTTCCTGCCATCGCACCGACGCATCGCGACGCGAGAGCGTCGGCGTCCGTCCGTTGCCCGAACCTTTTGCTCGCCACCTGCTAGCAATTACGCGATCCCGTCGCGGATGTTAGACTCGTTTCGATCAATCGCGAGCTATTATTCCTGTGTGTATAATGTAACAGTCGGTGCTGCGAAACAAAACCGATTATACACCGAGGATAAGCGCGAAAGCGGACGTTCCGTGATTTAGCGGCCACCGGTTTTTCACTTTTCTTGGCCTCGTTCTCCTCTGTCGGAGACACCGCGTCGCAAACTCGACGTTCCTCCGCCCGCTACCCCACCTTTTGGATCATCTCCAACCCGTACACGTCGGTTCGATCACCGAATATGCGAATATTCGTGAGACCGTCTTCTTCACGCCCAGTACGTTTTACGAGGGAAAACGATTTTGGATCGTCGAGATTCAGTCTTGGACACAGCTATCGTTTAAAGTTCGCGCGTCGACCAAACTCGCGTTCCATCGCCTGCTCTTCTTCTCTCTTTTCGAATTTCGATCGAGATCCGAGTAATCTCCAGAGCCATAACTTACCATAAACGAACGGCCATTGTGAATGGTCGACAATGAACGGCTGGATCCGAAACGAGCGAGATCTGCAAACAGAGAAAAAACAACGTAAATGTTGGTTCTTCTAGACACGCGCATACGTATGTAATTTAACGAACAGCTACATCGAGACATTGGCATATTTGAACTGGTCACGGCGGAAAAGTTAATCGATTTAAGTATCGCCAAACCGAGGATCGACGTTCAGCGAAACAAAAAGTTCGTTGGCGATACGAGTATCTACTGGGTACTCGTCGACGAAGATTTGTAGCGGCCACCGATGCCTTTCCGGGGTGTGTACAGGGAAAGACGATCGACGGAATGAAATACGATCGGTAGGAGTACGAGTTGGTGCTCGATAAGCTAATCCGTCCATTTATCCGAAGTTCAGCGTGACCAAGTCGAGAGTCAGGCTCTTTCGTTCCGTTCGACGAAACCAAGCGTCGTCGAGTAGCGCGACAGTCTCGACTATCCCTGGGGCTGGCTGTCTTTGATCCAGCAATTAGCTCTACCTTGGAACCTCCACCGGATCCTTTACCTTTCAGCCTCCTTTAACTTTCTTCCGTCGTTAAGAGTACGATCGAAACGCGAATCGTTTCGGTCTCGTTTCAACCACGGAAACGAAACACGTGATGCGACGATAATAAGACTGGGAGACTCGAATAAGTTGCCGCGAGGAAATTGTTCGCAAGATATACGCAGTAATCGGATACACCGCGTTACCAGACTCAACGACGTTACTTGCTTAACTACTGTTCGTTCCAACAGCCTAACCGCCGGAAGCGATTTCTTTCTCACCGGGAAATTTAATTCGCTTTGGAATTACGTGAGTTTCTCGGTGACACCGCGTTTCTCGAAGCAAGCGGAAAACTTGATTTGCAACAGCGAACGCTTTCTCGCATTCTGTGCCGCTTCTTTCTCGTACGTTCGTCGCAAGATAAGAGAATCCTCGACAACGATCAATTTACGCCGAAACGAATTTCACAATTTGTAAGTTAGATGGCGAAACGTTCGCGAACGGAATCGTTGCGTACGGGGATGACGGGACTGGTCTTTCTAGACTACCAACGGACGAGAAAGGAAGAAGCGGAAAAAACGGGTCGTTCGTGGAGCTCGTTCGTCGATACTCGGACCGGGCGCGCTAGGTCGGTTTAGTTGCATCGAGAGAAACAGAGACGAACCGCGCGCGTCGATTCGGATATTAAATTTCCTCGGCAACGACGATGCGCAACGCGTATTTCCCAGTGGACGGTGCTCGTCGGTTTCCGGTGGAGCGCGTTCCCGTTTTCTCGGTTCTCGCTTTCCTTCTCGCACCGCTCCTCTATTCCCCTTTCGCTTTATTCACCACCAAAGTAATTGCTTCGTACTCGCAAGATCATCGCCGTTTCATTTTTTTCAGAATTCTCTCGGATTCCTTACCGTTTCAATTCGTTCGCGTAATTACGGCGCGTGACCTAACGTCGGAAAGTGCTCGTTGGAAATCGGTGAGCTACGAATCGTATACCACTATAAAACTACCGAAACTGCGAGGTAGACGCATCGAAGCGTCGGTAAAGTCGAGATTCCTTTCTTCGACGTTTACTTTCCATCTGTAGGATTATTTATTGGCCGAACAGTTTTATACATAAACTACTGTCAGGATTCCTTCCAAGACCGCGACTATTACAGCGACGATTATGACGACGATTGATACTACGACTTCTATAACGAACGATTAAGACCTGATACCTCTCGGGAGGCTTCCTATTTATTTGCCTCTAGCCTGATAGGCGGCGATTCCTGTCTTTGCCAATCAGGACCTTCAAAAAAATGCCCGCCTTCGATATCCCCACTCTGTGCAAACCTCGGTGACGCTTTTGCATCTAGGATATCTGCTGTCCGCATTTTCTTCGGTGATCAGGTTTACGGCGGCTACCCTTTATTCTTACAAACGCAGGCGTTGTTTGAAGCGGTGATACATTGATGTTACATCCGCGGGCCGCCTAAAGAAAGGAATGCCAATCGACATTTATGTTACTAATTTCCGTCGCTCTCTCCGATACAAATGCCATATTGATCCGTAAATTGCCTGCACATCAGAATATTCTCTCGATAACAGACGTCGAAATCGGATGGCACGTTATTCGACACGAACAATCTACGCGAAACCGTTGCGCTATCGGGGCGAAAGAATAACCGCGGACGCGACGTCGCAGTTATCCTCCGTAGCGTTACTCGTCGGAGAACGAACCTTTCCGGAACGAAAGCTCGCGACGAGACGCGACGCGGGCCATGAGAAAGTCCACCGTGCATCGATCGATCCAAGGAGCGAACGAAAAGTTGTATATCGTGTAACGCGGCCCAACTTCAAAAGGTTCGATCATCCTTCGAACGCGACTCTCGTCACCGTTGGGATTTGCCGGATAAAAACTTACCCGCGATAAATTTCAACTCCGTCTACCGCTTCGACTCGCTACCCCGATGCCTCGAAATCGTATTCATCGGTGGTCCGTACAACTTGCAAACGAAAAGCACCGTGTCGGGTGTGGAGGAAAAATGTCGACGGAGACCAGCCTCGAAGAGGTCAGCGGGATAAGCGCGGAAGGGTTCAAAAGACTTGGACGCGAGTACCACCCGTTTTGCTCGTCAACGGTAATGTACGAGCTAAGAGATACGGAACGAAACGTCGTCAAAGGACGCGAGGGGTTCGCGCCGATGTCCCGCCTTCCGTCCGATCGCCATCTATAAATCCAACGATCAACGATATCGTCTACCCACCGGGAGAAATACGAACGAGACGCTAGGGAATTCGAAGTCGTTGCGATAAAAAAGGTTTTGCGTTCCAGTGGTATCCCTCCGCGACGTAACTTCTGCGACGTGACAAAAACTCTCTCGCGTTTCTCCGAGTACAGTCTAGAGATAACGAAGGAATCGCGGAGATGGCTCTTTAGAGGCGCGGCGGGCCGACCGGTTCGTTATCGGAGGTTAAATTGGTAGCAGACCTCGTCACGGTAATTAATTTCAATCGGTATTCCCCGTCGCTCGCGAAACGTCTCACCTCGGCAACTGTCGTCGCCGGTAATTAACAACGGCGAACGAGGCTGTCTGCTATCTACGACTGCCAGAGACAGCGGAACAGGTTGGAGAAGAGCTGGCCGAGTTCGTCGAGCGAAATTTCGCGAAGACGCGAATAATCGGTCGAAGACCGATCGAAACGGCACGCGAGCCTCGATAAGATCGACGCGACAAACAGGTCGGTGCTGCCACGATAATAACCGGAGACCGACGGCGGACGTTGAACGGACGGATTCGTGGGACGCGTTCCGGCCCATAGAATTTCGACCGGCCACCCAACTCGTACCGTCTCTTCCCGCGCTCGCATATTTAAAGCCCGTCGACGTCGAACCGACCGTTCGAGTTTCCACGGCGGTCCACAGTGTCCCAGACGTCGCCCACCTTAATATACGTTCCATATTTCAGCCTCGCCGCCCGGTACCTTCGTCCCCGTTAATATACGCCACGCTCGTGTGCCGCTACGATCGATACTTCCGACGGGAACGGATTCGCTCGTTTTCCCCCTTCGACGGACACCGATCCCCTTTCGTCGGTTCGCTGTTTTTCTGCGTACGAACGAAACACCGAAATCGCTTATGACCGCGCCTCGGCGAATTCTATCCGCAGTTTGCCGCCAGTGACAGAACGCTAAATACCTCGAGCTCCAATCTTGTCGTCGCCGTCGAGTAAACGACAGGTGTTACCGCGGCCTGTCTGAAACGCATTCCGTCGACGATGCGTCGAGACGGCTGATACAACGAGCGAAATCGTGCGGTCGTCGTCGGGACGGGAATAGCGCGACGCCGTCGCAAAGATTTAACGCGGAAACGGCCGATTAACGGTTAACAGGCGCCGCGACTCGATCTCGAATCGGCGAACGGTAACGGCCGAGAGGTTCGGGAGTCGCGTGCCGACGCATATCCTATTCGTCTCCTTTCCTTCTAACCCCTTCTAACTCCCTACCGCTGCCGCTACTCTTGCTCCGCGTTAGTTCCTTTCTCGTTGTTCCTCGGACGAGTTATGCAACTTACGAAGAGCCGACTCGCGAGAAAGACGCCTCCTCCTTCGTCGAGGAATGTCGCTAATTGGCCGAAAATAAATGCCCGCGTTGAACGGGTTTCTCTCCTCGGAGTAGTACTCGCGCCGAGCATTCCCGGTCTGGCCGGTCTCTCCGAAGGTAGACGCTCCGACGCGCGACGCGCGACGCATCTCCTCTATTCTCGTCGCACGCCTTTTCCGCCCGGGTATCCGACTATCGTCGAACGATCTTCGAAATCGAAAGGACTCGTCACCGCGGCACAGACTCCGGGTACCGAGCACCGCGTTCGGCGTGCTTCGAACGGGAACTACTCAAAGCTACGATCACAGCGAGACCCGGAACGTTTGTATATGCCTCAGCGACCCCTAACCGTCTCCGATAGATCCGAGTCTATTTGGAGAGCACGGATCGTTCTTCGAAAGAAGAGCGTCCTGCTGTCTAGACCTTGAAACAAGAGTTAGCCAAGAATTTGTGCGCTAGCCAAACGAGGCGGCGTTCTCCTCGCATTCAGTTGGTATCGCTCGTTGAAAGCTCTTTCTCCAAATAGGTAACGTCATCCCGGGCGAATTACGGGACGATCTCTGGAAGCAGAGGCACGCGCAGATCGTTCTATTTAGAGCCACGGACGCGATCGGGTCGGAGCGATACGGTATAAGGAACCATGCTTCTAAGCTGCTTCGCGACTTTTCTTTCGAAACACCGATCGACCTGTCCTCTTTTCGTTTCCACCTTCGCGTCCAACCCTCTCCCCCCCCCTTCTCGCTCCTTCTCCCTCTCTCTCGCCTCTCTTCGTTCGATCGACAGGGCGCGCGTACGCGAACATCACGTACGCCGCGTCGAACTGCTCTCTGGAGAATTTCGCGAATCGGACAACCGACGTGTACATTTGGCAGCCGTCGCGTTTCTTTTTCTGCCAATTGCTCGTCAACGCGCGACAAAGGGATCCTCCTACTACCTCTGTATCTCGTATTCCACCATGCTATCGAAAACAGAATCGACCTCTTTGGAAAAAAAATTTGTTCCACGCGACTCGTCCCAGCGAAATCGATAACGTTTATCATTAACTTGACTTTTCCATCAACCTTCGAGGTTTCATACGATATCCTTGTAAGGTAACGGTTGCCACTCGTGAAAGGGGAGGTACGCGTAAAAAGGTAAACGAACAGAATCTCCGGATGTCGTAAAGATAAACGCGTTGATTCGATAAAGCGCTCGGTCTTCGTGCTCTTTCTTCAAATAGTCGAATAAACGCGTTAACAAATTCCATAGCCGTCGATCATCGACGCTTGATCGATAAACCATGAGGAAAAATTTGTATGTCACGCGAGGCATTTATTCGAGTTGCTCCAGATTCGTGGATTTCCTCGATTCGGAGGTGTATAGGCGGAGAGATAGGAGAGAAGGGTGTCGCACGGGTAGGTAATTCTCAGTGGTCGGTGACGGCATATTTCAACGGGCGGACGTGGGAAAACCGAGAAGAAGCGAGAAAAAACACGGCCGGGGTTGTGGTGGATTTACAAGCGCGAGCATCGTCGAGTGGCGTCCGTATAGTTAAGGGTGAAGCGATAAATCAATGCGTTTACCCAACCAGCGAGGGATGGACGCGCGCCTCGTAGATGAACCGAGCGATATTTATGCAACGAACCGCTCTCGCGTATTCATGGTTGGGTGGCTCGTATGCACGCTCGCGTTCGCAACCGAGCCACGGTTAGCTGTTACGCCGTTGGTCGACCTCTCGTTCGAAACCCAACTTCGGCTGGACGGCCGCATCGCTCCTTTTACGCGTTTCCCTCGATTTACGCTTTCTTTTCTTCTCAACGATCCTGCGCCGCTCGTATCCGCGAATTCGATTAACTCCGGCGGGATATCCTGCGAAAAACTGAGGCTAGGAACGTCTCGACCTCGCGTACAACGCGAGAAAATGTTGGATCGAAAGATCGGCAAAGGAAGAAACGAATTCTCGATTACTTGCGCAGTTTTAATATAGAGTTTTCGGTTATTCGCATCGAAGCTCCTCTCGCGTACTTGCTAGCTATTCGTCATTTTCGCTCTCCGAGGACCCTTTCGAAATCTACGATGATCGCCCCAATTTCCTCCCTCCATCCCCCTTGCCGGCGGCCTTTTCAACCGAACAAACCGTTCCTCTTCCCCTTTCTCCCTTTCGCAAGGATCTTTTCGTGTGCGTTGAACCGACTAGAGGCTCTCGCGAGCGAATATGGAAAACGAAACTCCGTGAAAACTTTTCAACCGCTGCATTTCACTCGGTTATCTAATTAAGCAAACGTACGTCATCGCGTAGCGGTATCGTCGAGTGCGACGAGTAGAGCTAAAACGCCCTGAAGTCTCTACGATGCTTACAATTACCGACTAGCTACAGCGACGACCTTTGTAACGAACGTTGATCGAATAACAGTCGACGAAGGCTCTTTGCGAACGAAGAGATCGCGATAGATTGGAAAGGAAAATAGCCTGCCGCGTTTGTTCGCGTTTCGTTCGAACGGTTTCGTGCGAATCTGGTGAACGTCCGTTTAGTCGAGAGCCTGGCGCGTTCTTCGCGACAAAGGACGTCGTACCTCGATCTCGTTCTCCAAAATACATTATAGGTATTACACGTACCCGATCTTCCACTTTCGACGACTCTGGCCTTTATTTTATCGAGGAAAACAGCGCGCAGTCTTCCGATAACCGATGAAAACCGTTAAAGTTCGACTACCGAGACGATGGACAGCGGTTTGAAGGAAAGCAAGTTATCGAGGATCGTTACGCGATCGGGATACGCGTTACCGACCACACTAGGCATTACGAAAGGAACACCTGTGTGTGCCAGATCGACGATAACCAGGACTGCGCGGACTGAAACGGCGACCCATGGCGCGATGCTTCTCCGGCATCGATTAAGACTCGACTGAACTTCCAATCGTGTGTATGGCAAGACTCGAAATGGCCAGGGATTCCGACGAGCAGAAACGTTGTTACGAGTCTCGGGGGCGTCCCCTTTAATTTAAAATGCAAATTTTTGTCGGGAAAACGAAGAGAACGGAAAGTCAGGAGATTCCCTCCCGAGTAGCGACTGTCGCGTCGCGATAACGCCGGAAACTTTTCTCTCGTTTCCTTTCGGTGTCCGCGAGTCCGAGCGCCAAGGACGGCGTATCCGTCGAGTGCGTTAAAAACTTCCGCATTTTGCTCGTTTTTCCTTTCCCTCGGTTTTCGTAATGAAAAACCGATATTTAGCGAGACCTCGAGCCGTCGACACGATGGTTTTGCTAGGTACATACTCGAGAATCTCCTGGTCCGGTGAAAATTTCGCAAATTGCGCGACAACATCGATGAAACCGCTTGCTTTTAACGGGTTCGCCGAATCGTTGCTCTCTTCGATCCTCGTCCTCGCTATCGAATTTCGATACCCTCTATACGGTCGGTCGCCGGGATGCTATTGTCCTTTTCTTCTTAAACGGGGAGCCAACCACGGCAACTGGATCACCGGTCAACGTTAATTACCGTCATCCTTTCGTTTCACTCCAATGCGACGAAAAAATTGCCTCCTCTATCCTGCGCCATCTTCGCTTTTCTCTCTCTCCCTCCCCCCCTTCCTCCCGTTTCTCCGTCTCCTTCTCTCAAGGATAATAGCCGAGGGAGACTGGTCAACGATCCAGCGGAAATCGTTTCTCTGGTCAGCTAATTCGATTTGCATATTACGGCCATTCGAACCGTCGACAAATCGTCGATTACGTTCGCGATATCTCGGGCAGCCGCGAAAAAGGGATCCGCAGGGGTTCACCGGCAGGAGGGGAGAAAACCGATCGATCCAGCGAAAAAGAATCGAACGGCAGCCCCGGCGGAAAGCCGGTAAAGCCGACAAGATGCAGGCGAATCGGTTTTTAGTGAAATTCTTCGAGCGGAAAATAGCGTGGAACTCGATGCCCACCGTTGGATCGCCGAACGAGGACGCTGCCCTGTCCCCGAGTGCCCTCGCGTTGCTTCACAGGCTCGTTCGGAATATCGATGGAACGCCCGCGACGACCGAGTCACCTTAACGAACCCGACCGTTCCAGTTAATACAGCTTAATAATATAGATCGTGGCGGCCGAGAATTCCAAGTATTCCAAGGCACCCTCGCGATCCCTCTTCGAGGAGATCCATAGGAACGCGGACGCGACCTCTGCCGATTCCAACGTTAGAAACGAAACGAGAACAAACACCGACCGCATCTCGAACAGCGTCGCGTAGGAAAAGTCGGGAATAATCGGGACGCTGAGTAAACGCGCCTTTCTGAACTCAAAGCTTTACTTGCGCGGACTTGGGTAGCGAAGAAGAGAGCTCGTTGCTCGATTAATCCGCGAACGATACTCGCATTCGGGGTAACGTTAATAGGTTATAGACCAGCCGTGCTTTTGCATTACGAAATGTTATAAAAGATGGTTCGCTGCTCGCGAACATCGTTTCGCGCAGTAACGCTTAACCGGAAAAATCTACAAGGTCTCTCGTATTCCTCACTTTCTCGCTCTCTCTCTCGCTGTTTCGCGATGCGCTCTTTTCACGCGCATACTTATACCCGCGATCGCGTTCAATTTACGAACTCGCGAAACATCAGCGCGCACGGGAACCGGCCTTCGTTCGTGCGTCGAACTCGTCTCGCGGCTGAAGAGAAGCAGGAAACGAGGGACGCGTGCCGTGCGTTCTCTGGCGCGTCGCGACGTGGCGCGTCCTGGCGCGTAACAAGCGGACCAAGAAGAGAGCAAAACGAGATCGAGGCCGTGTCTTCTTTGGCCAAAGATTTCGCGGTGATGGCACTTCAAAGCGACGGCGACGATCGTGTACAACCGGAGCTGGCTCGTTTCTCAGAACGCTTTGCGAACCGTAGCGAGAACCTCGGCCGCTTCATTTGCCGGATTTAGAATGAATTATCGGGGTATTAAGGTGCCGCGGAACGAATAATGCTCTCTGGCTAATGTACGACATATCCTGTTAGCCGATTTCCTTGTTTTTCCTTCTCCGAGTCAACGATACCACGGCGCGCTTCTTGGCCGGATCATAATAAATCATTTTGAAACACAGCTTCGTTTCGTCGCGCAACGACGCCCAGAAGGGAACAGAAACTCGGCCAACCACCAACCACCGATCGTTGCTTCGAGGTACGAACGGACGCGAACGCGTTTAGCGCCGCATACATACTACGTAGGCATTACATACGTAGGCATTACATACGTAGGTATGTGTATCGTGTTGTCGCGTAAACCGGAATGTTAATCGATCGCTTCTCTCTTCCTTTCCTGTCGCGCTTTCCCTATTTCTCCGGAACATGGGTAAAACCGGAGGAACGTCGCGCGACGCGTACTCCTCCATCCGTGAAAAATGCATTCCATTCCGCCGACAGTTTTCCCTTCCGTCTCTCGTAGTCCGCGCTGATAAAAACTTTCGCGACATTAAAATCGATGTCGCCAGGGGAACTGTTGCCGATAAACGCGTTTAACAATTCACGCGTTTAAGAACGGGTCACGCCTGCGATTTTTCCCTCTATTTTATTAACGTTCGTTCGTTTCCGTGCCTTTAAAAAACGCACACCGCGAGAACTAGAGGAAGGTCAACGAAAACTCACCGAATCGATTCTCCCCGTATTTCTGTCGTGCCCGCGATACCTGAAACATAAAAACGTGTACGCTACACGACAGCTGACACCGTACAGATCGAAATAAGCGATACCGAGTGCTCGTAATTTAACTCGAGAAATCCGCTTAAACTAATCGGCGAACGATCCTTTGCATACTCTCGCGTTTCGTCTCGTTCCCTTGCGAATGACAGACGGAGAACGATTCCGACAACCGCCCCCGAACGACGCGCTGTCAACGCTGCCCGAAATCAACTACGCGTTTTGCATCCAGATGCAACCAATTTTCCAGCGACCGAGTCAACTATCGCATCCCTTTCTGTAAACCCGTAATTAGCTCAGAGCTCCTACGCCTCAACGGAAAACTCGATAAATCGTAAGCGTTTCGTAGATACTTCCGCCTGTTCCCTTCGTACGGCGCAGATGTTCCCAAAGCCGTAGCGAGTGACCGAGAAAAATTAAGCTCGCTTCAACGGACGCATCGATCCGAGTACCCGAACCCCGCGGAAGGGAAAGAACGCGTTGAAGAGAAGCAAGAGGACGGAAAATGGCGTCGAGTTGTACAAGGATCGAAGTAGAAACGCCGCATCGCGATGATTTTCAAATGTTTCATACGACGAAACGAATCGAAGCTACGAGATGCTGGAATCGCGTGAAAGAGGCTGCTTTTACGAAACGAAACTTTCGTCGTCCGCGTAAAATGATTACCTTCTAGCGTCCCTCACCCCTACCCCTCGTCGCCCTTCTCTCTTTCCAGCTGCTATCGATCTTGTTTATTTATAGCGATACAGAAACAACACGGATAACCCGGTCGTCGCGCTTTAAGCTTGCACAACGAATCTTGTTCCTATGAAAATTGTTTCCCACGCTTTCCATCGAGCTTTTCTCTCCTAACCAGCCCCCTCTTCTTCGAGCAAACCGCTGAAACTTTCGAGCTTATCGATTCCACGGGTTCTGCTGTGCGGTCATCTCCGATGTTCAGTTGGATCAGAACCCCGGTATCTACGATTCGCTTAATTGGCAATTTGGACTTCGGTTAATTGTTCGAAACCACCTGAACGTAGGCAGGACGCGCTGTCGATAATCCGCTATCGGATTTAATCCATCGCTTACAGCGGAGAACGTCGCGGTCGTTGATTCGAGATTGGCGCGCGGTAAAGCAGTTGCCACGCGATACAGGAAGGACAAATTAGTCGTCGGTCGTTGCTTTGAACCTGACCGTGACAAACGCACCGTTACGCGCGATCGCAAAAATTGCACGCAAACCTCGAACGAATACCGGCCCTCGTCGTCCAGGCGCGCAACAATGGCTGTCGAAGCTAATTGAAACATGGCTACTGGAAAATTGAACGCATCGAAACTGTTGCGAAACACTAAAATACGAATCTCTGGCATCGAGAGATTCGTTTTGATGCGTCGGTTAAAGTAACCAACGATACTCATCGTACGCGAAGCATCGCCTTATCGTTAGTCGAGAAAAACAAGCGGCGACGCGGGCTATGTTTACGCAGCGAGGAGAGACTAATGTCACGATGTAAATGAAATTCTTCCCACAACGCCGATGGAACGATGAAGAAGAAAAGAACCCGTTTTTCATGATGCAGCTACTTCGTCGATATCTATCGGCGGCACCCTCCGAGGAGAAACGGCTATCTTTGCGGAACGTTTCTTCTCGGCGAGCACGGCATTCGTCGAAACTAAATCGAACGAGGGTGGCCGGCAACGAAACGCGAACGAGGATATCCTCCGCTCGAGTAACACCCCAACGAACCACAAAACTAGCTACGTAAACGTAAAATCGATACGAAGCAACTTGCGTGAAGATTACGAAAACGTTCAACTTTCAACGCGGATGTACGTAGAAAAAGCGCGACATGCGCGCGTTGAAGATTGGAAGCTCTGGACTGGATTGCACTTCGCGGGAACAAAGACAATTTCGCGTCACGATACGTGAGGAGCGAGTAGCAGCTTTGAAATTTGTCGTGGCAACCACGAATCAACGGGAAATTGTTACTCGGTCCGCGAATGTATCCAACGAAATATCCGAGAAAAATGGAAAGCAATCCGCTCGTGCTCCCTAAAAAACAGCGCGATCTTTCGCCGTGAATACCATTCCTTTATTTGGCTACCGATTTTTTGTAAATCACAGCGGCTAGCAAAACCGTCGTTAAAACCCGTGCATTACGAATTCCTGTTCATCTCTTTCACAATCGTGGGATTTTAGCGTGGGACGACACGCTTCTTAACCCACCCTCTGCCTTCTCGCCCTTCGTCTTAGAACCTTCTACCTTGCTTCCGTTCGCCGCTTTTCCGTTCTCGATATTACCTGAAATATCGTAAACTCGGCTTACGTGGCGCCGGCGGCGGAGTCGTTTCGATAAGCAGAAAGGAGCGCTTCCTAGGTCTCGTCGTTTAGCCGCTTCTCGAGTCGCGCCCTTCCGCGGTTTCCGCCGTTCTTAACGTCGTTAGTTTTATCTCTGTTCCCGGGTAAAGTTCACGTAAAATGACGCAAAAGCTAAACCTCCCGATTTACCGCAGCGAACAACTTCGACTTCCAACTTCGATTACGTTAACCAATCGTAGATGTCACCGAGGTGACCTTTCTAAACGGCCTGAATAACGCTAAGGTAACCCGCGAATTACCAAACCTCATACTTCTTTCGCTCGTTCGGTATTCGACCTATGCGATGCTCTAGATCGATCGCGCGTTATTAGAGAAGGTGGAACAAGCTCCTAGGAAATAACACCAAGGAATTCTACGCTCGCTATAAAGTCGTTTAACGGTCGAGCAGTGTTTCGATTAAATCTACCGGCCCGTGGCTTTCGCAGTCTCGGCATTCCACCGGCTTCTACCAAAGAACCGACTTCTCGAGCAGAAGCGTAATCAATTTGATTCTCTCGCGAGAAACAGCGTCGCGAAACAGACCCTTGGCCTCGAATACCACCGCTTTAGAAAGGATGGAAAGCTTTAAGGGCGGCATTTACGGAAGTCTCGAGTACCTAGGTGAATTTGACCGATCGTAAAGGCGGATTATGCATCTTTACGCGAGACGTAAAAGCGGATTAAGAGGCGGACGCTCTTCTCCACCGCAGTGGCATCGCTTCCATTCGCTTCTTTGCAGCGCCAGAACGCAACTACTTAGCTATTTACGCAGCTAAGTATCTATCGGTATCCAACGCCGAGCACGCGTCGTTTCTTTACAAATTCGGCGATAAGCAATGGGAGCTGTGCAACCGTATCCACGTTTATCAGCTTTACAAAAATCGAAGGTTCTTTACACTTTTTCGGTATTGTTTTCACGCTGTTTCGAACTTCGTAGAAGAAACGTGCAACCCCTATGAAACGTTATTCCAAAACAGTACACGACTAATCTGTTTCGTTTACGCGGTTCTCCGGAATACATACGAAAAGAAGAGTTAACGTGCAAAGATTACATGCCAAACAGCGGCATTCCATGTAAAGTATTCCGAGGATCCTAATGGTCGGAGAAGCGTTGGGGTACCGCAACGAGAATAAATTTTTTCGACAGGAAACCAACCGGAGGTAGCCTTTTTAGGAGGCGCGAGTAAGCCGGGTGCACCCTATAAATGAGAGGTAGATAAGGGCAGCCGCGACTAATGCGAGACGTGCTCGATTATTCACGGACGCTTACCGACCCAACGTCGACGTCGACGTCGACGAGAAGTCGCTGTGTCCCCGCGCTCACGCCTGAAGCATCTAATTTATAAGACGAACGACGCCGTCTCCTCGAGTATGCCGCGTCCTATTCGATACGCCTACCATAAATCCTAGAAAAAAAACGAGCCTCGAGGACACGCCGAAGGATTCGAAGCTTTATCTACGCCGTGGAAGCTATTTTGTTTCCGACTCGTTGGAAATCCTTGTAATTTGTCTGCCCGAATCGCGTATAAATATGCAAGACAACGTACCAATGGAAGACCGAAATCCGATACGTCGCGTCGGTGAAACGGATTTATCGGTGTCGCAGCAACAGTCGTAGCGCGAGTATCATCGTACGCGATAGCTCTCGCGGATTGATCGGCCGAGAACGGGAAAAAATTGTGTAACTCGCGTAAACGTTTCAGAACAGAGTGTGCCCCGAAATCGTCGAATCGTGTAAGTAGGTCCATATTCTTTGCCAATCAGCCGGCAGGTAGCAAATGTTTAAATTTGCATTCGCTTCGCGAAAAAAAAGTAAAACGCGAAGCATAAAATTTGTCAAACATTTGCCGAGGATCGTGAAGGACGCGACACGGCAAGGATATTTAGAAAAGGATCAACGATTTACTGCGAGCATCCATCGATGTCGAGGCGGTCAAAGGTAGCTGAAAATCTTAAGCCGAGAGTTTTTCGAATCAGTTACAGGGTTCTCGCAATCATCCCAAACAACTACCACCGTATACGATTCTAGTTCCTTTTTACATCGAACGACTGCCATTTCCTTTTCTTTCGCTTCTGCGGCAACGATAGAATTCATGCTCGTAGCGATCGTCCGCGGAAATGTATACTAGAACTAGCCATTTCGAGACAGCTCAATTTCAGTCAAGTATCTTTAATCTCGTTCGTACGAAATACGCCATCATTTGCCCCCCCCCCCCTCCGTCAAAAAAAAAGATCCACGAAAAACCGAAGGAATAGCTATTTCCAACGTACTCAGCGTTTACTACGACCGCGTACTGATCGGAAAAAGACAAAACGCGACGGAGAGGTGCAAAACTTTCGAGTCGTTTCGCTTACCGTAGTCAGCGATAAAAGGAAGAGTTTTATTCAGTTTATAAACCTTACTGCGTGCACCAGAAAAATTTGTGACGCAACTTACAAAACGTTCCCGGATGATCGATACCTTGAAAGGAGCAACCGGTGGGAAAACAGCGGGACATCGAAAGCGTAAGCGCGACAACTGTTCGACTCGTTTGGCTTCGTTTTACAAGAACGCTTGAACGAACGAATCGTTGGATCGAAGCAAGAGTAGATACGCCGAGGAAAAGGTACTGTTTCCGGGTGACAGAACGTGGCCAAAAGAAAACGCGTAAATCCGAAGTGTTCTAAAATCCAGAAAAACCAACAGCTTGCTTCTACGAATTCCAGAGTTACAACCCTCCTGAGTATTAATCGCTTACGATTACGTCTCGTTGAAAAGTATCGTTTGCTAGAAACTACCTTTTGTACCTTTCGCTCGTGAAAAATGTGTACGCGCGTCGAAAACAAGCCGAAACGGTGGGCGAAAGGAAATTGTTTCGATCGAAACTCGAGAAAAATTAACCGTACGACGATACAGTTGAGAAACATGATCGTGCCACGATTTCCCGGGCAAGCGAGCACAGCTCGACGTGTTGCGGAAAGCTCGCTAGCACGACCACGGATCCGATCGTATCCCGATACCCTACTTTAACGACGTATCGCCACGCGACGACACGCCAACTCATAATTTCGCATTCTGTCGAGTCGCACACCCCGTCTGGATGATAAAACTCACGAACATGTTCACCGCTTCGTTGCCCCATGACCTACTAACAGAGAGACACCAAACCAAGAGATTTGGTACGCATCGTGTAGCGGTCATTTCCCAGCTGCTCCCTTACATTCGGACGAACGCGATACCGGACTTGCGAACCGCTTTAATTTCAAACAATACGAACCTCACGATTTCGTCGCGATCGTTTGGTGTTCAAAGATTTTGCAACGATTTCGAACGATTAATCGAGCTCAAGGTCGAACGATTTGACCAACCGACATCTATCGGTCGCAGAAGAAGAAAATCCGCGAAAATTATACCCGTAAACTGTATCGATCGATGCGTGAAACGAATATACGACGATTCGCTAGGTTTCCCGTAGATATATAATCGCGTGGGCAACATTCGTGGTTCGATCGATGAAACAGGACGGACGAGTGGTGTGTCGATGAAAATTGAGAGAAAGCGGAAACGACGACGAGCTTTTCTCTAAAAGCCCTGAACGTGTATTCGGGCTTGCAGACCTGCTGCGTAGGTTTATCGCGAGTAAACTGAACGAGCCCGGAAAAGAGACCGAGAGCATAGAACATCCGTTTGCTTACCCTGCGACAACGCCCACGATGTCGACGATGACAGCACGACGACGACGACGACGACGACGGCAACGAGCACTCGTCTAGGGCCCTCTTAGAGTTCTCTGAAACAAAGGAAAATGCTTCGTTAATTTCTGAAAACGCTACGCGTTCATTCGTTAAACATTTTTGTTCCCTAAAAATGTTTGCGAACGTCGGTTTACCCATCGTTGCGTTCAAAAGCTGCACAACTCGAAGGAATATCGGTTAATAAAATCTGGCGAAACGCCTCGGCTCGACGTAGCTTTGGAGATTCATGACATCTCGAAACTTTTGCAAACGAGGTACATACCTATACACGGTTGGCTCGAATACGCTGATAGCAAAACACACCGAGTCAAACTTTCTACGTACCTTTATATAGAACGATCTCGCATCTAATTCGTAGAAAACTTCCGAATGAGATTTCCGCATTTTCAACCATTCCCCCTTTCTTTCCCAACTTTTACGCTTCTCTATTCACAGTTGAAATTGAAAATGGAAAAGCTGCTATCTTACCTAGTAGTTATCCTTGTTTCCCGTAACCACATTACCGACGAGGGGTTCGTATTTAGTACGCCTTTCTCGACGAAACGAAGTTATGCTAACGTTTCGAATCGTACAAAAACCGGGATATCTCGTCCAGAAGACGTCCCACGGTCAGAAGGAGAAATCAGAATCTCGCGAAGCGGTAAAACGCGTAGACGGCTAAAGAATTGACCGTCGAAGCGAAGAAACGAGAGCGAGCCAACAACGGCGCCAGGGTTATTTATACCGAGACGACCTTTGACGACGTCGACGGCGACGCTCAATGAAAATCTTTCGCACCGTCAACCAGACGCGGAAGAAGAGTGCGCGGGACATTCTCGGTTCGCACGGCGCCACGACGCCACCCTAAATGTCATCCCTTTGGACCGTCTCTCGCTTGCCAGACAACCACCGATACTCGTCCAGCGTCTCCCGCCACTCTTTTTTTCACGCTCCCTTTCTCGATAACAAGACGTCTGCTTCGATCCTGGCGCCTGAGCAACGTAAAAATATTGCGAACACGCGATTCGAATTTCCACTGCTCGCGTCTTCTCGAATTGCCGACAGAAATTGCGTAACGCAACGACAACGATGCACGGTAACGCTGGTCCCCGCCAAATCTATTTTTATCGATGCATCCCGCGAGCATGTTGGTTTATCGTTTCGTAGTAACGTTCGATACGATGATCCTCTAACTATTGAACGGAAAAAAAAAGAAAAAAGAAATACGGATGCAAAAACGTTTAAAGCGGCGATGCATGTATACCTACGCGAGTAGCGGCTTCCTCGAGGCAATTACGTAAGAAACGGAAAAAGTATGGGCGGACGAGAGTGGAGACGAAATTTAAGGCGACTCCCTTAGATTCTATCGCGAAGGATAAACGTCGCATCGTTAAGAGTTAACGAGGGAAAGTTGACGGGAGGGAGTGCGTCGAAAGGGAGGACGAAAGATCGCGTGCCTCGTCAGCGAGAACTCGATACTTAATTGAAACTGCCGACTAAGCGAGGCTTTAGCTTACGCGCGCCTCGCCGTGACTTTGTCGGCTACGGATTTCCGCTGTTCTCGCCAACCACCTAACCACCACCACCACCTACCCTCGACCTATCGAAACCGACCGACCACTCGCTCTTCGTTTACGTTCCTCTCTTGGAACATCAAATTGGACGTGTCTCGTCGCATCGACCGATTTGTCGACTTCGTAAAAAAATGATCTTTACAAGTAAACTGAAAACGATCTCGTTTTCTTTTCGGGAATTATTTACTCGTTCTTTCATTTTCGGTTACGCGTTTCGCGAGATTAGCAGAATTATTCATATCGATCTTCTTCTTCTTCTTCGTCGCGTTCGTTTCATTTTATAATTAGAATACGATGCGCGATAGGATTGCCTTAGGAACCGGTCTTCCGCTGGCCACCTAGTCCGGTAACAGGTATAAGTAGGATATGGAAGCCAATATTTTCACGGATTCCGGACTTTACCGAGGAAATACTAGCGGAAATCGAATATCATCCGGGTTTAGACTGTCGTGAATTTGGAGTAGCCAATCTTATGTATAGGTAACGTTGACTCTTGGCATTTACTAGAAGAATTTTTCCTCGCGATTCGCGGTTCTTCGATATCGGTTACTTTACCAACACTTTCCGTCGCTTCGCATCGATCGAGTACATACGCATTTACATTTCTCGACGGCTTTCGTTTCGTCCAATGCTTTTCGAACCCTATCTCAAAACCTTGACCGACTGCCGCTTCTTTTCCACTCAATTCATTCGCTTTCGTTATTTATTTATTTATTAATACGAGGAAGGATCCATTAGTTTACAAATTAATTGATATAAAGTGCAGGAAACACCAGAGTAACGATCGTGCTCGAAGCATTGATAAGGAACGTTGAAAAAAAATTTGTAAATTTGTAGCAAAACTATATCGGTTTGCCATGAAAGTAATTCTCGAAATCGGATCGCGGTAAACACATTTTGACGTAAAATGTCTCGGTAAATATGTTATGTACAATCGAAAGATGGGACCGAAGGAAAAATATTAATTGGAGGGATAGGAATTGATCGCTAACATCGTGGCGAACTACGACCCAACCGAATAATGTTCGTCGTTCGTCACGCCAGCTCAATTTGACGAGAATTCTCAAGACCGAGTAACGAGCAGCGTTTTACGCTTTCCAAACGTTCCTCGCTCCGCTCCCGGCGCAGCGTCACGGAAACGGGGAGGATCGAGAGTCTTCTCTATTCCATTCTTCGACGTAATTCCGTCAACTGTAACCCAGCATTGTTGTTCTTGTCCGATTGCGTCTCGGAACATAGATAATCGACGGTGCGACAGAAGTTTCTCCCGATACTCTCGTCGAGAATCGTGTTCCCGGATAAAACGTGCCACTAAAAACGAGGAAGAGAGGAAAAGCGATAGAAACGTCGCGACGAGCTGCTCGACGAAGAAAAGTGGTAGAGGTGGTCGACGAGCGAGCGGATGCAGAGAACGAAGGGAGAAAGAAATAGAGGAATGTGAAAAGGGAGAGGGAAAGGGGATGGGAAAAGTGGTAAAAGAGGAGCAAGAGAGAGAGAGGGAGAGAGCTCCCGGCATTGTACCAATTCACGACGCTAATACGGAGAGTGTTCTAAAGAACGAGGAAACAATGGTAGTACTCCACCGGCTCTGATTCTTCTTTTCCACGACGCTTCGAGCGACGTCCTGACTATGCGCGCACACGGTTACGCGCGCTTAGCGCGCTTAGCGCGTTAGCGGAGCACAGAAACTTACGATTAGTTGGCCATTTTACCGGTTAAAAACTTCCCATTTAAACTATTTTACGTGAAATGCATCTAAACGCGGTCAGACCAAAACGTATCTACCTAGCTGACGTTTTAATAATCGACGATTTAATCAGACTTTTCACTCGGAAATCGCTTAGAACGATCGTTTTACGAAGGAAACAATTCCTACAGGTTAAGCGGTTTCGTCTCTGCAACAAGAATCGGACAAGCTTTACACGCGTATTCGATACCGGTTCATCTGGCATATATAAGGCCCGCGATACCGAAATCTTATGAGACGCGAGATAAAGCGAAGCGACAATAGCCTGCGCGACGCATTTTTACATGCACAGTCACAACTCGCGCAGTTGACCGAATCTTCGTATTTGTTTGCCCTGCAAATCGAGGACCTCTTTCCTCTAGAAGAAACTCGATCGTTATCGATCGAAAAGTAGAGCTCGATATTTAATCAGCAATCCGTTCTCTTACGAGTAACGAGTAAGAGCAGTATCTTTCGTAGCAATAAGTATAATCGACCTAAGCCGCTGCAATACCTTTTCCCAGATTCGATCAAATTCTCGTAGAGCTAACGCGGTCGGCTATACTCGACGCGCTACTTAAACGTTATCGTTTCCGTCCTCGCGATGGATAGTTATTGCCCACTTCGGAGCGCGCAGCAGCGCATCGCATCGCCGCTACCACCGACGACATCGTCGTCACTCCGTCGTGCTCGTTCCTCCGAGAATAACGAACCAACGAAGCCCAACGTAAACGTAAACGACTTGGTTGTTCCCGAAAGACTTTTAATCCGCGATTTTGCAGTTTCACGGAACGACTCTGCCTGCTGTTTCCGTTAAACCTTATGAAACTCCGTACGAAACGCACCGCTTAACGCAACCGTGCCGATGAAACGTAATCGCCGAATATAACGGCGCCGTCTAATGTCCATTCGACGACGGCTGGCAGAGGAGCACGCTTTTCCAATTTCAATCGTTCGACTTCCGAATGTTCAAGCGGCATCAACGACCCCCGGTCGGCACCGGCAGACCCTTCGAGTTTTCTCGTTGAATGCCGCACCACCGACTGGCGCACACGGTAGGGACTATTTAGGCTTGGTGGCCGCAAACGAGGACCAATTGAGTACAAGGACGGAATAGCTAAATCGTCGTCGTGAAAATTATTACGAGCCGGCGAGGTTGCGCGTAACGCACCCAAATGGAATTTCAATAGGGGAACTGCTCCCACTCTTCGCTACGAATTCTCGTTCCAACATCCTCCGCAAGGTCGATCGCTTCGTAGCTTAACGTAGAGCCCTTCGAAACTTTCTCCGCGACGAATCTCGATGTTGTCGACGATACATACGATATACAGCGAAAACGATGTTACTCGATTCTGTTATTCGTGTTGAAAAAATTAGGGAAACGTCTAGGAACGAACGAACACCAACGAGTCGATTCTTACGGCTCGTTTTGGACGGTAGCCAAGGACGCGTTGCCCAATCTCGCGCCAGCAACCGAGACCCGGCGAGGTTGCTGCTCGTTCTCGATGCAGCCCCGTGACCGACAACAACGCCAGGAGGTTAATAATTATGCGCGATTACGCGACGTAAATATTGAAAATCGATGCACGTATCGACGATGTCGGGATCGAATAGGTATAAAAGAGGGCCGCTACGGTGTTTCGAGCATCAATCGATTTTCAACGGGCTCCCAAGCTTGTCATCTTCCCAACGGCCTACACAACATGAAGCACGTCGCAGTAAGTAAACACGTTCGAACTTATTTGCCGTCTGCCTGCCTTTCGTATTGATCTTTCGAAGGATCGTTTTGTCAGCCAAACCTCGTCGCTTTCTAAAATTCAACAATATTTCGTACGAAAAGATCGGTCGTTTCTCATCGTTACCGCGTGTTACAGGCTGTCGTTTTGCTCGCTTTGGTCAGCGTAGCTCTGGCGAAACCTTTGGAAACGGAGTCGCTCGAACCGGTAAAAGCCGAATCGGTGGTGGCGGAAGCTGAACCCGCAGCTCGGGACAAGAGAGGACTTCTGGTGGGTGCGGCGTACACAGCGCCGGTCGCTTACAGCGCGTACACCGCTCCGGTAGCGTACACCGCTGCCTACAGCTACCCTTACGCGGCATACACCGGATATCCGTATTACGCCGCCGCCTACTCTGCACCCTACTACGTTGTTTAACGTCATCGACATTTCGGACTACCGCCCAACGACCGGACCGCCCACCTAATCTCGACGACTGCACCGATCTCGATAGCTCCGCCGAGAGCTCTCCAGATTCGATCGAGATGCACGAATGTTCGCGCCGAAGAATGCTCGCATCGCACCAACCTCTGATCGACGCTCGGCATCGACTAATTTTGATGGACGATCACGGTCAGTGCAAAAACTAAGAACGAGCGTTGCCAACATTCTTCCGCGTTTTACTAACAATTCAAAATTATATATGTAGATACCTATCTATACATGTACATGTATCGCGCTGTGTAGAATAAAATATGCGATAAAGTTCGTTTGCAAACCATCAAATAGTTTATGCGTATATTCCAGATATGCTCCGCTTACCTCCTAATCCGTATACCAACACCTACTTACTCTGTCTTTATCCTATTACGTGTTCCACATAGATACTACATATTAATGATATCGCGTTCGTAGCCCGATGGGTCTCGAACAATGGATAATAACGTCTGCGCTCGTGTCTCATAAACGATCGATCGATTCGATGATCGTTAGTACACCGCGCATCTTGATCGAACAGTCTCTACTTTCGTTATCTTTCCTCTACAGAAACCACGCTTACGCCCCCCGTGTCTCTTTTATATCTTTCTCCGCGAGCAAACGGCATAAGACGTTACCGAAATGCAGTTGCATTTTGCGTTTATTACGTCGCGTATTCGACGGCAGCGAGTAACACCGATCCGTCGGTGCCTTCTCAAAAATGCAAAATCTTTACGAAACCTCGACGACGCACACAAAACTGAAATGCGTGTAACGAGGTCCTATCGCGTAGGTATTTAATCGTGAGAACTGAACCGGTTCTGCACGCGGAATCCCTTAAAATAACCAAACACGGTAAAAGTTTTAATTACCAGCATATAGTAATTAAGTCGTGCTACGTTAACCGACATTAAATCGTGGCTCAAGATTATTTCGAGTTTCCTCGATGTTCGCCGCCCAACGTAACACAGAACTATGTGACATTCGGGTTTTTATTTGCCGACAAACCACCCGTACCCGATTCAATTAAATTGACAAATAATTTATGGGAAACAATCGTTTATTGTGGTAAATTGAAATACACTGAATTGTTTTTTATCACACGCATCCATAAAAATATATATTATAAGGAAGTGGCGCGCGAAATTTGACAACATCAATTTTGCAGCGCGTGACACCTCGATTTCCTCGCGTTACGTCCAAGCCACTCCAAACTGTCGATTCCCGAGTGGCCAGGCATTACAGGCTGGTCCATCGAGAACTATGTCACGTAGTACTTTGCCACGAACACCATCGCGACACAGGATCCTCTAGAAATGGCAATACTTCCTATCCTCCTCCTCCTCCAAACTATAAACACGCTTAAAGCGACATTTTTCGAAAGGGAAATCAATTCCGCGGAATCGATGCAAAACCTGTGTATATTTGAAGAAGTAGCCCTGAGTAAGAGCGATCCGAAGAGATGTTATACGCGCGTATAGCGTGCTCGATTGTACCCCGGATGTACAATACAAAGGACGCACAGGTAACTTTGCTAATATGAACCTCGACGCGTTGCCCCCAATCCTCGTGCGCTGTTTACACGCTAGAACGGTAATTTAGTTTGCTGGAAAGCGAGCAATAGATAAAACGACGGCTTTCCTGTGACAACGTGTTAATAAAAATTAGACTTATCCGATAAATAAATGCATTTGTTTTCAATTGCTGTTAAACGGAAGAACATCGTCGACCTAATAATATCCTCGAGGAGAGTAAAACGAAAAACTCCCATACTCCGGGGCATATTTTATCTGAAATTTTTTTAAACGTCACTCCTTTCTGTTGTCACCGAATAATGCTTGGAAATCGAAATCGACGTGACGCGATGCAACAAACCCAACCGTTGTCGGATATCGCGTATCACTGTTTTCCCGAATCGACGTTATCCTCCTACACCGACAACGCTAAAGCTTTACGAATTTGTTGCACGAAAACCCGTGTACGTCGATCGTAGTAATCTTTTCTTTTTTCCGTGAACTTCTGTTGTTCGGTACGATAGATGTTTGACAAAACCAAATAAAACGATTACGGAGAACGTGCAATCGCAGGTGCCTCTTTAACTTTCTTAACGAGGAACGATACGATTAATTACCTCCGAATCAACGATTCCTCGCTGATGTCGCGTAGGTTGAAGAAATTCAGATGGCGTAACAAACGATTCGGACGAATCCTCGCAAAGGAAAGCCGGTTTAACGGAATTGTCTCTGGAGATCCTTCGAACGGAAGAACTTCGATCAAACTCTGTCAGCGATTTTTGACGTCAAGCGAATTAAACGAATAAATCCAACGCGACGCCTGCTTCCATTATTCACCAATCGCTTCGACACGCGACCTGTCTGTTCCTTTTCCCTTTGATTAGAAGAAAGATGCTTCGATATCGATGTCTTTACCAATTATTTAGAACCATCGTCTCCCGATTTATAGTCACTCTCGTTTTTAATAACAAGAAAAAGAAAAAGGAAAAGAAAAGGAGAGAAAAGTGGTAGATAACGGAAGTGGAAAACTCTAACCGAGAACAGAGAAAAGTGTGAATTCTCGTTGGAGAATTCGTGTCACGTACTACAGCTTTCTTGTTCGACCATCACTGCTCTTCTCCCTGTACGTCTGTCGCCGAGACATTCTGCGCCAATAATTGCAACGATTTTTACACGATATCGCTTGTGCCTGGTGCAGACAGCAGATGGTTTTTTTTAAATTTCGATAAGCAAAACGGGAACCAGAAACCTCTTCATAATGTTCAACAACGTTTCCACCTTGTTTCTAGCGAGGCTAAGATGGTATTTCGCAAATTAATTAATCGAGGACTGACAACCGATTTCAGATAAACGCATACGCAGGTGAAAAGGTAGGAGCGCTCCCGTTAACTCTGCGATTGCATCTAATGCACATCGCGCGTAATACAACTATTATTCAATCTGCGTACGAGCGTCGCACATTATCGCGTTACGCGTGTCCCCAACGATAGTCGATGAATATTCATTGGTCGAAATAGCAAGCGCGAGGCAGATTCATTGACAGGAACACGCGACGCTACCATCGAAACCGATCGACATTTTCTTTCTATAACTTTCCCTCTTGTTCCTTTCTTTTTCACAATTTCGCACAGAGAAAGAGAGAGGGGGGAGAGAGAGAGAGAGAGTTGACAATCGAAAACATGTACTACAACGTGTGCTGCGGATCATCTTAAAGGGAACAAGCGTACAACATGTCATTATATTATTGTCGTCGCTATCGATTAATCGCGCGGAAACAGTTTTTTGGGTTCGATACGAAAGGGATTTCTGTCAAAGATTATGTAGAAGCGTCCGGCAGAGGAGACGTACTCGGTAATCAGGAAAGGAATTACACTTAATTGCAAATACGCTAGTCAATCCCATTCGATTTGCAGCCATCGATCTCCCGGTCGTTTGTTAATCTCTCTTGCAACGCGTGCAGAAAACCATACGCGAAACAACAAAACACCATCAGAGAGTTCTTCGCCAACTTTCCAACCGCCCGATAATCCCGTTTAATCTGTATTTCGAATATCGTTGACATTCTTAATCCGTCGACTCGTTTATGAAAGTCGGCTCTTTAAAGCGTCTCTTTTGCTCGCTGATACTAGCACGCAATATACTTGGAAAATCCCTCTTTATTGAAATCGATAAAGAACGGTAGAGTTGCGCAAGGACATATAATAATGATAGGTCCAAAGCTCTTCGTTGTAAAGAATCGCGAAAGAAGGCAGAAAGATAACATAAAAAGCCTAACAATTTACACGCCAACTAAATTGCAACGATTTTTTTAACCGGAAACGAGAAAATTCAACCGTAGCACAAAATTAATTCGATCTATCGAATAAGCCTCGATGTTTCTTCCGCGTCAAACTGACATTTGAAACGCGATAAACGTTACGCCTGTCAAATCGCATAGATAATACGTTATCGGTGCTCGAGGTAATTTCAAGATCGCGAAGAGTCATCGAGGTCATGTTATAGGTATTTAATCTCACTCGAAGGTCAAAACAATCGAAAGCTTCGCGCGTATTCTGCAGAAATTCTCGTGTCAACATTTCACATCGCGATTCTTCTTACCATTAGATATTTGCTATTGTCTTACTATATACGAGTAAGATTCGATTTAAACGAGGAAAAACAGTATCTCCGATACACCATTTATCTATCGCCGATGGCACACTGACGCGTGTTGTTCGGGTTCAAAAGCTGCTAATCAACTAGACAATAGATAAGTCTTGTTTTGTTCTTCCAAGAATAGTGAAACAGAATTTTTCAACGAGCGTACTTCAAGTACATACCTATCTCACGAATCAGAGATTTGTTGGAAAAGAAACTTCTGATATCGATCCTTCGTAATCGTTTCTACGTGCGATAGAACATGTCTTGTCTACGTTTATGTCGAATGTTTCATCGAAAAAAAATGACGCAGACGCTCTTGACGCGTTGAAAGATCTTTGTGGTTAAATAACACGCGAAACACCTATGCGAATTCGAAGTATCGTTAACAGCATCCCCTTTAATCTTCAACATCATCTCTTTCCGGACAATGAAACGTCGTTGTCTATAAACTGGGACAGTAGTCCGAGTGGATCTTACCGGAGAGATAAAGAGGAACCACTTAACCTCCGGTTAACGAAAAAGCTCCTCCAACGACGTAACCCATCCTTGACACTTGCCCGTCTTATTTGTATTAGTTTTTCGCCCTGTTTTTAAGCACCCTTTTTCAGACCATACACGATTTACCGTACTTTTATTGGAATTTCAACTGTACCTCTTACGCTAGCTCCTCCGACGCGTCGCGTCTCGGAAATGAACTTCGATTTGGATGGGCAGCTATTCTTTTTTGAAAAAGGAAGAAGTTAAAGAGTAGGGGGCGGGCGGCATATGCTCGTTGCGTTCGAATCGAAACGAACCCCGTTCGAGGTGTATACGCGTATACTTCATACGCAACGCTGCAACAACGATGTTCGCTTCCCACATATCCCTCCCATTCCTGTCATCGATCCCACGTCAAGTTGCGCGCAAGAACAAAAAATATTCCCCGGGTAGGGTTCTTACATCATAGTTGTCAAAGTGCGAAACGAAAGATAAAGACGTACGAATCTCGTTTGCGAAGAACAAAAATAAATAACAAGGTGTCCAATAAGGCCGCGATCAACGGTATTTTTCAAGCATATCGTTAAGCCAGGCTTTATCGCGTCTCGGTGCATTCCCAATCTGTTTTTCCTTTCGCATACCTTCGATCAATTACGTATCGCTTCGAAACGCAATACCCAACGTGTCTATCCAAATAATGAACAATTCGACGAACAAGTAAACGTTTAATTATTACCTTTCAAACGTAGAGATATCATCGAAGATGATACGTATCGGTCGATCGATAGCCGAGCGACAGTCGCGAGTTCGAAATATTGGTAGAAACAAACCCACTGCGGTTACGTACCTAAAACAAAAACGGTATATTCGATCAGTGAAATAAATCGACTTACGGCAAGCTGAATTTCCAATTTCGCGGCAAACAACGCGTGCTTCCGATCAACATAGAACGCGCGGCACTGTACACGGAAGGAAGGATCGCGAAGATAAGGCGAAGCAGAAGAGAAGAGAAGAGAAGAGAAAGCGAGTAATCGAAGAGGATGCGCGCGAGCAAGTTGCGAAATTCAGCCGCTGAGCGAGAGAAAGAAGGGGGTGTTAGAACGATTCCGCCATAAATCAAACGACCCTCTTCAATTTCGCGGAACTGGTGCTCCTCCGCTCCTCCCCCAAATCCAAGTGTTTCCCGCTTTTTTCACGGGGTGGCCTTGATCGCGCGGGGGTTCCTAAATCGGTGCGCTGCAACCTCGACGGCGATGGATCGATAAAGGTCGCTGTGTTCCGAGCCACCCCCCAGACGTTACCCGAATTCCACGAATACACCTCCGTTCTTCGTTCGCGCGATGCTTCCGATTAAATTAACCGTCGATTATAAACCGTTAAAATAAGACGAGCAGAGACGCGCCCGTGGGAGGAGGGGGTTTATTTCGTTTATTTTATTCGTCGCGTAAAGAATCGAAGATTAGAGAAAGTTGCAAGTTAAACGGTATCGGAAATGGTACGTATGATTTGTTATCAAGTTCGGTTGGGGTTCAGGTTAAATACCGACTCTTCGATCGTTTGCGAAGCAATCGCACACGAGTACGATTGGATCGGCGAATTTATGCCGCTGTTGCACGAGTCCCTCGACGATGAAACAACCTATTCGATTTCGACCTTTTTTAATCCCGCAAAATATGTATTTTTTGGCGTACAATCCACCACCGCCGCGTAAGCATTATTCTCGGTATACTTTCTACGGACAAATCTTCTGTCGCGAGAATACGATCGAAGAGCGGTAACGGTAATTAAAATTGAACAAAGAACGAGTCTAATAACGTAACGTAACCGGCCTTCGTTCGCTTGTCCTTCGTTATTCGGCTGATCGAACGAACAAGAATAAATTCGTTGCGTCAAGTCGCATTGCGTGAAAGTGAACGGAAGAAAAAGGAAAATCGAAAAATTGGATCCCTTTTGTTCAACGTACTTACGCTTCCCCGGTGGTGTTCACCAGCACGCGAGCCACGATATCGACTGCACCTTCTACGAATCCGAGCTGGCTTCGTTTTCACAGGTGGTTGAGACAACCAATGCCGAGGCGGGGAATGTTTGACATACGATCGAAACTGTCTAAAACGAACTGTCTATATACATACGCGTAAGATAGAATGACAGGGTGAAGCGAAAAGTATTACGGATAACTTATTACGGTCACGTACGATACCGATAACGCAGGACATTCCGCGGCAAAAGTAGGTAAGTATTTCTATCACGATAAGCGATAAATCGATATTCTCGTGTATTAACTCGCGTTTCTGTAACGCAAAATTCTGTTGCCTAAAATGTTGATGATGGTTTTACCTCGTATTTCGCGGATAATTCGAATCCCGCTTATCAAAAGAAACTGAATCTTTTTCTAGCGTTATACGCTTACGTCGTCGTATTCGACCGATCGAATACGAGCGATTACTCGAAACGGTGGAGTCGTGTCAACCGCGAAAGTTGGCGGTCGTAGAGGATGGAGTCGTAAGGATTTCAGAACGTGTGCGCGTTATATCTATCGAGCGCTGACGACTGTTCTAACGACGCCGTTAAATCAATCGACCCGGTCATTACTAGCCGAAGACGTATCTAACGACCGACCACGAGACGCTAATGCACCGAGAACAGTATTCGCGGAACTCCGGGGAATTCGCAGCTTCGATAGCGTTATACGTAAGTACCTTGTAACGTTGCTCGAGCGTCCGCGAGGCTTTCCTTTCGCGCCTTTTCTTTCCCCTCTTCAACGCATACCTTTATGCAGTCACGCATCCGTCGTCTATCGCATGGAACGTATCGCTAGTCCGCGTATGGCGATACAACCAACGACACTACGACTTTCGGGATGAGCCTGCTAAAGCTAGTCGCTACAAGATCAATGTTCAAGTATGCGCGTTAATATCATTTCAGGCAGACGATTGTATTCGCGTCCCCTTCCTACCCGCAACGCTTTCGTTCAACGCATATCGCAGCCAAGGGGCTCGTGTTCGGCAAAAAAATAGTGCACACCGTTCGATGGAATTAAAGTTTATCTTAAACAAAGCAAAACGAATCGACGCGACGAATCCAACCGATTAACTTTTCGCGAGTATGAACGAGGAAAACTGGCAAGGGGCACGTTCTAACAGGTTCTATGCTTTTCGAGTAAACGGTGAGAAAAGAACAAAAAAGAGTTAAAAAAAAAAAAAAAAAAAAAACATAATCGGTTATGTTTAAAAGCTTTTTAATCGCACCTATAAAAAACGTCAGCACAAAATTTACGCATTCTTTATATGCGTTCACCTGCCCGAGGATACTCTAGCTTTCGCGCAGCACGTAGACTCGTCGATGAAAGTATAAATAATCTATAAGGTGATTCTTAGATAACACGCGACCGCGTCGCTGCTTTCAAGCAATTACGTGTACATATCTGTAAAAATCCGTGTCTGCTCGCGACGATAGGAGTAATCGAGAACGAAAGAGGAATACTTCGAGAATGTAAAAAGAATCGGTGAGTTTATGCGATTTCCGAGCGTAACCTTTTGCACGTAGGTATGTAGTAGACTATGGAATCTTTGTAGACTCGGTTTCTAATAAGTGATTGCTCGATCGAACTTCCAGACGTAACTAAAATACCCGAAATCTCTTATAACGGAACAACACATCCTACCTCGTAAATATTGATTCTAGTTTCCCTCGTAGGTGTGTCGCTCGCATCAAGCCGAAGACAGCTGCCGATGCAGAGGGAGGTAAGATCCACGAAAACGATGACACGACGTCGTCCAACGAACAACGATCTTAACAACAGAAGAATCGGATGAATCGAAGCACGAGTCGCAGTGGTGAAAATAGTGACAAGACGTATGGACGGCTCGTTTCAAACTCGGATTTCGACTGTTCTCTCTGGTTCTCTCTGGATTTCTTTGGTTCAAAAGAGACACGTGGCTGAGACATGCACAAATACTGCAAGTATCGCAACGAAACTTCACTGAAAACAACACCTGTAAACATGTCGAAAAGCGCGGACGTATACAAACTCGGTCTCGTTCACTTGTTCACTGAAATCACCGATCAACCACCACAAATCTTAACAGCGCTATCTGGATCAAGCTTGAGGCAACGACAACTTTTAAGAATCGTGCATTTTAAAAATGTAACACCATCGGTTAAGTTTACACGAGAATTAGGGTCGATAGCGTTGGTGAACAAATTTTGTGTACACTTTACATTTCTGCCATCTGACGACTTCGCGTCGCATTGTCACGAAATACCACGATTTCCGTCCGATACTACCCTAAACTATCATTTTACCTCAACGAATCGCTAGATCGTTGAATGGCGAAGAATTTGGAAAGGGAGAAAAGGAATGCGAGTAAGAAAGATGTAGGGATCGGCGAAAAGCAGATTACAAGCGGGTAGACGACAATGACACGATTCGTAACACAAGTCGAGAGAAAGAAACAGAAAAAACGCGACAACGTTACGCGTGTGAAGCGGCATGCACGACTGAACGGGCCAAGGGAAGTCGGAGGGGCTGGCGCTTGCGCGACCTGACCTTCTCCCACTCGTCGTTCCCCTATTTCTCTCTTTCTCTGTCGCAGGCGCTCGTCCTCGCTGGCGGTCGACGCACCCCCACCATCACGGCCATCCACCCTCCGACCAACGGACTATCTCGGGACACGATTCGCGATATCCTCTTGCCGGTCAGAGTGCTCCCTTGAACCGACGTGTTAATGCCGCGTTTACGACCGTTCGCTCCCTTTTCTTCTTCCGCTTTTTCGACCGTCGCGCGTCGCGTCGTCGCGTTTTATCGTCTTTCGCTTTTCCTTCCTAGATAAATAAATATTCGCGTCCGATAATTTTTCTATACGTCATTTGTACATTAACGAATCTACGTTACGAGGGAGTTCACGACGAAATACCAACGCAAATAATACGTTGCACACCTAATAATAAACCTGAATCGTTATCACGCTTAAGACGATATTGCAGGTCTCGATCCGAGACTACATTCTTCCAGAATTACGTGCGTTGTTAAAAATATCCGAATATGTAACCGAAAGGTGCGCGAATATCGCGATGGCACGACGTGACACAATCTGGATACTCACGCCACGTTGTCTGCAAAGATTATACGGATTAATTGCTCGACTATAAACGGGTTTTCCCTGCCCATGCAATTCAATATACACGGTTAAAATTTAAGCTAAAAAGACATAACGTTTAAGAGTTCTCGCTATTTATATTCGACGATCGATAAAAGATAAATAAACAGGAATAAGAATTGGAACCGAGATACCTTTTAAACGTTGAACGCTTCTTCTACTCCCTTCACACGCACACACGCGCGTGGAAGGAGGAGGGAGGGGGGGGGGGTAATACTTATTTGCCATTACATGTTTACTACTTATGCAAAGCGTAGTACATAAGCGAGTAAACACACTTACGGGAATGCGGCCGAAACACGTGCCAGATGTTAAACTCGTAGTCTGGATTAATCTCGTTCCCCTTAATCTCGGCAAAAGAGCGAATACATTCTCGACCACTATGGATTAATTAAAGTTAATTAAGCCTCTCGGCTCGTCGTTTATCCTATTTTCTACAATAAACTCCTCGACTGGATTTCAAAACAGACAGATAACTAGGAAACAAAATCTGTATCTTACCGTTTTATCGATAGGATTTCATCGATGCGAAACAATACGAAAGAAGCAAACGGTTGAATCGTAACTGAAATACGAGATACAAAATATGCATAGGATAGCGAAAAATGAAGGGTATCGAAATGTAAGGTAAAAAAATGTTCTCTCTTAAACATATATGCATGTGTATGCGCGCGTACATTGAAATGATCGTGTGGATGCACGGTCGGCCAGCCACCTTCCTGTTACTAAAATAACCCCTTTGAAACGAGTTTCACCCTCTTACGTGAAAGGGGCCAAAATACGTCACACGTAACCGGATGCAAAATCGAGATGGTATCCAACCACGCGCCACGATTACTTCCTAACTCACGCGATGTCAATTTCAAAGAACAACCATCGATCGAACGACGAAGCTTAGAAGATCTCTTTTAATTACGTACACTTCCTTTTGTAAAGGTAAACGACCTACTTGTTACATACGATGCGAACGCTTCAAGTGGGTATACTTCGCGCGAGAATCGGCCGAAATAGGTTAAAAGCGTGCTCTTAAACGAGAGACATCGAACGCCCACCACTTATTCTCACGATCATTGGATCAAATGCGATTTCCTACTTTTACCGAAAGGAAACCCGCCGCCTTTCCTTTTACTCGTTCATTCCTGCCTAACTCGGACTATCCGTTCGGGTCTCGTTGCTTCGTTGATATTTTGTCAATAATAAAAGATCGATTCGCGGGATCAGAAAATTCAAACTTCTATTTATCTCTTCGTCCGCTTTTTGTACCTTAAATTTTAACATCGGATAAAGAACAAGATCATCGATCGAAGTAATAAGGGAAAATCATTCCGACCGACATTTTTGACGAAGCGGTCGTTCGTCTGTCGAATTAGCAAGGTAAACCCATGTCAGGCTGGAAATTACGCTCGACAGCTGCGACAATGACGCACATTGTAACGTATCTTAAGCTAGACCCTAGCTGGTTCGCTGAAATTATTCACGACCGCGTCGGAGTGCAGGGATACGTATAAATGTTCAAATTATTTAACTATCATATAACACTGACGAGTCGAGAGACATTATTTTCAACTAATTGTCGTAAGTGGAAATCGTTAAAGAATGCCATACACGTTTATACCAATTCGAAGCAGTTCGCAGCCCCATTTATCAGGTATGATAAACGGAAGTAACAACGCTATACCTGATTTTGTATACATTATTGGTAACCGCGCATCATGGCTAACGCGAATTCCTAAGGTTGTTACGCGTTTATTGCTCGAGACTGAAAACGCAGGTACGTCCCTTTCGTTTTCTGTTCCTCGTTCTAAGTAGGTTTCTTCTACCTGCACTGTTTGCTCGCTCTCATCGTACAATACCTACATCTTACCCACTTAAATACGATCCTTACAGAATCGACTTTTTCGTACACATCCGACACCGATATCATGATAAATTATTAAAGGTATGCACTGCAAATTTATGAGTATAGGTAACCGTTGTCTAACCTTGGAAATGCGCAAAGACTCTCCGGTTCGATATCCAAATCGCTATAGCCTAAAACCCATACCACGATATTGGATTGTACCAGACTAATAATAAGAAGCTTATCTACCGAGTTCGTCCGAGAAAAACCCTGGTCCGGTTCAACCGAATTCGCGTTGCATTCACTAAGCGTGAAACTTCGCTATCGTCCTCCATCGATTTTCCAACCGAATTAATATCTATGCGCCTCCGAAGGATATCAAGCACTTTTGATTACTTTAACGTTGCGATCTCATAAACGAACGAACAAATTAAATAGCCGTGAAAAACTGTTAAAAACTATCACGGTATTTCATGTTCTTTGAAACGTAGAGTCAATTTTCGCGTTATCTATAAGCCTATACCGTGGACGGATATTCGAGGGTCGTGTCACGTTATTTACGATTCCAGTCACGCATCGTGCGCTTTATTAATTAATAAACATTCCCCGGCCGCCTTGTCAACCCCAGTCCATACCCATCTACTCCCTTCGCATACCGGTTAATACTTGTTTTCAGTTAATTACCATCGATCTACCGACATATAAGTCTTTCAATCAAGTTTACAGAACTGTACCGAACTACCGAATTTAGCTTAAATATATAGTCAATTTTAAAGAAACTCGAGAAAAAACGACAAAAAGAAGATACAGAAGGGAATTGATAGCTCGAGAAAGAAAGTTCAGAGTAGGGGGTTAAAATCGATAAAGCAAGATGGCGGCATACAGTACCGCAGAGTACCGCAACCTAGCTACCACGAGATTATCGTCCGCTGTTACTCCTACATATCTAGCTACCTACCAACCAACCTACCCACCTACCTACCTACCTACCTACCTACCTACCTACCTACCTACCTACCTACCTACCTACCTACCTACCCACCTACCTACCCACCTACCTATCAACCTACCTACCTACCTACCTATCAACCTACCTACCTACCTACCTACCTACCTACGTACCTACCTACCTACCTACCTACCTACCTACCTACCTATCTACCTACCAACCTACCAACCTATCTGTCCATCTACCTAGCTGCCTGTCTACCTACCAAGTCACCACCGGTTATAAGTATACACTAGTTTATCAGCATAATCACAAAGCTACATACTCATTTACACTATGCCTAGATATTTAGCAATGTTACAATTTACAGGTACCTACAGGATACGCGGTTACAATTAAACGGAGGGCGAACCATTCGTTAAGTACACCACTACTGACACTAATCCGACGTCAGTGATCGAGCCTCGGTTGCGATCAGACATTCCAGCTATAATACAAGTACAACGTCACGTTTCGTAGATAATAGTTCGTAAATTAGAGTTTCATTACCTGCGCTTTGATCCTATGCTTCAATTTACGTTTCCGTATGAAAAACGAGTAATTAATACGATTCGGTGTGATTTGATAACGCGAACGATTAACCTTGGTCAAGGGAGTTGTGACCACAAGCGTGAAGCGATCAAAACTTGGCATACGGCATGATCTTCGAGGAGATTTACCAGTATTATTTGTTGCTGGTGGTACTGGTCTCGTTATGGAAATGCATTCTACCTACTGTTATCGAAAATTCAGCGATACTACGAAAAATATCTTCTTTGCTCAAGATCCAACTTTTGTTTCCACATTAATCCGACGATGAATCGCACCGCGGTTATTTTCGGAGTGAAACGAAGCAAAGGAAGAATCTGTAAAGGTTGTAAGAAGACGACCGGCTTAACGTGTCTATCGGTTGAGATAAGGTAGAGCTCGAAAGTCGGTGACTCTTCCCAACAAGAATAACCGTCGTAACTTCTGGCTGAACGAACACGCTCGGTCACGCGACAGACCACGAGTATTAAAGCTGAACTACCCCGCGCTATTTCCACGCGATATTCCCCTGTTACGGAGCTGTTTGAAAAAGAAACGCGTGAAGAAAACAGGTTGCCGTTGCGTTGAAAAAAGGAAGCACGATTAGATTGAACGAAAGCTCGCGTAACTGTTTGGTTAAATTGCGATCAAGCCGTCGTGTAAACGCCGATGTATCGCAAGTGCAACGATTTCTTTTAAAGATCTACGATCAAAATGAGAGTACGGCAGGTAGACGGAGGACGATGTCCGAAACGCGAAAAGCGTGGGATGCGACATGCGAAGGTCGTACAGCCCGAAAATCCATAACCATCCCCATTACGTTTACCAAGTGTTGCGCTTGCGCTTGCGCGATTTCACTCGATATCAAAGAAAGTACGAGTAATGGCCTGTTCTCGCTGCGATACACTTTCGACCGATTAGCAACAATCACCCTCTTCTCGCAGCAACGAAAGAATACGCTTCCGCGCTTTCCTACGTTCCCGCCCAGTTTACTTTTCATCGCTGAATCCTATCGTCGTTATCGGTGGTCTATCGATAACCGATATCGCGAATCGCATTTCGCTGCTTCGCCTTGATAGAAAGAAACAACGCGTATATTCGTCAAAAGGATCAACGGCGATAATTATTACTGCGAGGAGTAGTTAAGGCAGGCGCACCGAACGGTAGAATGTACAAGTGCAACGAGTAGAGAGAATACGAGAGATAGAGAGACAAGAAAGAATGAATATCCAAGTTAACGCGCAAACGGTTTTCCGGGATAAAAAAAGAAGAGAAGAATTAGGAACACTCACCGATTCAGGAAGTTACGAGAAGTTCCATGTCCCTCGCCAGTGATCTCTGGAATAAAAAAGTTAAGGCGAAACAATATAATTAACGAGATACTCGAGATGCAGGAGAGGTAAAATCGTATAATTGCGAGAGGGGTAGGAAAAGAAGGGTACTCGGAGGCTTCGTCACCCTCGGTCGCGTACACGCGTATCGAGCGAAGGACTCCCGTTTGTTTTCCGACTGGCAGGATTTACCCAGGTTTCGCCCTCGTACATACCCTGGATGCATCCCCATGGACGACAGGGATGTTGTTTTCGCGAGCGCGGTTTTCTTCGGTCGTTAGGGGAGATTCCGACGAGCTACTCCATAGGGAGACAAGCGGTTCGAGAGACTCCTTTCCGCGTCTACCCTACTCCACTCTCTCTGTCCTTGGTGCCCTGTTCGCCGATGCTATCCCGATGCATCCGTCCTAATTGAAACCGACATTCTCTTTCACGCCCCGAACTTAACTCTCTAAAGGCCGAACGCGTCAGGGACCGCGTACCTTTCACCCTCTTTCCCCCTTTCCTCGTTTCACCGGCGATACCGGTTCGCGTCGGATGTACTTTACAACGACAACGAGACTAACAACGGCGAAGCGAAATTCTTAGTTTCACAGTTGCCGCGTTTTCAGTTCACAAATTGTGTGTCGAGAACGAGAAGAACGGAGCCACTCGAAAGGACCAACGGCAACTCGAACGCATCCGCTTTAATGCATCGTCTATAGCTGCGTTACGATAAAGCCGACGCGGCTGTAATTAGACGGAATAGCGGCACACGGTTAATTTCCTTCGGACTCGTTAACGAGGTAATCGCTGTTGGGTCTTAAGATGAAAACGTTTCGATACCGTGCAACGAACTCGACCATCCTCAAACTTATACGGATGAGGTTCGATCGTATGCGACTCTGGAAAAAGGTGTGTATACCTTATCGTAACGACGTATACGACTCCAAATAATTCTTTAGATCGCACAGCTTGTCAAAGGCTCTTCTTTTATTCCCCGGTGCGCGTACAGATCTACCAACCTATGTACGCGTTGCTTGGGCACGTTTTATCGAGAGTATCTACATATATACCGCGCAGAAAGGAATTTCAGAGGAATCAGAAATACCCGCACACCCACGCTCCTCTTCTCCTCCTAGACTTACCGATCATTATCCGCAACGAATAACGAAACCACTTCATCTCGATAATACAAAAGACATCGGATGATCAACCGACGAAACAACGGCAACGCGCGATGAGTGAAATTGCATAAAATGAAACCACCACCGATGTATAGGTTCGCGAACGCGCGTTGAAAAAGCATGGTGTACGGATAGATATTATCAGGAAGCAGAGTACATTTAAATAGATACGATTAATAAATTATCCATCTATAGCTCCAGCTCTATCGCGAATCAAAATCTTAAAATCCGTATAAAAACAGATGACGCGACGTTTTCCCTAGAACACAAAATGAACGAATGGGCGAAGAGGAGACGAAAGGAAGCTACCACGGTTAATTTCCTGTCCGTGGGATATTCTTAGGTAAATTTGACGCGAAAAAGAAGAACGGAACAGGAAAATTGATAATAGCGAAATTGGCCGAACGATCGGAAGAAACCGTGGCCGAAGATGCTCGCGTAACCGAATATCGATTACGAAACGTTCGAATTTTCGACTAACCGCGAATCTTGGGTGCTCTAAATTTATTACCTCTCCAAAGATACGCATACGTACACGTCGGTATGACGTAATCGTGACGCAACTACCGAGTCTTGCCAAGCTATGTATACGACTACAAAGAGCGATCGTTTTAAAAATGAACGACAGTATTCTCGGGAAGGTTATCCAAAAGTTCGGTCCTCGCTTCGTCTAGCTTTTTTTTGTAAAAACAAATTCGATCGGGCCCCGGTTAGGTGGTAGGTATACGTCGATCGAACAAGCTCACTTTTTACGAACTTCGATTAAACTTTAATCAAAACTCTGGCACCGATCAACGATTCGAAGCGGGCAAATGAAAGCTGTGCGTTTTACTGGGAAAATCAAGGAGTATCTCTCGCAACGCAGCGTATCGCTGAAGTTTTCAACGCGATACCGGTACACGACAGGAATTTTCAATAGGACGAGATATCGTATTAGCAATTCCTATCACAAAGTTGCGCCAAGCAACACGCGAACTTGGTTTGTAAACCGATAAGTTTTATTGAACGGGTTTGTCGTATATTCAATAACCGTACCGCAATAAAACCTGTTCTTTTCGGTTTTCATATTTATCGTTAAATACAAAAGCGTTTTACAACTATTATACGTAGGATAAATTGTATAGTCTACGATTACCTGACGAACACTTTGCTTAATCAATGATTTAAGATAAGCTAATCGTTAGGCTTCCCTTGTAAAGGAAGAGGGATGCGCGAAGAAGCTCGGTCGTCCGGAAGTATTTAATTTCCGGCGGAAGATGAAGACCGTTAAGAAAGAAAGACCAAACGCAAAGCTTTCCGAGATATAAAAGATCTTTCGGTTAATTAAATCGAACGTCTGGAAGAGGGCTTCTCGTAAACATTACGACGAACGAAATAAAACATGGTGGCGAAAAGTAGGCATTTATCTTTGAAACAACTACATCGCATAAAATATAAGTAACAACAAATATTTGATCCAGAAACGATCGGATTTGTTTTCGATCGAAAATGTTGAAGAACGCGGCAAACGTTGAAGGTATTCGTCGAGTATTTGGCGATGTATACTGCACTCTGAACAGATTCAATTCTTTACTTTTCTGTATTTCGTGCGACACGATCGAGTTACGAAAACGCTAGATCGTTCAGTTCCTTGAAAGTGACGTAACTGAGCTACCCCTTCACAGATGGCGATACAGCCAACTTGCGATAACTTTCGTTCCTCGACATCGGTAAAGAAGATGCCGTTGAACGAACAACCGATTACGACGTTGCACTCCGACAGACGAAATCGGTTTGACGCCGAAAAATACCATACTTTCGGTTGCTTCTTGAAAACAAATTGCAAACAAATTATAGACGCTCGAACGACGTTTCTCGGTTAGGCGATACGGAAAATCCTAAAGCGACAGTTTTACGAAGCCAACTCGAAATCATCCACGAGAACGAGAGGGGAAGCAGGAGGGAAAAAAGAAAGAGGGGAACGGACGAACAAAGTAACGATTCGCGGTACAGCAAATTCTAATTCCTAATGACCCGTTACGTTTTTGCAAACGCTATACGTTTCTGTATAAATGGAAAAGTAAAGAAAAGAGAACAGAGAAAAGAGAAAAAAGAAAAGAGAAAAGAGAAGAGAAGGTAAACGAAGAGACGCGGATGCGTGAAGATCCACTGGGTGGACTGCGGGGTGAATGTCGGTAGCAAGCTGGCAAGAGCGAAGGTGGGTGCGGAGGAGGTGAAAGTAGCAGCGGCAGAGCGGTAGCAGAGGGGTGAATCGGTGTAGGGTGAAGGTGGGTCGACCGAGAGAGCGGCAGACCGGCGGAACAGCAGCCAGAACGGGAGAACGAGAAAGCGAGAGGGTTCGAATCGGTGGATGACGTTGGTTGGGGGTGAAGAAGGAAGGGAAATCGCAACGGCGATCAATACTTCGCCACGCCTCGCACCACCACCTTTTCCCTCACCGCCGCGCCGTGCCGTGCCGAAGACCGAGCCTTTACTTTTCCGACCGTTTCGTATCCTGGTCAAGAATGAAAACCGTGCCCCGCTTTATTTTCCAACACTCCCCGTGATTTGGACGTCTACGACATCGATCGTGCGCAGCTTCCATAAAGGGGAATCCTGTCTGCCTCCGTCGCTGCTCGTTTGCCGCTCTTTCGACCAACGAACTAATTCTATACCTTCCCGCAGCCGCACTACTCGTTTGCGTATATTCGCTGACCAACGTCTAGTCTCTAACCACCGGTACAGTTTATATTAACTTTCTTCGTGCATCGCGATCGAAAGTCAAATAGGAACAAAACGATCGTGTATGCGACGAAACGTTGTGTCGGAAAACGGGTAGGTACACGTGACCCCGTTCCACGGGGTCACGGTACATGAGACCGTGACAGCACGAGATGGCAGCACTCTACGGTGAGACAACAACTTTTTCCTATCCATTACAGTTTTTATCTTTTGCATTTTCTATGCTCAAGCAAAACCGACAATTTCGAAAACACCTTATTAAAGGACCTTCGCATTTTCAACTCTCCGGATACTACAGCTGCTCGCAGAACTGTACCAGAGCCATTTCTGACGCTCACCGATATTACAACCTAGCTATCATGAGAAACTGACCTGTGCCGTCTGCTGCTGTTATTTTGGATTTATAACGCGTATGTAGCAAGCCGATCGTCGCTTTGTGACTAACGCGAATAACATCGCCATTGCATACGCGTTAACGAAATATCGGTGACTCCGGCACGCCATACACACGGATGATTAACATAGAAATTTAACCCACCTACAGACTATCGTTGGTGTATCATAAACGAACCGCTACAAGATATCACCCACACGAAATTAGGTTAAACGAAAATTGTGCTTCTCTATTTTCAACTTCGAGAATCGATAAACGAACAATGGTCGCTTCGAGTTCGTGCGTTACTCTGTTTTGTGTGTCGGTCTATGCGAGCAGATACGTACATCTACTACTTTCAAGCTTCGTCTAACGTTAGGTTATTAAGAGGAAATTCGAGGGAAAAGTCAAAAGAACGAAGAAGTAGTATCACTTTTGATGGATACGAAACAACATTGTTTTCGAACAACACGCTGATTATACACGCTGACGGAGAAAAGATATTTAAAAAATGTAAAGGAGGTTGGTAATAATGTCACGATAACGAAGAGCAAAATAAAAAGAGGGCATCGATTGATCCGCGACAGATACAGAAATGGTTACGGACCAATTTCTATGCTACCTCCATAGTTCAATTTTCAAACCTGGACGGTGAAGGAAATTCAGGTACATCGATCGATCGTTGACCTGTCATCGAAACAAACGAATGCATGTTTTATTGGCGAACGAGATGGTTTGCTAATACGCATGCCCGACTCAACAAATAGCGAAGAGAATCGAAAGGGGTACACAGGTTTCGGAAAAGGAAGAAAAACGCTAGCTCGCATCGTGACATCCATCGTGTAACGTAACAAATAGTAGCCGAGCTGGTGAGTTATCGTTATTCTAAACCACCTAATCGTGGTAACATGTATGAAAGCAGCGACGAACAGATTTAGGCGCAGCGATAAATAACCATGACGGATGAGAAACGACAACGGTGAGGATGTTGCAAGAACGAACGTCAATATATTTTGTCCCATAAATTAAGGTCATAGCCAGAATCGCGGTAACGGAATTGTTGGATCGCGGCCGATACGCGAATCAGATTTCCATCGAATTTATTCGCCATCCACGGCCGATAAAAAAAAAAAATATCGATAACGTAAAAAAACATCGAGTTTATCGTTTCTCGAACCATATCTCGTCGATCGGTTGAAAAAGAATTCAAATGCAGGAAACGCTGGTCATGGTAAACTAATTATAAGAACATAAGGAACCGCCGAATCAGCGGATAACTTATCATCGTCTCTCTAGTTGATCGAAATAATCATTTCTTCGTCAACGAGGTACGAATTGTACCTCGATCGAAAGATCGGTTAAAAAAACCTCTTGCATAAAACATAAAGGATACGCCGATCGTGACCAATCGACGCATCGATTAGTTTATCTTGGGGAAAAAGCACGTGCGTCTATGATACGATGCTACGTGTAAACAAAAGTTTGGACAGGTCGCGCACGCCATTCGTTGCCATTGAATTTTCTCGAAACGCATATACTTGAACGTTCGTATTCTTAGTGATAAACGAACCGTGCGACCGCTGTTTTCCATGTAAAATCGCTAATACGAGCAAGGAAACTCTAATACGCACAACGCTACGAAATTTTTGCACGCCACGCCACGCCACGCCCACCTTCCATCGAAACCGCTCACGCGGTGCACGTTGTTTAGAAATCGATTTCGTCCGTGGCTTCGGTAAACAATATCGTGCGTATAACGAGCACAGACGACAATGAACAGTTAGTTCTATCTCGAAAATAAAAATGGAAAGGCGATCGTTTTCAATTTAAAGTACTAAAATGCGCAACGCGTGTTGCGAGTAAACAAAATAGGCCTGCATGTCTGTCTTGTGCTCGTTCAACGATCTCGATGAACACGATTTCAGTTACGTAGCAACGTACAGTGATCTTGATTGCGAGAAGCAAGAAAAACCATGTTTCGTGTCGACAATCGCCTGACCATGAAACGGAATCGCAGGGAAGCGGCGAGCGCGACTATTCGTCCCTATTAACGCTAAAGACATTTGATTCGTCGAGAAAAACCACCTAATCGCCAAGTACGTGCGATCGGATTCAAAAAGACGCTAAAACGAATCACGCACGAACCAACGACTCCATGCAGAACGTGGAAAACAATAACCGGTAAAACGATTAACGACTCAAACGTAACCACCGCGAACAAAATATGTACATTGCGATTAATATCGATCACCAACCATGAGAATCGAGAAATCACAGACCGAAAGGAACAATTTTTAACGCAACGGTGGTTCGAAGTAACCATTTAGAGTAACATCCGAACAATAATCAGCGTTGTCGCGAACAAGTGGCCGACACGAAAATAACGCGTGCAACGAGTACCGCTGCTAATGCGCTTTAAGGCAATGTGCTCGCGACGGAGACACCATAAGAGGTTACAAGCTTAAAGAATTAATCGGTTTTCCTCATAACGACTGCATAAGGTACAGCGCGATTATCGCCGCAAACACAATCTAAAACCTCTCCTTAAGGATAACCTCGACTCAAACAAGCTACACAAACTACTCGGATAGAAAATTCAAGGATAGAAAATTAATAGACAAAATATAATAGAGAATAATGAAACAACGTTGCTAATAACCACAGCAGTTGATGCGACGTAAAGCCGGAATAAAATAAAATGAAGAAATAAAAAAAGAAATATTGCAAGGAAGAAGATGATGAGCAGGAGAACGAACGCGAATGTATACCGAAGAATCGAGGAAAAACGCGAGAGCTAATTCGAGGTATATTATTATAAGGAAAAAAGAAAGTGAGATCCCGGGGAGAGAGTAAAAACAGGAGAGCTGGTACATAAGGGGGAGAGAGAGAGAGAGAGAGAGAGAGAGAGAGAGAGTGAGAGAACGAGATTAGGGAGGAGAAGAGGAGGAAGGGGCGGAAGGGAAAGGGAGGGAGAAGAGATAGGAAGGTTGGATCGGAGGTTAACCTGTCAGTTGACGGATCGATGGTTCAACCGAGCGCGATCAGTTTGTTTGAGAATGTGAAAAAAAAGCGAATGTATTACATAATGATTTGTAGTACTCACCTCAAATGGTGAATGCGTGGCAGCCGAGTACGGTAGCGCTAATCGGCGACCGCTGCGAATCGCTGCGAGTTCACCGAAAGTTCACCGTCTACCGCACCAGAAAATCTTAAAATTTATCACGAAAACATGATCGAGTAACTTTGATAGAACGGGTGAGAAAGGAGCTCACTCTCGAAGCACCAACACTCGATGACGTCATTCCACCAGCGGCAACATGGAGCCCGAAACGCGATAGGACGCGGGCTCGAGACTCGAGTTAGGTCGCACTCGTTCCGAGCTGTTCCTCGAGTTAACCTCAAACAGCTCGCCCGGCTGTTACTCGCCGATTTACGGAACCCTTCGACCACCACGACTGACAACGACCGACTCGCTCCCAGTCCACCGACACTTCTCCTCTTTTCCTCTTTCTCCTCCTCTCAAAACCCTACTACGAGAGACACACAGTCCACGACTGTGTAGAATTCACTTTGCTCCTGCTTCCACGTGATTTCCGAGAGACCGCTAACAGAGGGCAGTCGCGCGCGCGCGCCCCGCGACTGCGATTCCTTTACTGCGGGAAACCCAGTGATTCGAAATCGAAGTTACGCGTCGCGCCTACCTCCTCCAACTCTCCTATAGAGGACGTTCTCGAACCCGAACAGAGCCGACTCCTCGAGTCGTGTCTCTTCGTCGCGAGTCGTGATCAATCGTGTCGGGTCGTGCCGCGTCGTGTCGTACCGTTTCGTCTCGTGTCACCTCGACAACGCCACCGTCCAATTTTTCCTAACCTCGTTTTCCCTGATACACAGCAATTTGTAGTTCCTTCTTCCACGCATACGACGGGCGACAGTTAGTGAAATCAACAAAATCGGGATTCCAATCTTCTTTGATATCGCACCAATCCGATCGTTCGGTCGATATCCAACTCGCGCACAACCTTCTTACACTTTTCTCGTATCGCTTAAACGTAACGCTTGACTCCACTGGATTGGACGGTTCGCTTCGTTCGCCCACTTTGCCCTCCCAACGCGCGCACGACTACACGATCGCACCGTAACGAAAATAATCGCTTCCTCGACCGATCGCCGGCCGCGACCTTGCGTCATTCCGTCGCGCGACACGCCGCTCGTTCGGACGTGTTGTTATTACATGTTTCTCCGCTTTTCAAACAACCGCGCGCCTCTTCACGACAAAGATGCCAGCATCGCCCTACGTCTCGCGTATCAATCAGATCGACGCGGTTCAACTGGACGTGGAGATCTACAAAGTGCTTAGAAATCAAACAAAAGAGATTACCAAATATCAACCGATCGAGAAGATCGATCAATGGCATCCCGAAATCGACGCGCTTCTCAAGTATATTATATGGAATTTTTCGTTGCGCAATGGAAAGTCAACCTTTGGTCAACAACTGCTCAGTTTGCATTACGAAAATATCACTAGCACAAAGTCCGTTCTTTACTTGATTTTAACGATCGGGCCGGCATACATGCGAGATAAGCTCGCGGCCAGTGGGACGAATCGGAATTTAAGCATCATTTTCGATCATATCGCGAACGTCGTCAAGCTGCTAGAGTTCATCAACTTGTTGATTTTTTTACATCGAGGGACGCAACCTCGTGTGATCGAGTATTTACTTGGGATCACGAACAGTTCCATTACCACTCACAAGCCGAGGAACATCGGATACTCGTATATGACCAGAGAACTGCTCTGGCACAGTTTGATGGAATTGTTCTCCATCGGCTTACCCATGGTAAGTTTCCATTATCTGAAGCATACCTTCAAGAAGATGTTCACGCGAACAAAACGCGCTGATTTGCAACGTTCTTATCCGGTCATGGACTTGTACACGAAGTGTGCCTATTGTGCCGATACCCCGATTTTGCCTGTACACGCCGGATGTCAACACGTCTATTGCTATTACTGTATGAAAGCTCATTTCACCGCGTTGGACGAGTTTCAGTGTTCCGAATGCGACACACGGCTCTACGTTGGAAACATGAAAACGTACAGGCCAAATTCCACAGCGTCGAGCACGCGGGAAATACCGAACGCGTCACCTTAACGCTTCCTACATAACAATCGTTCACTCATTCTTGTACATATTTCTATGTATATAATTGTATTATATATTTTATGTGTATTATATAATTCATCTTTTTCTTTTTCGTTTTCCTTTTCTTTCCTTTTTTTTTTTTTTTTATTAAAAATAGCATTACAAAATTTTCTCGATTTACTTTCATACAATGTTTCGATTTACTCGGCGTTTCCTTCGAAACGAAACAATAATAAATCTGGTATGTGATATATATTCGTTGTTTATCCAAATTATTGAATTATTGTATAAAAATATCATGCCAACTTATTATAAAACGCTTTCCCTTTTATATACCCAAGACAAAACGCATTACATACATTGGTCGTTAATTTATTTGTTAAGCATCGTCGCTTATTGCAGAAGGGGGAGCAGCGGAGAGGAAGGTCCACGTCCTTTCGTTATCTAACAACACTCGAACGAATACGTTTCAATATTATACATATTTTTCCACCTTCTTTGTTCCTGTTCCTTTTTTTGTTTTTTAATTCATATTTCGACTCGTTTACGTTTTAGTAACTCGATTGGAATGTTTACCGTTCGAACAATTCGATCGATATCAGTTTAGCAAATTACTTACATAGTTGGGTCGGTTGTATTGAAGGATGATTGTATACGGACGTGCGATTGTTTCGTTATTTAAAAAAAACGTGACCGTACATGCGAGCGTAATTTTACCTTGTATGATCACCTGAGATGTATGTATATATATATGTGTGTGTGTACATATAAAAGAATTAATGCTACTATATTCCACTGTAATACAAAATCTGTTAATCGTAGTAAGAATGTTTTTTGACTCTTACAGGCACTAATGAAAGCTATATCGAATCACATTGTTAGGCAGATACACGTTACTCTTTCTGAATCGAAAGAAACGCGAGATCGTATCGGCGAAGTATACTAGGTAAAGTACCTAACGTTTCGAAACAAGACGGAACGTGATATTTAGGTATATTTCGTTTTATTTACTAATTTCGAAAAATATAGTTGGATCATCATTCCGACACGGATTCCGAGAAACGTTCGATGACATGTGATAAAATTTTCACGTTGATAAATATTTATAGAATAGGTACATTTTTACGAACGTCAAGAGTTCGTTGGAATTCACGTCGTGAATGTACCAGCATCGCTACTATTTCGGTACTTAATATTATTATCATTATCATTATCATTATCATTATTATTATTATTATTATTATTATTATTATTATTATTATTATTTTGTGCGTGGAAGCATGCTCCAAAAAGGCATGTTCGGTCAGTCGAATGATCTCGCCGAATAGTTACCCTATGTCCGTCTCTCTCTCTCTCTTCCTCTCTTCTCCTTCACGTGTTTTGCCTGTTCGATTCGTTTCATCGCTGTTACATTCGCTGGTGCATAAAAAAGAAAAAATGAAAAGAAATCGCTGGTTTTCCAGGAAAAAGAAGTTCAACTTTAACGTACAGGAGAGAAAGAGAAAGAGAGATGCGTCAATAAACTTGCTATTTGCTACGTGTCAGAAAAAAGACGAGGAATAGGACAAACGATAGTTTTGACTTGTACCGTGATGATCGAAAGCTAAGTATTGAATGTTTCGTTATCGTGTCCTTACCCACAGCATTGTTCCTTTTTTGCTTTTCTCCTGTTTTTTTTTTTTTTTTTTTTTCTTTTAAATTCTAATTTTCATAACAACTACTTGGTTCGCTGAATCGCACAAAATTACGCTGTACATACCTATTATACATGCATACACGCATACATACAAACGGGCACGCATATATACATATACGTATATATATATATATATATATATATATATTAGAGATATAGGAACATCGAAGAACAGTATGACGCTTTGTCTAAAAAATATTGTCGAGCATCAAACGACCGTTCAAAAATCTAAGGCGGCACAGAAATGCGAAAGACGCACAGAAAACGAACAGGTTCGCGGCGATAGAAATCTTTCGGCCATCGATCAAGCTTTTCTTCGAAAACAACACGATCGCAACTGTGAGAAACGATAAACGATAATTCTCCGTTACGAAGGCACAGCAAAGTAGAATTTCCATTATTCGAACGTCGCAACGATCGAAGAAAGAAAATCGAATTCGTACCGAGCGTTCTTTCGTTTATCTAAGAAACGATCACCGTTCAAAAGGAACACGGGGAACAGGGACGATCGGGTACAGTCTTGTTACATCACAAACTTGTGCACGCGTACGCACGTACACACGTAGAGAACAAACAGTATGTATCTCTTTCTTTAATATTTCGACCATTATCAAGCACGAGGTCACGCCCTCTCTACTAAAGAAGAATAATTTATGCTTAAAAAGACTTCACAAAAGACTTAGTCAAGAACTTTTAACGGTAAAGTCGTTCGACCCGCTAGGTATTCGATCGATCGCAGGATTGATATTTCTAATTCTTTCCTGATAAGCGATAACAACTCGCATCGCTGACCGCATCGATAAATCGTTCGCTTAAATCGCGGCTAACGGATGTTCTAATATCTCCACACGTTGAATGTTGTCGGTTACAGCGAGCAGAGCATAATCTCGTTTTCATTCAACGTATCTATCGCACCTATGTATATTACATTAAATAGTTGCTCGTAAAGAAAGCACAGAAAAATATTAAAAATATTAATAATTTACATAGAACGAATAGTACCTTACTTCTATTGTATAAGTGAATCACAAAAATATCGTTCCTAGTAAGGCTATGAAAATCTATGGATGTTAAAAAAAGAAGAAAGCGGAAAAGAACGCAAAGAAAAGCAAAGCCATGAGAAAAGGAGAGAAATCGGGATAGATTCGTACGACGACCGATTACTGGAAATTATTTAGCTGCGGATTCGTTTGGCAAGCATCGTAAGTTAATTATACAGCTAAGCTGGAAGTTGTATTAGGCTTTGAAAAGTATTTTGAACACGATCGATCGCAATACGCAGAAAGCGACTCGACTCGAAATGTCCTCGAACGTTCAAGGTCTCGTTAATCGCCGCCTTCGATTCGCTCCGTGGAAAAATCACTTGCAATTGTTGGACGTGCATTCGGCGTCACTCGCGAGTAAATAATAAATACTTTACTTTATTACTTTGTAAAACTCGAAGAAACAGTTACCGCGAGAAAACCTGTAAGAACTCGCGGGAGCCAAACAAAACGTTGCTGCTCTTTACTTCCGTCCCTGCATATATTTGTTCTTTCTTTTATATCTCGTTACCGCATGTTCTCTGTATCGAGTTCGGTCGCGAGCTCAGACTGTTCGCGTTTCACTGGATTTCGAGCTTAGTCGAGATTAAATATTTTAACTTCGCTAAAGCGAAAGGCCGTCGAACGCACGGGACATCCGTCGTCCGTCGCGCATATCGGGTTTCGAAGTTCCGCCTCTCGTACAATTCGTTGCACTAATTAAACCGTTATCGTATATTCATACTGTATGCCTATCGTTCAACCACATCACGAACTGTTTACCGTTACACAAAAACACATATACGATATGACACGCGTCGAACGATACTACCGTTGGAGCATCGCGTTTCATACGCTCCTTACAAAACGACGTGGAAAAAGACGTCGATTCGTCGAGTATCGCGCGACCGCGATAGAAAGATAGAAACATTTGAAAAAAGTTAACGAAACGAAAGTAGTAACGAGTTTCTTAACCTAAGGCACCTTTCGACCGGGTGAATCGAGGACTGCGGAGAAAAAAAAAAAGAAAAAAAAAATGCGAAAACGGTCCTCGTCCACAAAAAGAATCATTCGCCTGTTCCTTCGGTGCCTAGTAATCGTAAATTAACCACATTGATTAAACGTTGATCTTATCGTCGAGTCGGTGAAAGGGCCCGCGCGATGACCAGTTTCGACTTTTCATTCCAGGATCTCGGAACGCAACGTCCGCGTACAAACGCGAGGTAAACATTAAGTACAACGACGCGAGTCCTCTCTAAATCCTTGATATCCTTGATATCCTTGATGATTTCGAATTTTGCGAGACTCGTAACATTTCTTCGTTCTTTCTACCATTTTGTATCCAGATTACACTTCTCCATCGAGGCCGAGGACGTTAGCACGGTCGTTTTGCGTTCTGCGCCGGGAGCCGCGCTTCCACAGAACGGACTAGTTCGTTTGTTCATTTCTGAAAGTGAAACGATACGATATATGTACGGGTTAAACGTACCCCGGAGACATATCTAGCGATGCCACGGCCGTTTACCTACCGGCGATTAACAGCATTATTTTACGCCTCGCACCCCAAGCGGATATCCCAATTTCACACAGATCTTTCTCCGTCAGCGAAGGAAACGTGGCCATGTCCACTTCGTTAGACGTGAACAGGCCTGGCAAACAGAAAACAAGCGGCACACGTGACGATGCGAGCAAGCTATCGAGCAAGCAAAAGCTGAACGTTTACAGGAAAAACGGATGGACCCGATTCTACTCACGAATATATTTTTCTAATCCAACGCTGGTCAACATGCTGGTCAAATCGTCGTAACGATGGGACATGATCTTGTTCAGTTGCGAAGTGGGCGTGTGTTCCATGTAATTCGAACCTATGCCGATTTGTCCGACACAGTCTTTGCCGGGTCCTATCCCAAAGTCGATCTGTCTGCTGAATACCGGCGTCGTTGGTTCCTTCCACAAGTCAGAGGGATGGGAAGCGGTCAGTTCCTGCGTGTCGAGTAAACGATCGCTTTTGAACGGGTCGCCCTCCAATATTGTGCGTTAATAGCGCGAATAGCCCGACGAACGCTGCTTACCTTGGTCAAGTCGGTATTATTTATAGGAGGAATGGATTGACTGAGCCCGTAACCAGACCAAGCGGAAGTAGGAACACGATAATCGTTGGAACTCGGTTTCGTTTGAATCGCTTTTGCAGCCAACATTTTCTTCTGCTCGTAGTCGAAAGGAACGAAATTCTGTTGCGCAGCCATCTCCAGCGATTTCTTCTCGCATCCCGGAGCTCGGCGGTCAGAAAGCTCGGACAGCATGCTGGATAAATCTAACGCACAGCAAACGTTCCGTCAAACGCTTCCATCTGCGTTCGCGGTGACGCCGTCGATTCGTACGGGGGTATGCGATACTTACCTAAACTGGAACTACTCTCCGAAGGATTGACCGGAGATATGTTACGAGGACTGATAGCAGGACTAGATAGAGAACTGGAAACACTGCTCAACGACGAATAGGCTGCGATGAAAGCGAAAGGAAAGAAAAATAAGATAAATAAAGAAATAAAGTAGAAGCGGATAAAACTTGAAAACCGACTACAACAACAACTTACCGCTACCTTCTTTGCTGTCCGGCAACGAGTTACCGCAACCGTTTAGGTTGTGAATACCGTGACAGCTGATTGGTATGTTCGAATGAAGTTGCCCGATCCCGGTAAAAGTGTGGTTTTGAAATCCATGAGAATGAGGAGGCATCGTGTTGTTGTTGTTGTTGTTGTTGTTATTGTTGTTATTGTGGTGTATCACGTGTTGCGTTGTCAGCAAATGATTAAGGTGCGGATACGGGTAGGTGTGATGAAGCGGCAGTGGCGAAAATATGGACGGCATCGTCGGCAGGCCCCAATGAGGCGACAAACCCATCGGATTTGGCGAATGAGGTACAGGTGACACACAGTACGGAGAATTCTGCGTGTTTATCGTCAATATATTCGACAAGTTGTCCGATAGATTGTTGCTAACCATGCTGTGGGACGCTGTGGGCGGACATCGTTGCGATCGTTTAATCTTTTGTTCCACAGCTAAAGCGATTATCGTTCGAAAGAAATCACGAGATTACACTTACTGGAACCATTGTTGGAATTTCCTGGAAAAATATTACCAGCGTTCGGAATGTGATAGGTGGCTGGTATTTCGGCGTGCACTCTCGGCTCGTCCAAATTCAGAAGCTGTTTCCTCGCCTCGTAAATGCTACTCGCGTTTCGTTCGATTCCTTTGATGATTACAGAAAGAGTACTCTGCTTTGGTTTGTGCCTCACATTTATAAACACGTCCAGTGACTGCATCAGCTGAGAAATGTTCTCAGTATCGACGGAGGACATCGAGTCCTCGGGAAGATCGAACATCAAAACCAAAGGTAGAGAACCCTAAATGAAAATTTCCTTTACTTTTACGAGATACACTTTTTCACGTTACCTTGTACTAAATCCGTAAACAGAACCGGCGTCATATCAAAATGAGGCGTTATAAAATGAGCGAGAGAGAGAGAAACGAGCAGAGATAAGCAGTTCACATATATCCGATAAGGACGTCGAATCGCATAAACAACATGACCTACCACTAATTGTTGTCGAGCTAAGTAAACGTTATGGATGCCACCTGTGATGGTAACGTTGCTCTTCTTTAAGCTCGGAATGTTTGGATCCCCGGCATCGGGGAACATTATCTGTGTGCCAGTGCGTTGCATGATCAACTTTAAGTTACTACTTTGCTTCCCCAACACGATGCTATGGTGTTGCGGTGAAATCTCCATCGACATTTGCACTTGTATTTGACTCTACGCATACAACACCAGATTCAAATGATTCGGTGAATCAGCGAAGAAACGGAGAACCGAGTCGGCGAGTTTGTACTTACAGCTAAATTTTGGCACATGTAGTGGATCAGAAGCACGGTCGCTTCCTTCACTTGACACACTTCCCACTCGCAACCCTTTACCACGACCAAGGTGGCGTGTAATTTCGGTCTAGTACGGAACATTACTTGTACGTTGTATTTCTCCTGAATTTTAACCACGTACGGTGAAGTGGAATCCGGCACGGTTTGCGACGCACCCATGATCGGCAACTCGAACGAAAAGATCAGGGGTGTAAGATTCTGCAAAAGCGAACCGATCAGAACTGAGATCGAGACGCGAAAGTAAAACGAACTTACCCTGACACGAGCACGCGCTCGTTCGACACCATCCATCTCTCCCGCTATAGACACCTGATTGCTCTTCTCTTGATGATTGCTTCGATTACTGTCTGGAAAATGGATATGACATCCAGTTTCCTCCATCACGCGTTTAATCGTTAGTCCACCCTTCCCAATGATGTGCGAATGGTCGGTGTAACTAACATCCAGTTTCATGGTAACTCTGTTATTTTGCTGCAACCAAAACGAAACGGTGTTTCTCGGTGGTTTTTAGTGAACGGCAAACGTTCGAGCATGGACGAACACTCGAAACGTAATGCGGAGATCGAGAACGAACGGCGGGTATCGAAGCGACTATGGGGGAACAAAAGAATGAACGGCGAAGTCGCGACCGAAACCGCGGGAAGCGCGTCGAAAAAGATAACTGGCGATAAAGAGTCGTTCAGCGACGCAACGAGTAATGGAAAAATACCCGATGTCCTCGACGTTAGGGAACCGTTAGACTCTTCGTGTGGCAGCATATTGACATTTGCACTCGAGCTTTATGCATGCACGTAGCCTACTCGCAACGCGCATAGTCCATCGCTCGGTTTTAACGTAAATGCATCGCAAATGCATCCACGATCTCGAGAGTTATGTAAAAGTGTTGCAGGCGTGCGCACCGCGATACGAGAGGAGGCGACTCTTGGCGTTACTTCACGACCGCATCCACGTTGTCGTCGATCGAATCTGTTCAGGTGGTGACTCGCGAAAAACTGAACGCTACATACTACATACGATTCGTTCGATCGTGCCACGCTGTCAAACAGATGTCAGACAGGTCGCGTACTCTCGAAGCAAACGGTTTACGATCGCTTCTTTAACTATTTATATTTATTTCGTTTGTATTACGAAATCGGAACGATAAAGGTGGTTTATCGTAAATTAATGGAAATCGAGCAGAGATAGCGATCATGCGGCACCAGGGAACGTACAAAGTAGAAGGTAGTGGGTATGTGGGAGGTGGTGGGTGGAGAGGAAGAAACAGTTTGCACGGCTCGTGGGCAAGAACGTCGCGTCGCCTCGCGTTCATCGAGATAACGGTTCGCGGCAAGAAAACGTACAGAGGAACCGATTCGGTCGATTCGACCGATTCGGGTGTGTATCGAACGCGAGCGAGACTGGTTCGCAGGACGTCTCGCTTTCTCGGCGGGGAATTCGCGTTTATAAATAGAATGCCTCCTTCCTACGTGTTGTCGTTACATCCCTTTCCCCGTCTCGACGCGGTTCCGCGAGTTGGAGCATCGTTAACGCGACCGACGATTAAAAAGAAACACGAGTAAGGGAGAACAGGAGAGGAGACTCGTGGTTGGTAAAGTTAGATAAACAAGAGCCGACGATTTTATAATTAAAGTAAACGAATAAAAAAGATCGGGCCATTCGCGAAAATTGCGAGCCGCGCGGGCGACTAGCGCGAAACATCGATATCGCGATGTCGATTATAAGCTAGCAAGCCGTCGTTACAAAGGTCTCGCGCTTCGCATAACGCTCGAACCATTTATCGTTCGATGAATTATCAGCGATAGCGGCAGAGAAATGTTTGTACAACACGCAGATCCGATCGTTTCCGTGGCGCTATAATTCGAAAGCCGATCGATCGGCGAGGTCATCGTTGCTCGTGAGCGACGTAACGCTTCGGAAGGAAAAAGAAAAAAAGAAAGAGTAGCAGCAGTAGCGAATCGGGTATGACCTCACCATCGTGCGATCGCGCGCGTTTTTATCGCACTCTTCTCTCTGTCATCGATTCGCGAGCTGCTCGCCCAACGAACGAAACGAAAGAAAAAGAGATGCCGGGTACACGATGCTTACCCTTGTATCCAAAATTTCCATTATCTTCTCCTTCGCAGCTCGCACGTCATCGGGTCGACCCGCGACCTTTATATGCGGATCTGTAAAAGAACGTCGAAACAAATTATGCAACAACAACGCGACAATACGTTATCCTTTCGAGTGGCGGACGGGAACGTCGAGCAACTCGCACGTACACCGACCAACGTTTATTAATATTCTTCGAGCGCCGCTTCTTCGAATTTATTCCGTGTTCCTGGATATAAAACGCTCCGAACCCGAGGACGACGACGCGGCACCGCGAGGACGCGGTTATCCGGTTTGTCGGTGATCGTATCGATCCAGGAATCGACCAACCGCGAGACCAAACACCGTTCGATCGAACGCCTCTCTTTCTCCCTGCGGATAGACAAAGAGAAAGGAACGAAAGCAATAGATCGTCGAGTGAAATGTAAAGAACGCGAACGGAAACTTTATCGACCGGTTATACATACTCTGCGTGCTATGACATTTCGATTCGAAAAAACGAGAAAGAGAAGAGCAACGTAGAAATCGTTCCACTGTGTTTTTTCTCGAAAAGCAACGATTAAAGATAGGCGCGCTATGCTCGGATACGTGTTCCAAGAGCGCGTCAATATTTTGTTAGTCACGCATTATCGCGAAGGTGTCGCGAAGGTATCGCGGAACAGAAGGATAGGTGACGCGTAAACGAAGCTTTTTCGAAAGGATCGATACCAGGCGACGAATTCGCGGAAAAATAACCAAAAATAGTGAGATAGGGGAGAGAGAGAGAGGACGGATAACGACGAAGCCGGTTGCTAAGAGGAGGAAACTCGGGCCGAATCGAAACAGTGACCCAGAAATAGATCGCGAACGACCGCGCACGGCTAACCTTCGCGAATCTCCGTTGCTCGTTTCTCGTTTACCTGTTTGGCAAAGATAATGCTAGCGCGACGCTCGATCGCGATCGACGGTTTGCTCGTTTCGGGAGAACGCAAAACATCCGAGCGACCGTGGAGATACGAGCAATCGAGACTGCGGACCGGATTTTCATCGGTGTAATTCCCCAGGAGTTACGCAACGCCGATAATAATTGGTAGATTCTGCGCTTTTGGTCCGCGCGCGAAAGACATCTGCCACCCTCGATGAATAGCGATTTTTTCGCTTCGACGAACCAACAATATGTTGCCTGTCGGATAAAAACGAGCAGGGATCAAAATCGTTACGCGCGACACTTGTTACTTCTTTATCTCGTATATTAAATGAACAAATAAATTTCGCGTTACTTGAATTATCTCGACGAAAAACGAGCGTATCGTTCGTGTGCAAGCAACGATAAAACTCGTTACGCGTATCGCGAACCGACTTTCGTAACGTTCAAATTTCACCATGTTTTCCTACGACTTTAACCTTTTTCGACTAAAGCGGCGCCGAACGAAATCGAACCAGGTTCGATTCCCTTTGCCGTAATCCAGATATGTACTCGACGCGAGTCCGACACGCTATTTAATTAATCGTCGGTTATTCGCGATAACATCGAACGATCGAACGCGCGTTTATCCCTGAACATGTATCATCGGTAACGCCGTTCGTCGACGTACAAAATATGTAACGCGTTGACGCGTTCGACGAGTTGCTCCGGCGTACGACGCTGATAAAGGCTTCGTAAACGGAAAAATTCACGGCAAAAAGTCCGTTGCATAATTTCATGTTCGCCGCGAGGATAGACGGATACGGATATAAGTTTGACCTCGCGCTCGACCTGTTAAAAATTGAAAAATAGAGAAAACTGTACGATCGAGCGTCGCCGTGACCGTTTCCGCGTTGTGCATCGCTCGCGCGTGCCACTCGATATTAAACGATATAGGACAAATCGAGTTCGCGATGAATCTTATTACGTGCACCGGTTTCGTTGGTTAACGACGTCGTGGTCGGGGAACGGATGCAACAACGATTCGCAACAAGTATGCGTAGCAACGTTCGGCGCGGCCGATTCTCCGGTCCACCAGGCTTGGAAGCGAGTTTTCTCCAGGGGAGGTGAAATTCATCGTAGGAGAGGTGTAGAAGGATATCGGTAGGAGGTAAAACGGACGAGGACCTATTTATATCGAGTTACGCGGCTTGTCAGGCAGAATGGGCTCCTTCGGTGGAAGAGTACAGCGGTAAAACGACGAAGGAGGAGAAGAGGTAGCGAACAGCTGTTCGGGTCGAAAGGAAGGGATGAATCACCGAAAAGTTTCCATGTCGAACGAACGCTAGGAAAGGCCAACCGGGTGATCGAGCGAGAGACCAAACGAACGGACCAACTACGAAATCCGTGCATACGTATGCAACGGTTCCGTTCGACGTTGCTGTTAAATTTCGACGTTATTTCGACGCGATTTCGACGCGATTTCGACGCGATACACACCAGGAAACAGATTTCGCGGACGACACCGGACGTTGCTCGTTGCCACGAGCAAACCAGCTCAGATTTTACTTGGTCGACACGCGCTGCTACGCCAGACCAAGCACGCGCCTCGTTTCGTAATCACTTTCGATTAATGGGTGCGCTCTAATTATCGAGGCTACGTTCGGGAACGAGAAACACGTAACGCGGTTTTCTCGACTTCGCGGCGGCGCCAGAGGTCGACGAATTGCTGGTTCCGCTGAAACCGGGCGGGCGCAACGGGAGAACGGTGATCGGCGGCTACCACCAGTTCTCGTTCGAGTTAAGCGAGAAAGCATAGATGCGCCGTAGCAGAGAAACGAAGGACGCGAGAATTGGCGTGCACGAGCCGCAAATAGACGTAAGAAAATACGCGATACCAGCGTCAGCTGGCGAGCCAAGCGATCGCAACCTACCATTGACGTAATCGCGTGTCGCGTATGTGTAACGAGGTTCGGTCGATAAACGATAAACACAGTGGACGCGAGAAACCGGGAACGGAAAGAGAAATCGAACCGGATCAGGAAACGATCGATTCATTTCCCCCAAGGTCAACGGATGGTGTCGTCGAACCTAAGCCGTACGCGTATCCGTCGCGTATCCGTCTCGCCGTGTCGATCGTCGGTTTCCGCATCGTTTCCGGGTGTTATTGGTCTCGCGCGGTACTTTCTATGCCGATCCGCGATCACTCGATCTATGCTCCCGGCAGACAAGATCCAGGTTTTCGACTCATCAACAACAAACACTCCGCCACGATTCCGTGGAACGAGCGGCGAACGTGCTTCGAAGAACGTAGAAACGGCCGCGCAGGCGCGTACTTACCTTTCTTCGACTTTGCACCGATCTTCAGCCGGGACGGCCACGTAACGAAGGTGTTTGTCTCCTCCATAACCTGTAACGGTACAAAAAACTAATTATCGAGTCGTACGAGATCGTTTAGAAAAGGATGGCGCGGAAAATGTCGGAATCTCAAGAAATCGTTAACACGTTCGAACGTTGAACATTACCACGGTCATCGTTGTCGACTCGTGGCTGTAGCAGTAACAGCGGTGTCTCGATCGGTATATCGATCCTTGTTCTTTCGCTGTTCAAGCGGGCCACTGAATCGTCGATCGGTCGTCGCGTCGCGCTGCGTCGAGGTGAATCAGCGAAACGAACTCGCTCGGCAAGAAGAAGAAGGACGATTCTGCTTGGACACACTTTTGTCACGAGGGTCGCTGCTGTTCGTTCGATTGCTCGGAAACTTTAAACGAGGAACATGATCGGCGACGAGGCGCGATTTCTTCCGCGACGAGGAGGAAGCACGCGATCGAATCGAGATCGAAATCTCGAAGTAGAAAAAATCTCGAACGAGAGGAGACCGCTCCGGGTGATGTACTTTCACTGACACGGCCGTCGAGAGGTACGGAGGACGTCGTCTCGCCTTGTTATCCGTTCACTTCATCGCAACCAACCGATCGTGAACGACCAACCGATCGATCGGTCGCAGCCGCGATCGACTACGACGTTCGCGATCACGGGAACCAACAATTTCGTTTCTCCAAACTTTTATTCAACTTCCGTCGCAAACGTTTTCTTTCACTGGATTCGCACTGCTACCGTACACTCAATCGGGATCTGAAGCCGTTGCTCGGAACTTGGTGTCGGCTACCGCTGCCGGCCGAACAACGAGCTAACACGTTCGCGCACACTTTTCGTATACGGTTCGCCGCAGTCGCCGACCGCCCCCCCGTAAGTAATATCTCGCGCTCGAGCTGATATCGCTCGGCAACGCGCAACAAACCGCACGCAACCGGGAAGACGACGAGAGCAACACTCGTTAGAACGGCTTTCACCTTGCGACCGACGATAAACGTCTCGTTCGTAGGGCGATCGTCGCGGTACGGCCAGCCAACGTCTCTCGTTTTCACCGCGTCCGGATCGCTGGCACGACTGACTGACTAACAGCAGCGGATAATGTAACGGGACGGCTCCTCGGTGAACCGCCTCCCACTCGCCACCGTCACGGCTTTAGTCGGTCTCCCTCCACACCGAGGAGCGCGGCTCGACCGAGAAAACGACCGAGAAAACGACCGAGAAAACGAGCGGACACCAGCACACGACCACCACCATCGACCGATACCAGGCAACGCGACCGGACCGCGGCTAGACTACGACCGCGCACCAGAACGCGTATCTTGCCTCTTTCCGTCGGCTTCCTCTTCCCCCTCGGCCCCCCTTACCCGCTGTTCCACCGAGCGACGATTTAAAGAGACGGACCAGAGAACAGGTAGTTCGTCGTTGCACCGTTCGCTCCTACGACTCACCTGGCCAATTTCGACTCCTTTTTCAGCCAACGAACGCCGCTAGGTCTCGAACGAATTCGAATCGAATCGATGGCCGGTTTCCTCGGAGGCGTGATACACCGCGCGACGAGGAAATCGAACGCGAACGCGATCGCGAATGCAGCCGGATTCGAGGCAAGGAGAACGTGCAAACTTGGAACGGAGCTAACCGAGACTAGACAAATACGTGGAAGCAACGCGGCCGGAAAGTTTCACGGTCGGTCGTTCGATGGAACGCGTGAATCTCTTCGAAACCGAGGTACCTGGAACCGCGCCGCGGTACATTTTCTAACCAGGTACGTACGACCGTAAAAGTTTGTACGGCAAGCCAGCTTATCGAAATACGCACGCATTCTAAACGTACATCCATCGTATACTACATCGAAGTACAGGTCAATTTCAGCCAACTGTTTCGGACCGCTCGGGTTGTCGGTCGACCCCGTCATTCAACTGGATTCTTCGTTTACTTTTGTCCTTTCAGCCGATACCATGGTTAACGTCGTACGTTTTCGGAGCGAACACGCGAAACGAGACTCTTATCGCGTATCGCTCGTTCCAGTGGCTGCTACTCGAAGAACTTTGAAACTCGTAAACATCGATTCGTTGGAAAATCGCATTCTCTGAATCATGTTCTTCTATTTTCGATTTTCCGTTTTCCCCCTTTAGAGAAGAGAACGGCGCACCCCTTGCGCGGTTCCAAGAAATCTAGTCGAACTGCATCAGGTACTGCGTCCGGGTACCAATTATCGGTTGCTCGTAGTTTCTAAAATCGGATTATCCGTGAACACCATTTGCGCCCAGCTTACGCTCGATTGTCCGTTCAAAAGGCGAGTCCCATTGTTGAAGCAAACGCTCGTAAAAGTTGGCAACAACGTTGAACATCGGGGCAACGACAACGACCACGATCACGACGACGACGACGACGACGACAACGATACCGAGGATAAATCGAGCTCGAGGTTCAGCGAGTCTCGCTAAAATTACATACCGCGTGTGACGCAGTGTTTTGAGATGGCGACTCTTTTTAACGAGCTAGACCGGTGAACATCGCTCGGCCCCCCCCCCCTCCCCCCGAAAAAAGAAACGGTTACGGTAATCGAGTTATCGGTAAAACGCGTAAACAATCTTGAGAACACGGTTCGAATTGGTTTCTGCGAAGCACAGAAGAACGCGCGATTCCCGCGAAACACGAGGGCACCGTTGCAAAAGTTGCGCCGCGATCGGTGTTTCGATAGTTGGTCGGTTTATCGGAAAGGCGGCGATAGGGCAGCGGAGAAAAATTAACCGTGACGCAACGTCGTATCTATCTTCGACAGAAAAAGGCATTGGCGAACTCGAGATGTTCGCGCGATAAATAAGCGACGTTCGTAAGGCCGGTACAACGTACCAGTAAATCGTAAAACTCCGTTAACGGGCCAAGAAGCGAAGGTATATCCGGCTTTTCCTTTTCGAAGATGGGAAAATATAAATTGCCAGGTAATTCATCGAACGCGAAAGCGAACGTAAAGGTGCAGAGTCGCGGGGGAGTCGAGCCGGCTCGAGTGCATAGCGGTGAAGTCGAGCAAAGTAGATCTATAAATAATCGAGCGGTGTATTTCCAGGCCCCCGTTTACGCAACGTGACAAACGATAACGATAAGCGCGAACATTGCCTTTGAACGAGTTGGCGAACCATTCGCTCGCTGCATTCGTTTACGCGTTGCGCGCGACGCGCAGCTCGCTTATCGTCGTCGCACGATTCGCGTACGACCGCGCTTCTGCGTATCCGAATGCGGAGACCTCGAACCAAGCTACGTAAACGGTTTCCCGGGAAATTCGAAACAGCGCCGCGACCGCGGTAAAAGTGAAAACGTCGTCTCGCGGTGATTCGATCGGACGAAGAATTATCCAACAGCGACAACATCGGGGAAAAGTGTGCAAAAATAAGAATGTTCGGTTCCGCGTAATCGCGAGATCGCAACGCGTTGCACCCCGAGCAGATCGGCAGAATCCGTGAAACTTGGCCACGATAACGTTAACGTTCCTCTATCACCGTTCCGAACGAAAGCGTTCGTCCAACAGATATTTAGCCGGCGGCGACGCGATTCTACTCGACGATGATTCTCCCGTGTTGCGCAATTCTATTATCTACGCGCGGTTAAGGAATTAATCGCGAAAATACAAATAACCAAGTGTTCGGTTATCGTTGCCACCCTAAGAATTTTTACCGACCAAACACGTTCTTCGTTGCGCGTTTAATCGCATCTCCGTTAAGTAAATAAAATGTTACTGCTGGTTACTATTAATATTATTATTATTATTATTATTATTATTATTAATTGTTATTATTGCTTATATTATTATTAAAAATCTAGCAGCACGACACCGATAACAAATTCGACGAATTAACGATCGAAGAGGAACGCGAAAAACAATGAATTCAGGAAGGACGAGTTTCATCGTCGAACGCAGGCATCGAGAGGCGTCGGCAAGGACGATGAAACGCAACTTACGTTGTGAAAAAATGTGTCCGCTGGCTTTGGTACGTCATTATCACCTGTAAACAAACAAAAGTGTACGGTTAGGGTACAACGACCTGCAGTTCGCTTTTTCTCTCCATTTTTTTATACACCCGTAATACATTCTCGAGGATGAGTTGTGCGCGAAGCCGCGAAAAACTTTTGGGGATAAGGCGCGATATTAATCGTTATTAATGTTAACGCTGAAATCGACTACCACCGCTTTCGCCTCGGAACCCAAGTCTGATTACAATTTTGCTCTCGAGTAGTCGAGATCGTAAACGGATAAACTTATCCGTGGTATTTACGTGATTCGCATGATTCCGGATCGAGTATATATTTATACATGGAGGCCGTTTCGATCAAAATAAACGTTACGATCGTGATCTAGCTGTAATCGGTAGCAAGCAGCATTTGACAGTCCCCGAAATTCCGTTTACAAACAGATAATCATCTGTTTAAATCGTAGCGCGACGCGTAGCAACGTTACGAGGACTTGCTCGGTGATCGCGTATACCGCTTTGTATACCGTCGAAGAGGAACGAAGAAAGAGGGAGGGACGATAAACGGGAAAGGGTGGAGATGGATTTGGTTGAAAGTTAAATTTGGTTGAAACCGACTGACGAACACTACCAACATCGCTCACTCACCTAGAAGCATCTGCTCTAATTTCCGACGATCAACGCGAAATCTTTCTTGATGCAAATCGTCCGGATTGCCGATGCCCAATACAGCCGCAATGTCGCGCAACTCTTCCCGACTTTCGAATACCGATTTACCGGAAACGCTGGTCGTCACCGTGCCCTCCGACGTTTCGGACATCGTTTCCGTCGCTCTTCTCTCGTTTTGTATCACCTCGTCCGGTCTCATCTTGTCCAAATTCCTCGACCACCGCTCCTTCTCGCTTTATCGGCTCGAATCTTTTCTGTGGAAACGGATACGGATTAGTTGAACCCGATTACGGTTCGGTACACGTTGAACGCGGCCGCGCGGCCGCAACAATAAAGGCACGACGAAACCCGTGTGAATATCGTCGCGTCGCGGATCCCTGGCGCGCATCTCTTCGGCGAAACACAATATCGGTTACGCATCGGTGATGAGCGCTAATTCGAAAAACGCAATAATTCTCGATCGCGCGGAACCGCTCGCGGACTCTCATCCTCCTGCCTCGTTTACCATCACTCTCTCTCTCTCTCTCTCTCTCTCTCTTTCTCTCTTTTACCGATGTTTCGTTATCTCTGCGCGGCTCTCCCTTGTTCGCTCTCTGACCCCGTTCGAATCGGTCCGTCGTCTTCGGTCTTTCTTTCCCGTCTCGCGTCCGCCGTTTGCATAGGTCGTGAAGAAAGCGGTTGCCGCGACCGACTAGGGCCGACGATTACGAGACTGTTGTCCCCGGCACCGAACAACACACGCGAACAGCCAAAGGGATACCCCCGTGAGCGTAGCGCCGCGGCCAATTTCTCGGAATTCGAGTCGGATTTCTTGGAAGAGGCTTCGGGAACCGACCAATCGGATACGCGGCAGCCCGACCCCACGACGATTCACTCGACTCGTGGTTATTCCCCTCCCCCTCCCGCCCCGGACGGGCTCCGCGAGACAGCCTCTGTCGTCTACCTTTCCCTTGTCGATGCTCTCTCCTCTCTCTTTCTCTCCACCTCCTCCGACACCTGTGTGCCAGCTACCGAACAAGGGCAAAAAATTGTTTTCGCCAACGCGCGTCTTCGCGCGGCTACGTGACTCATGCCGGGTCGATTATCCCGGTGAAAACAATGCATCGCGGCCGATCGCCGAACGATCGGCACCAACCAAATATCCGACCGAAAATCGTCCATCCTATCTCGCCGCTCACGACCTTCTCCCGTCCGTTCCGGCCGCGACGACTTCCGCGTAACCTTCCCGTCGCCTTCCCGTTTGGGGTACGATCTCGGGAGCCGAGGCGAAACGCTCGTGGACCCGCTATACTCTGTTCACCGTCCGCGGTAGACGAATCGCGGAACATAGTCCAAGGACAGGCTCGACGTATGTCGCGACTCGAACGCTTACCGAACTCGCCTATCGAAATAAACGGATCGATAGGCGGTAGCGTTTTTGTGAACGATCGGCCGATCAGCGTCGAGCGTAAAGCCAGTACTACGCGGAGTTGAACGGGCGCGCATGTACGATACGAACCTTGATGGGAATCGCGGAATCGCGATCAAAACTCGAACGAGTCCAGACCGGCGGAGATGTTCGAACGTTTGATAACGGTAACAAACACGAAGACGACGACGAGGTGAACAACGAGGAAGCGACGCGACGCCGATACCTACAGCCTTTCGACACCTGTTTCCGGCAACCTTTACCTTGACACCGTCGCGAAAGACTGCGCCAAGGAGGGTCTTCTCTCGTCTCCTCTCGTTCGCGCTACTCGCGCTTCCTTCGCCTCTCTGTTATTGCCAACAGTTAATACCGATCCCCACCAATCAATGCCGCCGCCGATTCGTCGACGTTCATCGTTCAAACCCGGTCAAATTCATCGGCTGGAATGAACCCGCCGACTCGTACCGATACCGTTGCCGTTCCGTCTTTTTTTCGTGCAAATCGCTTTCATCCTCGAGATCGCGGCCTTTCGAGTCGTGACAACGTTACCGATCCCTTCGCGCTTTTATTCGACGAATACAACGAATACACGAGTAACGCGTCTTTATCGTTTCCTGCACCACATTAACAATCGCTTACTTTTGTAACATAAACGTTCTGTACGCGATTCTATGCGGGAGTTTCGAAAACCGTTTCTAATGCCGTTTCATCTATTGAAAATATTACACGCGATCTATGTTGCGATGCCCCTTCCCGAGGACACCGACCGCGCGTCAATTTTAATGCCGCGATCGGTTCGAAGTATTCTCGATCGTGAAACGTTTTTGCAATCCGTTGTCGCTCGACCGTATACCGTATCCGTATCTACGGACGCGTATATACGAATTGCTGCCTTATCTCATTACTCCGAGTTACGTTTTTACGGCGCACACTCATCCGCATGCTCCTAACTTTCTTTTCCGATCGCCTTCTCCTTCTTCCTTCCTTCACCCCCTCTTTTCACGATCTTGCGTTTTCGATGGAAACACAATCGTAATGCTTCGCTACGCCTCGGATAACTATTGTAACGAACACGGATTTGTTTCTTAAATTCGGGCTGTTCGCGAAAAACAACAACGTTACGCAAAACTTACGCGATAAAGAATTTAAACGACGCGCCGTCGGGACGAAAGATGACATTGTTCGCTCTTTACTGAATTTCCCGCGAGAGGCCGTTCACGTTTCGCCGCAGCTCGACTTAGCAGGAATTACGCAAGATGGCGCGCATGCACGCATGCATGTATGTATTTTGTTCTCACTTCGAGTTGTGTCAAGCTGCGGCAACGCGGTGGCGGAAGCCTAATTACCGAGAAACGAATGTAAAATATTATACAACCGATACTGTGAATTTTCCAATGGAGAAAGGTAAAAATTATATCTCGATCGATGCGTTTATGTCGTGAATCGGGACGAGGTGAACCAGAACTGTACGTTTCAAAGGAGGTAACGTACCATCGAGATAGCCACGGATGCCCGATAATCTCGACGTTGCACGAACAATTCTAAGGGAATTAATGAAAAATGCTACAAACGCTTCGCGAACGTTCGCAAAAACGCAAGAAATTGCTTGCTCAAACGGTGAGAATGTTTCGAATGTGATCTTACGTGGCAGAGGTTATGATCTGTTTTAAAACTCGAGCAAGTTGTTTTTTCTTTTCAAGTAGCTAGGCGTTTCGACCGTGGACGAGCTACGGCAGATTCTCGGCACGGATGTGGATGACACTCAGAAGAAGAGATTGAAATCGGTAGCAGAAAAGTCGGAGAACGGTATGAAAGATTGCAACAGCGAAGCTGTTCTAACCGATGAAATAGTTTACAAGGATTCGTCAACTTTTTTAAAGGTAAACAACGTTTCGAAATTTTCCGCAAAATTTAATACAACAATAACTATCCGTATTTGCGTTCACGAGAAACTAACGCGCACCGCTTACACGGTTACTGGTGTCGTTTAAGGGAACGCAATCATCGAATCCGCATAACGATTACTGTCAACACTTCATCGACACGGGCCAACGACCGCAAAATTTTATCAGAGACGTAGGGTTAGCGGACAGGTTCGAGGAATATCCAAAACTTCGAGAGCTGATCAAATTAAAAGACGACTTGATCGCGGAAACGGCAACGCCGCCCATGTACCTAAAAACCGATTTGCTCGCGTACAATTTAAAGGAACTGAATTGCAAGTTCGACGTGATTCTAATCGAGCCTCCGTTAGAGGAATATCAACGTACCTGCGGTGCAACGAACGTGCAACTTTGGAACTGGGATCAGGTGAGTAAATGTTACGAAGCAGCCGGGTCAGCTGTATACCTCGAAAGTAAAAATTATCCGGCGAACATTCACCCAAAGCGCGCATTATAAAAATAACTTTGCAGATAATGGAACTAGATATCGGCGAAGTGGCTGCCAACCGAAGCTTCGTGTTTCTCTGGTGCGGTAGTAGCGACGGATTAGATATGGGACGCTTTTGTCTTCGAAAATGGGGTTTTAGACGATGCGAAGATATATGCTGGATCCGTACCAACATCAATAATCCGGGACACAGTAAAAACCTGGATAGCAAGGCTGTACTTCAGAGAACTAAAGAACACTGTCTGATGGGCATCAAGGGAACCGTTAGACGATCCACGGACGGAGATTTTATCCATGCCAACGTTGACATCGATCTGATCATTTCGGAAGAGCCAGAGTACGGTTCGATCGAGAAGCCCGTCGAGATCTTTCATATAATCGAGCACTTTTGTCTCGGCCGACGACGGTAAGAGGATTATGAACGCGAAAGAAAATGCGATTGCGATGCCCAACAGCCAACGCGGCCGACCGATCGACCGACCTACCGCCTCTACCCTTTGCATTCTTCTTTTAGGTTACACTTGTTTGGTCGGGACACCACTATTCGACCAGGATGGCTTACCGTCGGGCCCGAGCTGACCAACACAAATTTCAACGCGGATCTGTATACCAGCTACTTTACCAACGGTCAAATCACCACCGGTTGCACCGAACGTATCGAAGCCCTTAGGCCAAAGTCCCCTCCGCCGAAAGGGAAAGTCGCCGGTCGAGGTAGAGGTGGTTTTAGTCGGGGACGAGGTAGAGGAAGGTAAAACGGTTCACGTTCGTGTTCGTGTTCTCTATCGCTCTTATTCTCGTTCTTTTTTTAAACGATCTTAATCTTGATCTTGATACAGTGTAAAACACCACGCGTAACGGCAATACACCGGCAAGATATTCTAACAAACTGAGGTAAAAATGTTTCTCGCACTAAGAAAATCTGTATCGCGCGCGCGCGCACCCACAGATAGAGAACACTTGTGTAACTTTGTTTCGTACAATACTTTTCTTTACATACTGTAATATAGTACGTTTCAAAAGTACCGCCGCTGCCGAATGTTCTAATTATATCAAAAACTGTGTAAATACGTAGGTACATAATGTTAACGCGCGAATGGTACCGAAAATAAACTAGGTACAATATCTCTCTCATGGCCGAACGCATATTCCGCGATCGGATCACGATATGTCCTTAATAATATATACATCGCGTTACTTGTGTAAATACTTGTGTGTATTCGCGTTGTACTTGAAATATTTTGTAATGCAAATCAGCGTACGCAACGTATTTGAAATAAATCGATTATTCGAATCGAAGATTACCAACGACATCAATGTAATTTTACATCTGACTCTGTATGTGTGTGTGTGTGTGTGTGTGTAAGTCGTTCAAAAATACATTTTATCATACAAATCGATTTTTTTCCGTTTCCTTTTATATACGCTGAACGAGTATCGATATATCGATAGAACAGAGATCGATGAAACAGTCGGCACAATTTGTCGAATGCTTCTAAATTTGTCAACTATTCGCCGCCTAACAACAATTCTATAAAGGTATCCTAAGTATACGTATTCTTAAAAACCAAACGCAATTATTTCGAAACGTTTGAGATCCGGTGTCGTGTTACTTTGTACTTCGTGTGTTGAAAACATTCAAATGCCTATAAATAGTTCTTACAATAGTTGACTACATCTACAATTTTTATCCTCGATCACACGATCCACAGAAACTTGCAAATAAATTTCTTGGCCCCAGTAAAGCTTCCGGTAGTGTAGGATACGTGTTTAAGTTTCGCGTATAAACGTGCGTGTTGCGCGTTGTTTCGCATCTAAAACCTTCACACGTACTCTAAACTCTCGACGAAGGATAACCGATCGGCCTCGATAACGATCGATCGACAAATACTTCCATCAACCTTATACGTTGAATCGATTAATTTCTTTCCTCTACGATATTTAAACGTCGGGTCGCGTAAACGCCAAGCAGGATGCGTTAGTTGCTCAAGCGTTGTGTCATTTGTGTAACAAACTATATTTCCGGCCAATATAGTTCTACCACTATATGAAAAATAATATAAAATAAAATTTTTAGAATCGAGTATTGCTAATCGTCGGAACGTTTGATCGATTTTCACACGGCAACGATACAATTGTTTCGCTGTTGGATTTAGTTCGCCGAACGCGTTGCGTGAAGAATAGAAAAAGCTACTACTCGAACAAGAGCAGGAAAATTAGGAAATAGTAAATCCATTGTTTAAAATCAACGCTCATCGATACGATTAAAATCACTGTACAACAAATCGTACGGTCGATGTGAATAATAAATATGAAAAATACAAATAAATAAAGTATCAGTTTTTGTCGGCGAAAGATGATATAAACGCGAGAACGAATTTACGAGAAACACTCATCGAAATATTAAAAATGATCAACCGTATATACATACATAGATAGATCGTCGAAAGTACAAATCATAACAGGCACTAAGAGTCGCATTAGCTATTCCCGTTTTCTTTTTCAAAACCCATACGAACAGCGTGTTCGAACCAGGACGATAATAACAATTTTAAATAAAGGAGAGAGTGAAGGAGGAGGGGTGGGGGGTAAGGGGGAGGGGGAAGGACGAGGAAAAGGGGAAAACGCAAAAGACATTAAATTCTGTAAAGAATGAAAAAGAATACGAAACACGCGTGTATAGTAACGAAGTGGCAGGCGCAGGCAGAATTCGTTGATCGATTCTTCGATCGATCGATCAAACTTGCGATCGAACGACGGGTTGCAGTTGAATGGACCGTTTCTGAGAGAAAGGTTTATTAGCTGTGATCGGTCTTCATCGGATCAGTCTATAGTTTCAAAGTCACAAATACGTCGACTCCCCTGTAAGCAGAGTCAGCGTGAATTACGTGTAAGCTTCGTATTCGGATACGTAAGCGCATACAGTTATAGGTGAATCGCAATAGTAAACTCGCGTTCCTATTTCTACGACGTATCATCGCTATAGAGACACGAATAACGATAAACGTACACGTTTCAATTATAAACGATTAAATGCGTACCTGCGTAAAAGAACTTAAATTTCTGCGAGTGTGATTGGCAAGGGTCTCGGTTTTCTTCGTTTCCTAGTGTATGCAGAGTGTTCCCTAAAGTGTTTCATAGGAACAAACAAAAACGATCGTTAAAACAATAGGCTGAGGAAAAATGAAAGGAAACGAAAGAAATAGAAAGATAGACGAGAAAAGGTTGCAAAAGAAAGTAATGGAGCGGTGATTATGAGGGTTCGGGGTCGAGAGGGGCTGGTGGGGTTGTTTTACTTGCGTCCTCCGATACTTGATAATTTTTGAAAGACGATCAAATTTGGAGAGGATGAAATGTGGTAAGTTTATATTCGTATACAATATCACAGAGAAAATAATGCGTCTTATTTATATTTTGAACATTCCGCATGAATCATATAAAAGTTAATTTTAAAAGGTGTCACTTATAAAACGGTATTTCATGAGCTTCGTACGAGAAAAAATATGTCCAACAAGCGTGTAGTATGTCATACGAAGTAACGGTATCGTACACACGTATGCCATAGTTGTTATTGGTGGGTAAAAACGTATTTAGTAAGTTTACCTTCTCCGTTACTTTTAGCGGATAGAAAACGGAGACACCGCAACGACTGCTAGCAAGTCGAGAGTTCGGTGAACCATAGGTACGATTAAAATAGTCCGAGCGAGGTAAATTTACTAATCTGTTCGAGGTAATTCAAAACTTGCTACTCCTGAACGCGCGAACGCATACTTTTCGTTCGCTTTGCGTTATTCACCATGGTTTGCGATTATTCGATTAATCTCCCTCTCTCTCTCTCTCTCTCTCTCTCTCTCTTTCTTACACACACACGCACGCACACAGAGAGACACGCACATACGCACACCCTTTTCGATTTTCCTTCCGTTCTTCCTCGTTTAATTATAAATCTCGTTTCGGTGGCAAAAAATATGAAACAGCGAAATAGTAGACAGACTCCGAGGCGCGTAATTGTTAGCTGTTTGAAAAGCATGAGCGCGGCGCTGCTCTGTGACATGTACACTCTCTCTACGCGCGAATGTTGCTTAGCAACGTATTGTTTATCATACTGTAATTAACTCTACCAAAGTCTCGTATCTTTACGGTAAATACGTTAGATTAACGAGCGACAAAATACGAGTGTGAAAAGTTGCACGAGCGAACAGTAACGAGCGCCACGTTTTTAGATTGAACGAGATGCGCGCGATTTCGCGAACAGCCTCTTATCCAGCTGTCACCACTCAAATTTATGCGAACGATGGATTCGCGAAACAACAAACGGGTTTCTTCGAGGAAATCAACGTGTTTACCTTATCTTCTTGCTACGCGCTCTACCGATTTTCAATTTCACCGTACAGCGCGCGCACGGGACTCGGTCGTCCGATTTGCTCGTACGATTGAAAGAAAAACAACTTCAGCGAGACAAGGAAAAACGCAAACGTAGATTAACGCGCGATGCAACTACACCCCGTTCGTCGAGTTTACAGACTCGTCCTTATATCGCGTATCATCGACGCGTACAACTTATGAATTAGGAAAGGACGGTGTCAGAAACGACAGCTGTTCCGTTCTCCGAACTGTTTCGCATATTCGAGCAAAAATCATAATGATTTACGATTACGAGGATACCTTTTAGTCGTATAAAAGTCGCGTGAAAATATCGATCTACGATCGCAAGCCTGTTGCGTGGTTTATTCGCGACCATGAACCTGTTCCTTTCGCAACTCGATATTTCGATGAAAACGCGTAAACGAACTACGGCGCAAAAGAATCTATTCGACGACAGGCGGCTCGCGACGATCAACTAAATTTGAATAAGTCGAAATAGACTATTTCGAATAGATTCGTTTAATTATTATGATTCGCGGCAGAGCGAGTCGTAGTAAACGATATTCATAAATATCGTGTCACCTCGAATAGAAGCGGAACATTTTGATACGCACCGCGATCGCATAAGTCGCAAATAGAATGTTCATAATCAGAGAGTTACGTGATACTTCGATCAGACGGGGGCAACACACGTTCTAGATACATCGTAGGTACATCGCTCTTTCCTAATTTTCGTTCTCTATTTTACATATTATGAGTATTTTTCATCGGAAAATTCGTCAGCGTAAACCTTTTAAAGGTTTATCGCATTGAAAAAGCATGCTTAACGCAAAGATACGATCGATCTGGTCGTTGTCGAACGTGGAAGAAGCAACATCGTTGTTGTTATCGCGTCTTGGTTACCAACATCTCGTCACACGTAAGTAGATTCTCTCGTGGATATCGTTGCTGTTGTTGATGTTTTTGTCGTCGTCGTCGTCGTCGTCGTCGTCGTCGTTACTGTTCTTATTGACTTATAATTTATTAACATTACGAAAATAATCTTGCTTCTTTTTACAGCATTATTCCTATCTGAATCCATAATCTCTATAAACACACTTTTTTTTTGTCAGCTTATAGTCGTTTAACACGAGTACTCGTTTCAAACACCAGCCAATATCTTGTATTCGCGAAGACGCGGAACTCGACTAAAATTCGATAATGTCACGAGCAATTAATCCGCCGACAAAATAAACTGAACCACAAACGTTACACGAATCGCACTCTACAACATTCTCTTGCACGCTGAGCTTGGAACTTCTCTTTAACGTCTACCTATAAATGTCCTTTTGTTTGTTTGTTTTTCTCATACAAATTCGACGACATTCTGTTCAGAGAATTTCCAGCTCGGTGATAATAAATATCAAATGTTTCCTTGAAAAAACAATCTTTTATATTTACGGTTAATCCGTGTGTATAAATTTGAACAAAATTCTAACACGCAATATATCCAGAGGGGGAGAGGAACAATGTGTGTGTGAAAGAAATGACATGAAAATATTTTACACGAATTCGTCGGAGAGATTCGAAAGAAAAGCGACGCGCGTAATGTTGAGAAAAGCAAACTTCGAAATTCGGAATAAAATTTCTGTGCCGACGTAGACGTTTCTTTCTCTCGTCGTCATCTATTATGTGTAATTGAACAATATATGTTATGTATCGTCAAAAGGACGCGGTCCTGTATTTGAGAGTAACATTCGATCGATCGGATATCATCGATGGACTTAACGATAAAGGAGACGGTAGTCGAGTTTCTAATGTCCGCGCGTTAGTATGCGAAACGAGACAGCAATGCCGAAGAATGTAGAGGGATGACTGGCGACGAACTCACAACACATCTATCATTCCTCCGTCAGAGAGAAGGCGGTATCGTCCAACACGCTGATCCATGTCCACTATGGGTGAACAGACATACAGAGACACAATTGGTCAGTATCGTGTGTGTTACATTTTTAGAACGGTTCTACGTCTAAATACGGTGCGGCGGAGGGTAAAATCAACTTTCATCCAAATATACGTTTCTTCTTCTTCTTCTCCCCTTTCCGCGTTTTCATTCTCTCTCTCTCTCTCTCTCTCTCTCTCTCTTCACACACACACGGTCAACAGCAATCTCTACTTTATCTATTTTTATATCGACGATAAATTTGTGAAACTAGACAAACATATCGATAGTTACCGATTAAATAAATCACACAAACCGACGTACAACCCACACCGTATTAAATTAGTTAAAAGATTTAACGCGTCAACGAGGTAATATTACATATAGATATACTTATTAGATTCGAGCATGCGAAAGAAAAAGAGAAGCGACAAAGCTGATGGATTCGTTAAATCGCGTTAAAATATATGTAGCATTCTCCAAAACGAGAGAGAACAACGAACGGAAAATATTCGGAAACGTTTTTCACGATTACGAAAACGGAGTAAAGCATCGCCGTGCCAAACAATCACCGTTGCAAAGTAAATAAAACGAAGAAAATTCGGTGTTCGACATTCGCGATTCAGTCTTCACTTCTACGTATACTAATAATAACCCATAACTGAATAACCATTAAGCTCTAAACTACGCATTCGCATAACACAACAAAAGAATACTATATTTTCATCTCGTGCAACGAACACTCTAGGTAAGAGAAACAGAAATAAAGGCTCGAGAACGCTTTCTGCCGTTTCAACGGTACCACCGTTAAAACCCGTGTAATCAATGGTTATGCGATACGCAAACAGAAATTTGAACAGGATCTTACAAAAGTCAATTATTATTACACTTATTCTTTCGATGAATTATATCTTAAAATTTGCTTCGAATACATACAACGTTTGGACAGAATTCATTGATCAAGCACTTCGTAGTCCTCCCCATAAATAAGATACTACAAGGAGAAAGCATTGCAAATCATGTACCTACATATTTTATTTCTTACCAATGGAAAGGAAAAATAGTACATAGAGAGAAACGAAGGAGCTAGGAGAATCAATGACTAAGTACTAAATATGTATGAATCTTGTAAAACAGAAATTTAAAGACGTGCTTTGAGCTTTGACGCTTTAAAGAATCGGAAGACGTAAGTAAAAATTACTAAGAACATACTACTTTCCAAGTGCAGTGCATGTATAATAAAGTTCTTAAAACATTTGTTACAGGAATACATTTATAATATAAGACTACGTTTAAAAATTGCTAACATTTTATTTATAATAATAATAATAATAATAATAATAATAATAATAATAATAATAATAAAAATGTCTCTGATGGTGTTATTAACATAACAATAAAACAGCAGTAGCATTTGTAATATTAGAGATAATAATAATAATAATAATAATAATAATAATAATAATAATAATAATAGTAATGATGGTGGTGGTAGTGGCGTTGGTGACGGCGATTGCGACATTGATGATAATGATAATGATAATGACAATGATGATGATCATAATAATAGTAGTAGTAATAGTAGTAGTAGTAGTAATAATAATAATAATAATAATAATAATAATAATAATAATAATAATAATAATAAGAATAAGAATAATAGTAATAATAATAATAATGATGATGATGATGATGATGATGATGATGATGATGATGATGATAATTAATAACAATAATAATAGTAATAGTAGTAATTAATGATAATAATTATTATTATAATTAATAATAAGAATAAGAATACATATAAAGATATAGTAACGATATAATTAATAATTATAATAGTATCACAAAATAATTGTTACAGAATATAATGTAGTAGAGATGCTGCGTATCAGTTACAGAAATTTCAAATATGTTACAAACATCCGATACCTACAGTTACAAACTACCAACATGCACTGATACAAAAACGAGAATAAAATTAAAATTTGTCAGGATATCATATATCCACTTTATATCCCTAAACATACACCGAAAGACCAGACAGGAATTTCAATAGTTTTGTATGGAACGACGTTACGTTAAGGTCAAAGAAATTATTACGCGCGTACTAGGTGGCACGATTTCTAATAAAGTGAACAATTCGGGAAGGAACTACTAACAAGCAGCATGATTTTCAACAAGTAAAAATCATTCGAACATCTAGCCCCTGTTTTGTTATACGGTACTGCCCAATTATAGCGATATTTACTACGTATTTACAAACCTAGCGCATACGAAATTCTAAAATCACTGTGTATATATTGTTATTCGACTCTGCGTATATACCTTCCTCCCGCACACGTATTAATTGCTCGTAATCAAAAATCCAGCTCGTTCGGAATTTTGTTGGACGATTTTCTAATACGATTTTCCCGCTAATAAAATTCTATTAATAACGATAATCACGTGTAAGTTTCATCAAAGCATTCGTAATTTCTCTACTTTATTCTCGTGCACAACCTACGACCTTACGAATTCTTATATACCTACATATATCGCGCATAGGAATCTCAATCTATAAGACGCGTTTGAACGCTCGAATGAATCGCGAGGAAACGAACAAATTTGTCATTTCCGGCTGTGTCTTTTCTTTCAAACGAAAACTTAGATAAAAACAGTCGAAACAATGAACCGCGAAAATATAACTAATAATAGTTTGTACACAGCGTCTAATAACGGACAAGGGAAAATAGGTAAACGGCTGTAAATTGTTTTGTTTAAATGGATACACGTGGTATACCTTCGACGGGAACAAACTGAAAGGTGATACGCGGAAAATGTGCACGGGGTAACGGAAACAGACACAGAGCCTCTCGTAAAAAAAGCGAATTCATAAGGAAACCCTATTGCGTACTGTACGTATCGAGTACCGAGTCTCGATCTTTCATTTATTTGCCAACAGCTCTTGTTGTTACCTAATAATACGCGTGTTTGCTTTCTAATTACATACCTACATGTATCCGTACACGATCGAACGATAGCTACATAAAAATTCGTAAAGCATCGAACAAAAGAATAATTAATTTGAAATCAGTACGAGGGTATGTTTAAACTTTGTCCGGATACGCGCCATTTACCGTTTTGCAACCTTCCAAGTTATCGCGCGATGTTGACAAATTCCGCGTAACTATTAACTATTTATGTCGCAAATCTGAAAGAAAAGTGAACACATTTCGAATCGATATTCGATAGAAATGACGTTTCGATGGTTACGCACGCTGCAACCGAATACGCGTAAAATATCAGTTTTAAGACCGCTTCTTTTAAAACCGAACTTTACGCGGTTTCGCGAAATATCTTCATGCACATTCGATACGAATTTCGTTACGATGTCATTATCGGCACTAAATGCTGATTTTACAAATACGAAACCAACGAAATCCGGATACAATGATACGTGGAAACCTGCAATTACACGATACTCTACTTATCATGAAAATAGAAACGTTAATATTGCTTAAGATAATGTTACACACGATCAGGCAATTTCCGAATATTCGTACACGAATTCAACGGACATAATCGTAACGGTAAACGAAGATTCGCACGTGATCATTTATTCGTTAAAACACGATAGCTTAACGGAGATTAAATACACCTTGACATCGATAAGAAAATCGTATTCGCTAAATATCAAGAAATAAAAGATTAGAAAATTGCACAGCCTGTTGATATTTTAACATATTTCTATGAAAAAATCGAAAGAATGAAATTTTCTATACACGTACATGTTTTATCTTACAAGCTCGACTACATACACAACCCACCCCACTCGAATCTACACAGACATTAGCTTTGCTACTACCGAAATGTTAACGATCATCACAGGGTGTAAGGCAATCATCATCAGGATACGTTTAACTCATCCGTTCTCACCATAATGCCACGAACGATACAAACATAAACGATCAAATTATTACGATTACAAATTTTGTCGCGTTCCTTATTTCCGTACTTATCGTATTGGTCAATTATCTTCTGCGAATTGGCTTTGTCATACAATTTCAAAACAAATACTAATCTCGTACATAGTACGTTACTATACAAACTGTATTAACGCGTAGAACACACGGTACTTTATACTTGAAAAGTCTTATAAGTAATTGAAAAACCTAACAAAACATTGCTACGGCATGCACAACGGTCATAATATATATTTACTTTCTTCATCATTTCTAATAAATATCCAATCATTTCTAACTTAAGAAACAGTTATGACCTTTCAAATACTGGTACAGCTTAAAATATTTTCCAAACGGTATATACTCTACGCAAGAACACGATATATTATTTTAAGATTCTTTTAATTAGATACATTCCATGGAATCTTTAACTCGATCTCTATTAAATACATTATTAATGTCAAAATCTTCTACTAAACACGGATAGAATTATTATTTTTAAGCTACGATAAAACATTAAAAATTCATTTATAACAAAGTGCGTTAATATTCGATTGATTTTTAAAAAATTTTTAAGTATCTTTTAACGATGATCTTCGAAACTGATACGCTTGAACCTTTCTATAAACGCGTAACATTGTTTAACAACAACAGAGGGGTACCAAATAAAATCGATTCATTTAAAAACTGATTCAATGCTAATAGTTCATGCTGGCGAAGAAAAGTTATTAGTACGATTTCTTTTCACATAACTCTGTAAAACTCGAATGCCCAGTTCAGAGAACTCGACTTAAGTACAAAACATGATAAACATATGTATGTTTGTATGTACGTTTGTTTGTTTGTTTGTTTGTTTCTTTGTATGTTTGTATGTATGTATGTATGTATGTATGTATGTATGTATGCGCGCACGCGTGTGTAAGCATGTACACATGCACATATTATGTGTCTAACGTGGCTGAACGTACGAGAGCCGAAGAACGTTTCACATTGCTAGTATTTTGTCGATGACTGCTACTTCTACTTTTATCCCCACGCGAGAGTAAACCCTTCGCAGTTTCTCTGAGACTACCTCTTTGGTGGATACGAACGTGTGTACGGCTACTGCTGTGTGTAAGAGGATGGTGATTCACCACCAGAGATGCAGAGGACTCACCAGATTCCCCATCTTCGTCTCCTGTCGTATCTCCGGTTGTATCGCATTCACTGCTATCCGCTTCGCTCGATTCACTCGGGGTGTCTTGCCCTCCTATTCCTATTTGTATACCCTCTCCCCCTCTATTTGTTGTCGCTGGTACAGACTGCGATATACTGCCACCCATCCGATGCATAAGCAAGCTAACCTATACGCAACAACACGACTGATAAATTGAAATAACATATTTGCCGATATTTGAACTAACGATTGCTTATGCTGCGGAAATTACCAACGGAAAGTAATCGACTTACTTTAAAATCTGCACTATACACTTTGTGATGTTTATCCTTGTGTGCATCATCTAGACCACATTTATCTATACTTAAAACAAGAGTAGGTGGCATGGGTCCGAGACTAGCTAGCGATCCGGCTCTGGGTTTCATATGCGACATAACCATTGGTAATTCCATAGTTGTACCATCGCAACTCAATGCCCTTGTTGAACGCTCAACCGGTAACTGTCCGTTATCATAATCCGTTGTTACATAATCTCGCACGAAAAATGTATTAAACCAGAAATGAAACAGCTTCTCCTGTGGAGCAAATGAATCGATTGAATTTAATTACATTCTTATAAAACAAGTATCTCAATGATTCACCTAACACGCATAACGAATACCTTTCGTTTCATTTTTGGTCTATTAAAGAAATCCACTCGTACATCTCCTGTCAATGCTATGCTGTGCTTTAAAGGGATGCTAACAGTGTGCATTCCTTTTCGTACCTCTACTACGTCGGAACTAAACACCTTTTTTTTAGATTCGGAGATTACACAATGCAAATCTAAAACATAAAAATTGTATGTATTCATATTTTGCACCTAATTTTTTTTCATGTATTTTCGACACTTCATTCTTCTTACATCCTTGGCCTCCGTGAAAGATGGGCACTGGATCCAATTGTATTTTTCGTAGTAACAGTGTAACCGGTTGATAATTTAATCCTTCTTGCACAAGAGTAGCATAATAATCCACGTACCTTCTTTGCGACGGTATTGTAACTCCCTTCCTAAACAACGAACAACACTGTTAAAATAATTACGTACAATAAGAATAGAAAAAAAGAAGAAAGATGAAAAACAATATTATGTAATCACCTATCATGGGTTCTTTTAGTTCCATAGTAGTTAAGAGCATCTGTGGCAGTGGAAAACTGTTTAGTATGAAGAAGATAGCAACACACCATTACGCCCGTTCGACCTTTACCCGCTTTACAATGAACTACAGCTACATTTTCCGAATGTCTGGAAAGCCATTCATGCACGTCTTCGCAAAACGGTCTAATCTGATCCAACATAGGTGGATTATGATCGTCGAACGCATACGTAGCTACTCTTTGTTTAAATTTCTTAAAATCATATGATCTCTCTGAACATCTAAAACATTAATTCATTTTTTAAGTTTCTTTCTTTCTTCAATTCTTTAATTTACAATTGAAACACAAGCACGGTATTCCAAGTACATACAGATTGTAAATCTTGTAATGATCTTTGTGTCTAGATTCTAACAGTTTAACAACATCATCTATGTGATTTCTATATACTCCTTCTAACTTTTCAGCTGGAAAGCCCATTGCTATTAAGTTATCTCTTATATCTATTGTTAACACATCCCTAGTTAAGGAGTACAACAGTAGAATTCTTATTGTATATTAAATAGTTTTTTACTCTACATCGTCTCTAATTGTAATACATGCGATCAAAGGATACATGTGAGATCAAGATCAAAACCATCCTCTGTGAAACGCCTGCGATGTTTGCTCACCATCCCCTTGATACGGTTTGTCATTTTCATATTACTTATAGTATTGGACATACTTGGCTGACTGAATTTCAAATCTCTCGCCTTGGCTGTAAAGTTTTCAGTCTCCACTTCTTCTTTACCACACCTTTCTTCTGCTTTCTGCTTTTCAAATAACTTTTTTGCCTGCACAAAAATATAATTCACTTTCTACTATTCAAATTTTTATGTTACAGTTTATATTGTAACAAGATTTACCTGTGGCTTATAAGCCGAGGCGTCACAAGAGCCCAATTCTGGTCCTCTTTGTTCCTCCAGACAAACATGGAGGGGTGTTACTGATGCTGAGATATGCTCTGAGATTTTATTATTCAGCCTGCTGCCTGTAGGTCTCCTGCAGGAAAAGCATATACCCATTAATTCCCAGAGTATGCGCCCTTCCTATCATCCATCTCAACAAGCTTTTATCTTCCTTTACAATTGCTCGTCACATAGTTATTAGTTAATAATAATGTCACAGTGATCATTATCAGTTCAATGTAAAAACTATTTGATAATTTGCACAAAAATAAAACTTCATATAATCTGAGCACATGACACTACACAACACACTAGTAAACACTATACGAGTGCTCGATGTAACAGTTCAATGATCAACAATCATAGTTTTCGTAAGAAACTACAGAAGCATAAGGCAAGAAGAAACATTAATCACATTGGTTGAATTAAATTTTCATATGAGAAATGTTGCAAATGAAATGGCATAATTGTTCAGTATCATCGCTAACAAAAAGTTACAAAAATCTGGTGATACCATACACCAACTACAATAAGCATAACATATGTACATATATTCAATTGGTATCTTTAAAATGAATATCGAGAAATACGTTATACAAGCAATATCGGCAAGTGGTATGAAAATCACGAGGAAGGAGAAGAAAAAAAAATAAAAATAAACTTATATTTCGATTTAAATAGAAACGGTAAATATAAAACCGTCGAAAACATACTAGCATAAATACTGCATAATTTAATCTTCTTAAGCTTTGCAACTAACTCAAAAGTGCAATTAATAAAAACCACTTTCAGATATTTATGAAGTAACGATCATAGTCCCATGTTTTACGATAAATTAAAAACGATTAAGGAAAACGGTAAGAAAGAATTGCATTCGATACATAGAGAAAAAGAAAGAAAAAGAAATAATAAACAAATAAGTGTTCGCGATTTAAGACCACTTAGTTAAAAGTTCGTTATCGAAAGAACATTACTCGCAAGAAAACGCCGTGTAGAAGCGTCGACGAAAAGTTAGGTTAAGCACCGTCCGCAATACATCACAGAGGCCACTTAACACCGCGGTACATTTTCATACCAGTTTCACCGATACACTGTTTGTGCTCTCCTTAATTGAGAGTTCATGTCGTTTATAAATGACTTGCCGAAGGCTTCAAAAATATCGTTCGATATGCCATACTGCTTTTAAATAGTAGAAAAACAATCTTTTCTCGCATATAACGTAAAGTTCATTCCAATCCTTTCCGAGCATGTTCAATTGCGATATAGCGGCACTCCCAGTTACGGTGAATTTTTAAAGAATAAAGTTAGCATCGATGAAGGGATCCATCGCGTTTGTTAATTTAATTTCTTTATAATCAACAAATTTCGTTTAATCACTCGGAGAAAGTGAAAACTCGTTTGAAAGATTTCATTCGCAAAAGGATCACGTTTTAGTGGCGTAACCGTAACATCGTGTCAAACAAGTAACACGAACTTAAATCACACTTTATGTCCAAGTGGTTTTTGGACAGAGAACTTATACAGACGTAATAAATGCACATATTTATAAATACGTCCATGAGGAACAATAGAATCTCTATGTGTATCCTCAATTTGCCACATGGATGGTTTACGCACACACGATATGAACACTCACCACTAACACATAAGATCGTGTGCATCGCGGTTGTCCACTCTGTGAACAAACCATCACGATGCTACGCAGGATTTTATACGCGGGCATACTGGGCCCCGATCCCAGCCGTTTCTTTTGCTTTCCTGTCTATTTTCATTTCTTCGTTTCATTATCAGAAAAATGAAGAAAGAGTCAAGCTTAATTAGTAAATAAAACTGCTATTTATAACATCCATTTCAAATACAATTTATATTTGATTGTAAAATTAAAAATCTCTCGTATCCAATTTTGTCACTAGGAGCACCATTCACAATGACGCGTTAGTACATACCGCGCCTGACTGCGCCTCTTGGTGCCGCTGTTGGTAACTGCATTTACCTCTGCCCTCCGAAATATACTCCCCTTTCCTTTGTTCTCCACGTGTAACCCATTTCTTTGCCGTAGCTTACCGGTCAAAAGAAGAAAAAAAAACATAAAAGTTCACAGAGCCTTTGTCCCCTTTGAAGTTTCATTCCCGAAAACTTTTGCTGCTGTTCTCTGAGACACTATTAGTATATTTTACTCTGCGCATGCGTTCTTCTTTTTCTATATTTTCCTACTTTCTTTTTATTAAATCATTAAATGTTTGTACTGAATAATAGTCAAGCCAGTGAGAGAAGGTGCGCGGTGTTACCCTCTCCATCAGTCCAATGCCTGAAAAACATTCCTCCACTCCTCGTCTAGTAATGATGTTCCTCTCCAAGCTTGTGATCGTCTCATATCGGATTAAACGATAAGCGCCATCTATCAGAAGTACGGATAAATTTGTATATTTAACAATTCCAACGGCACTATTTCTGTATATAGTAGGGCCCCGTATGTTGGCTGCAGATCGGAATCGAGGATGAACGATTTGCCCAGGCTTACCTATACCAGGATTTCTTTTTTGCTTTAAAATGGATAGAAAGGTATACAGAGATATGTAATGATCTAGAGTTTCTGGTGTGTTACGTTTCTGCATTGCATAAACACTGTATTTAAGATCTACATAAAACTGAGCTATGGAGTTTGACCTTCAGTTTTCAAGGCCAAATATTGAATTAAAATCTCCGCGAAAAGCAATTTACTGAAATTTAATCTCAGATGTTCAAAGTTAAACCGAAAGTTCACTTTTTATACACAACATTTACCGATATTTGATCTTGTAAGCTTAAATCAAAAATTCAAACCGAAAATTCAATTTCGGGGTAGAATTTAATATAGTATCTGACATAAACAGAAGATAACAGAGATGCAAAACTGTTACTTATCTCTGTATACTTTTTTATCCATTTTAAAGCAAAAAATAAATCCTGGTATAGGAATATCCGCTAAGTTGTCCGATTTTAAGTCTCAACTTACAACCAACATACAGGGAACTACTGTATATAAAAATAGTATGTCGAAATTTTCAAACGTGCATATTTATCCTTACTTTTTATAGATGGCGTTTACCGTTTAATCCGAATTTGAGTGATCAGTCCTTGAAACTCCAGTAGGATAACATGGTTGTCAGACGTAGAGTGGTGGAACGTTTTTCGAACGGTAAGCTAACAGAGAGGGCCAATCAATTTCTTTCTTTCATCACCGGACCATTCCCCCTTCATGTATTTTATAAACTACTGTTTGTGTAACTTCCTTAAAATAAAAATCAAACTTTATTTGTGTTTCTTAATCAACAATTGCATATTTTCCCTTTTTATCCTATAAATCCTAATTAAATATTATAAACGTAATCCATAAACGTTTCTCCAGCATTTGCTATTTGTCTAAGTTGTTTCTCACGCAATAACTGTTTTTTTACAATTCGTTATTCTCTTTGCAGAAGACACAATAACATTTAACATTTATAAACGACAATTATGAACTCTTATATGTACAATGATAAATACAAAAATTTATACATATTATTTTCTACTGCATTACTCCGAACTTTGTATACACACAATAAATACATTCTCGCATACAGGTATACAGTAAATAATACTTCGGAAAAAAATTGCGCTCGTGTGTAGAAACTTCCAGTATAACAAATTTTAATTCTCCAAGTAGTAAAAAGAAAAGCTTATTAAATTGCAATGGCAAAATATAAATACTGGAAGATTCGATCAGTTATTAATGAAATTTAGCAAATTTCATGTAAAGAACATATAGGCATCCCTAACTGTATTTCTGTTAAATCGTAAATCAAATTTTTGTTGTTTTTATAAACAGTATACACGATTTGTCATATACACATACAGCCTTATATGTATACATTATTCTATTCTCATGTACCATATATTACTTAATTACACATAGATCGTGAAATTTTGCAACAAAAAATTTTTATTGAAATAAATGAAAACCGTTAGATACATGAAAACAAAAAACACAATTATAAAATCATATTTTTCTAATTTCTTTTTTTAAATAAAAAATTTCAAAGTATATTATTATATAATTGTTTGTTTAATCTATATCCGATTTAAGAGCACTAAGAGTACCCGTATGTATTTTTGACGTTTTTATCTTTTTGTACGATGTAAGGAGATCTTCCATTGTTATAGGTCGTACAGCATCATGATACTCATTATCATCAGTACCAGTATTTGCATCTCTATAATAAAAAACAGTGATTATTAATTTCGACATCGAATTTCATATAACTGTAAATAAATACTAGGAATAATATTAACTGCGTATGTGTCCGTAAATAATCTCGAACACGATAAATGGATGCATTTCTACAAAGTTCTTGCAAATCTGATCCGGAAAAACTTTCTGTCATCTTTGCCAATTTTTCTATATCCACATTTTCATCTATTGGTTCATGATCGAGTATCAGCTTTAACACTTGCATTCGATGTTGTTCATTCTGAAACATATATACATGTATGTACACTACATATCTTTTTACATAGAAAAAATGTGATATTTTATATATGACAATGTGATGTATATATGAGGACAGATGCTTTTTGGCTAACACAGTCGTGTAAAAATTTTATTTACTGGTAAACCAATATGAAAAGTAGCTGGCATGCGTCTAAGGATAGCTCTATCCAAGTCTTGTGGTCTATTAGTAGCACCCATTATTATAACTGTACAAGAAGGATCTGTGATTAGTCCATCCCAGAGAGACATAAATTGTGCCTTCATCATTGCCGTTGCTTCATGATCTTGTGAATTACGAGCCCTTAAAAATGAATCTGTAAAACAAAAAAACAAAATATGTTTCAATGCTTAAAATCACACAAAGCATAGTAACATTTTCCTTATTTTCCTCGCATACCAATTTCATCAATGAAGATTATACATGGTTGGAGTTTCACAGCTAATGAAAAGACTGCTGCAGTTAATTTTTGACTTTCACCATACCATTTATCAGTTAAAATGCTTACATCTAGATTAATAAAACATGTTCTAGTTTCTTTAGCAGTTGCTTTGGCAATCATGGTTTTACCACAACCTGGTGGTCCATGTAACAATATCCCCTGTAATTAAGACACAAACTAAAATATAAAATTATTCATATCATAATGTACATAATCAAATAAAATTATAACACACTTTTGGTGCTTGTGTTAACTGGGAATTTTCAAATAATTCCTTTCTTTGTATAGGTAATATGACAGTCTCCTTAAGTTCTTGAATAACATGTTCAAGACCTGCAATATTCTCCCACGAAACCCGTATATCTTTAGGATCTACTATGTGACTAGCAATCATCATTTCGTAATCCGTTAATTGATCCATGTCAACTGACCACAATAGATTATCAGTTTTAGCTAATTTCCGTAACTGTTCCCGTGCCTATAAAACATTTTAATTATCGCATTTTCTTAGAAAAGAAGTATAAGTAATCAGGTTACGTTGCCCAATGTGTCTAAATCAAAGGTTATGTAAGACAATTTTAAAAAATATCAAACAATTAGCGTATAACCTTTTTCCTAGCTTTCTTCTTTGCACTGTTTGTAGGATCAAATTGGTTCATAAGCCATTTCATACTAAAAAATCCAAAAGCCGCGATAAACGATACTCTTGCCACAAGAATAAATACTTCCGACCGCGTATATCCAACACTGTCCGCAACATTCATCGTTTATGTCAGTTTGTTTAAATCTCACTTAAAAATTACTTGTTTCTTTGCGATAAATATCAATTCTTTCTTCGATCGTATTACATGCTACTTTCAACGTTCTTCAAACTTGTTCTAAAAACTTGAAGGTTTTCACAGGAAAGAATAATTGTATACAGCAAAACGAGAGGGAAGCACAAAGCATGCGCACATAACGATTTACAACAAAATCCGCGTGATTTTTTTTACCGTCGTGTAAATATACAAATGCTTGCGCGATACACTATGAGATCACTAAGATTCAGTAAAACTGATATCACATAACACAATATATTCATAATCCCTAAACGTGCAGTATCAGGTATACTTATTTAAAAAAAACAGTTATATCTTAAATTTAATTGAAAAATAACATATCAATTGTAGGATTAATTTATTGGTCGAGTGGGTTTTTACATAAACTACTTGCAGACTTCTTTCCAAGACCGCGATTATTACAGCGACGATTATGACAACAAGCTGGTAGAACGACGATTGATATTACAACTTCTAGCTATGACCTAATACCTCTCACGAGGCTCCCTATTTACTTGTCTCTGGCCTGATAGACGGTTCCTGTCTTTGCCAATCAGGACCTTAAAAAAAAAATGCACGCCTTCGATGTCCCCACTCCGTACAAACCTCGGTGACGCTTTTGCACCTAGGTCATCTGATGTCTGCATTTCCTCGGTGATCAGGTTTACGGCGGCGATTCTTCATTCTTACAAACGCAGGCGTTGCTTGTAGCGGTGCCGCAAAGAAAACACGGCACCGAAAAGAGAACACGGCGACACTTTGATGTTGTGTCCGCAGGGCGCCTAAAGAAAGAAATGGCAATCGGCATTTGTTATTAATTCCCGCCGCTCTCACCTATACAAATGCCCTCTTGATCCGTAAATTGCCTACACAATCAATGATTTTTTGGTTTTTTTATTTACAAAATTTTATAATAAGCTTAAAAAAGTTACATTTTTAGTTCATTTCTATAATTCATTATCTTCACTAACATTAAATGTATTATAAAAGAAGTAATATATAGTGGACAAATATTTCTTTACATGTAGGGGAGGCTGAGGTAGACTGATATAGTGGAATTATTAAAAAACTGCGTATTTGTAGTTCAATGGAAAACAGATGTTTGAAGAATGGAGAGCATCTGTGTATACGCGGACCCTAGTGGTCACCATTCAGTAGTTCTCGTTCTTGGGGTGCGAATAGAAAAGTTCTTTATTTGTTTAAATTTTCCATTAATAATTTTAAGAGAAGGTAATTACGTTTTATTACTTCAATTGTATCGTCCACATTGTTTTCTAGAAATGTTTTTGCACAACGACTTTCTGTGGGACGGGTTGATACAGTGTATTCAATGCATATGTTGTGCAAAATGCGGTAAAGATATAGCCAAATATACATGTATTAATTGTAATTCCGATTTAGAGAGCGAGTAATTCTCGTATTCGTCACTGTGTCAATTAATTTCAAGTAAAATTGTTTCATTCACGTATATGTATAATTAAATCACAATTAGGTTACAATAAACATAATTAAATAACACATATTTTGAGTAATAAAAATGTTTTAAATGAGTATCAACCTGCCCTCAGGGCACTATCAACTTGCTCTGCAGTGGAGTACATCAATATATTTTGCATTCACTTAGAAAACATTTTGCAATTTGTATGGTATGTACTTTTTTAAATCGTGCTTTACAATATGTAAAGAGGTAGGATCAAAGTATATTTTAGTATTATTTTGATGAAGTAATTAGCTGAAATAAATATTGTATAAATCAAAAAGTGATGAACGCATCAACTTACCTCAGTCTCCCATATAACTTTATAATATAATTAATTATCTTATATATAATAATTATAATATGTATAAAATAATGTTTAACGCAAATGTATGAAATAATTCATCTTCTCGATTTCAAATCGGATGTTCCGACTGAACAGTTTCTAATACCTTAACTTATACATTGTTATGTTAAGGAGAACTTGATAACCGAAATCCCAAGAATTAATAAAACTTTTATACAAAAAGGCGATGATGTTGTTGCTGTATTACAAGAATCTTCCGAACAGGAACACTCTTCCCAATATACTCCATTTTCGTACACTCCCCAATTACAAACACCTGTTACTCCGGTACTGGATACAGAAGAACATCGACGAATCACTTGTCGCCATCTACCGTCCCCTTTAAGAATTAATCTAAATAATAAACTCACTAAACTAGATCATCAGTGTAATTTGATGATCGAAAAGATTTATGTATAAACGAAATGAGCATTTAAAAGGTGGATAAAATAAGCTAAGCATTTATGAGTATGAGAGTTTCAAGGAGAAAACTTACAAATAAAACCACGGGGACTCTGATGTGTTATTTTAACACAGAACGTGCCAGGCATATGAGATTCTTCGCTGTTGCATTCTATAGCGATGTTTTTTTCTTTGTTAAATTTGTTATACGCTCCACACAGATCTTCGCCTTTAGGATCACTGTCGCTGCTACATTGATAGCAGCGAATCGCTTGAGTACCTAAATTTATTTAAGCAATTTGAAAAAGTGAAGGAAACAGATATTATTTCATAACCTCAAATTGGGTATAACCAATACTTTAATTTGTGACTGAACAAATCTGTTAGTGTAATTAGCAATATAACTGCAATGATGATTTGTTAATGTTTACTATAAGTATTAAAGATAAAAGATGATGTTATCGTTTAAAATTTAACAAATCTATATACTTCAGTTACATTAAAATAGTGTATTCAGAAATTTTCACAAACAAATTTCGTTCTTTTTTAATGCAGGTATACTCTGAAATAACATTTGAAAAAAAAAATGTTCACTTACCTATTACCGCAAACAAAAACAATAAACAAACACTTGCAACGACGTTGTTGACTACCATTTTGAAAAATTATCGAACAAGTTAGTCACCACGCCAATCGTGCTTTCACTATACTCGGTAAACGTTATTCGTGGGCGTTGGTTGGTATGAGTTGGGTGGTTACAAGTTGTGCTTTACTCATCTTAAACAGTTTTGTTTACCAGGATTGGCATTTCAATAAAAGAACCCTCGTCTCGACGCTCTAACAGTACGTTTCAGCAATTTATGAGAAAATTTTATTTTATAATTCGATGTTGTAAAATTTTATATAATTATGATATGTGTTACTTTTAAACAGTTCTAAGAAAACGAACGGAAAACAAACTCTAATAAGCTCTTCATCGCAATAATGGGTTGCAAGCGATATAAAATTTTTAAGTTCTACACAAGATATTTTATTTCAAAATGATACTTGATAACATTAGGAATCATGGATAAAAGCGAACGTCGGTATGTAATGGTCGAATAATAACGAGCAACGGTGGTTTAAAAGTTCTCCCGTATTTTAGAGCTTTTAAAAGCTGTTGGAATAAAAAGAGCTTGAAATGTAGAATCTCTGATTTAAAATTACTTAAATTTAGTACTTAAAATTCGTTAATGCGAATTCGTGGTGTAATGTCTTCGATGATTATTAAATGTCACACGATGATCACAAGCCTAGCCGATCCAGGTTAAAATGGTTTATTTGAAATATTTCCTGATACAATGAAGTCGAACATAGGACACATTTTACAAAATATGGTAATGAATTTATTTTATTACGAAGTAAAGATTATGCGTAGGGATGATCCAGTAGTCGCAACATCGATAAAATCACTTTTACTTTGCGCATGTCGTGAGAAAGAAGTGCGAATGTTGGCGAACTGTATATTAATGATCGTCGATCAGTCATCGGATATTTGTCGTTTATCCAAAAGGAAAACGAGAATTTAAAAAACATCAAAGATACTTGTCACAGAACTATCAAAGATTATTAGTTAATATCAAGTGTTATATAAAATGTAAGATTACGTCGTAATGGATACGGAAAAAAGTTAATCGAGCTAAATATTGGTAACTAGAAATGATGATAGATTCGTAAAGGTCTTTGGTTGGCAAGATTTTAATGGAAACGTGGCCTTTGGGAACTCGAGACATCAGAATAACTGTGTAGGTCAGATAGGGGTCTTGTCGATGTTGAGACATGGGAACGCTTTTCCGACGACACGTAAATAAAAGTTGGAAGGTAAAGTGGTTGGAAATAAAACTAGTTTAGATCAGGAGGAAAAAGAGGAAGAGGGATCGAGAGCGAAGGAGAGAAAAGTTGTTGCAGTCGTTGAGAAAAACTGACGTGAAACGAAGGCTGTTGGTTCTCGACGGTTTATTTTTGTTAGACATTTTGCAATGACAAGTCGGTTCGAGTTGGAATTTCAATACACACCGTCGAAGAGCTCACTGAAAATCCGTCCATCTCGCGTAACTCTAAAGATGTTCGATCGATTCTTATGTAGCCAGAACGATTTGCATTACCAATTTGTAACAAAAGGACGAAATAAAGTGTACGTTTAATTTCTACGCAATGGCTGTTATACAGTGGTAGACGCTTAGAGTCGCTAAGAGTGCGATTAAATAAGGAGCGAAGCAAAGAAAAAGTAGGTAGGAAGAAACGACGAGGTTAGAGGCAGAGACAAGGACATAGCTCGTCAGCAGTGATACAGCAGAGAGAAGGGGAAGGTAAAGAGGAAGTCTCGAGAGGAAGAGACCTTCTCCGTTATTCCTAAGGTAGCCGGGTTTTCTTTCGTTTCGGTACGAAACAGACCGAGCACGTATCTCGTTAGCGAATCATTAGCAACTCTTCTCGTGCTGCAACTGCTGTCGCAACAAATGCTCGCGGCCCGTTCTACCCTTTCCTTTTTCCTTCTTTTCTTCCTCCGTTCTAAACTATTTTGCTATTCTATCGTTGAACAGTTGGCGCTATATACCTTTATCGGACGATCTTCTACTTAACCAACAGATTAAACGACCGTGACACAAAGTTCATAACGTTACGATTTACATGACTTTCGTAACATGACCTTAAAAAGACCTTAAGACGTTCTTAATATACGACAATTAAGAATTTGGATGGTCATCGTATCAGCGATACTGGATGTTCGTGGGTGCTGCAAAGGGCAAGTATTGTGGGAAGGTGATGCATTACAGACGATGATAGAGACGAGAAATGAAGATGAAGATGCGACTGACCCCCTTTTTTAACGAGTAATATCATGTTCGTGGTCTTGGCTTCCGTTCCACTCTCATTCAGCCCTCTTCTCCGTCTCTCTACCTATCGAATGTGTTTAGCGAAGCATTCCTTGATTCGGATCGTTACAAACAACCGATAATGCTAACATTGTCACTGACACCTACAACTCTCATCGTGTACGCGATTGCCGCAGCAGTAGTCTATTTATTATTGTTGTTTTTCCCTCCATCGATGAGCGTTTACCGAAGTAGAAAAGTCATTCCTTTGCGCATTTTTGATTCTGTTCGAGTACCTTTGTTCGAACTCACAAATTCCGTTAACATGATGTTTGTGCGTGTGAATAATTGTCGGAACGTGTTTATTACGAACATAAGAAAAACATTTCACGTTATGCATCGATGCAACGACAAGTAGGTATTGGATGGAGAGTCGAGCAGAAAAATTCAAATTTATAGAAACGAGGAACGGCGATCGGCTTTTGGCAAATAGAATAAATTTACAAAGTCTCGGCATTAGAGCGAGACGATTTTACTCGGGAGAAGCCGCATAATACGATCCCGATTGAAGTGGGTAGAGGGAAAGTTCGAGGACGGATCGAATGAAATTTGAATAAAAATACCGTCTTCCCTCGGATGGGTTCCCCGAGAGGCAAAATAAAGCACGGTCTTAGCCCTCGAGGGGTCAGTTGACTCCATTCCTAGAGGACGACGCATCGTATAATAGGTAGATTTTCCAATAGATGGTACTAGCTTTCGGATCACGTATACTTTCTTTTCGCTTCGCTGTTTTCTCGAACTGCCCCCCCCCCCCTTGGTCGCGCTTAAGCGCGTGAAAACGCGTTCTCGACACAGCTTTTCATCGGTTCTCATGCTTTCAGTTCCGATTGCAACTGATAACTTTACTTTCTGGTTTCTTCATCTAGTAAAACCACGCATTGTATCACACCATACTTTGGCGATCTTTGGACAAGGAAATTACGAATAATTTATATTGAGAAGTTGGAAACTGCTATTCAAGAGTATCCGTAGTCGTTGAAAAGTTTCGTAATAACTGTTTACGTACTTCGCGATACTAGGCTAAGCGATTTTGCATAAATTACGAGACGAATTTTCGAAGCTTTCTTTTGCCACATGCAAATCAACTTTATCGAAGGATTTCGCTTCAATCCTTTCAAACTCCGTTTCCAATTCTGTAACCGCATTACATTTCGCTTAAACATAATATGTATGCGAACGCATGTTGCGTATCGAGCAGCTGGGTCTTTCGTATCGGCTTTTAGTTTAACCGTTTATGATATCTGCAGCAAAAATGAAAGAAAAAATACTTCCACCAATTAAATTGGTATAGGGAGAAGGTATAGATGATTGCGAATCGCGAAACGGTGTGTGGTATCCTGCGTGAAATAGGAGGAGGAAATTGGTTTTGCATTACAAAGCCGGTGGTTCGTGATAATAGGGCGTTTCACAGGCGCAAGTACGAGCACTTACCCTCTATGAATTGTCCTATTATATTATTATTCGAAGCGAAATTCCGTGGCTGGGTTTTCGACTAAGAGGCGCGACGCATGACGCGTTCGTTGCCTCGATTTATGATATCATATAACACCGATGTTGCTCGCAATGGAAGGAGAATCGTACGAACAGTTTTATCTTCTTTTATTGTATAACTTATAAAAATGATGGTGAGTTACTTAGATTAATGTATGTTACTTCATGCATTCGCGTTTTACCGTAACTAGTTTATTTTTCGAAGTTTCCTCAGAGGGATTCAATTCTCTTTGACACGGAAATGTATTAAAAGTTGGCGTCAGTTTCTTCATTGTTATTTAATATATTAGTCTCGGTTTCGGTGTAAGGAGAGCATTCGACGGATACTAAAAAAGTACAATCGTCTCTAGGCAGTCAGCTGTTTGTGCTTTCATCGAATAATTCATATTCGTGAAACGTCAAAACGTTGATCGAGAATCTGCTTTTCCTTTCAAACATTGCGAATGATGATGCGTAGTGGGAAAAAGAGGAAAGAGAAAACGGGTTTGTCGATAAAAATCCGAGAGGTCATGTTGGATTTCTGGCAGAGGTTCAGCAGAGAATATTGCATATTACATATTTAGTATAGATGTGCTTCCTCGCATTTACCAGTTGAGAACGATTACCGGAGGAACCGAGGGAGAACGATGAAAATTGTAGGTCGAAAAAGAGCGAAGAAACAGAATAGACAAAGTCAGCCTACCAACAAAGAATACAGAAAGGAACGAGAAGAAGTTTATGGACATGCATTATGGATATCATTCGATTTCCTAACGCAAAACGAAAACGCGTTAATCTCACCGTGGGTTACATCCGAAACGGTAGAGGTTTCGAGCAATAATGCCTCGGACGGCCACAAAATCGGTACGATTCGGATCGTGCTCTTCCACGCTTGAAAATCGCATCAGCTTGCACTCGCAACTAAACCCTTCGTACCCTGGGAACGATGTACCAGGCAGTTCGCCAAACGATCGTGCTTCTCTCGTTTTTACTCCCATTTAACATTCACTCTTGTTTACTTATCTATTAATATTTAAGTTACTTAATTTATTTATCTGCCTATTTGTTTAATTAATAGTTTCGATCAAAAACGACCAGAAGAAAGTTAATCAGTTCCTGAAGAAATTGAATTCGTGCGAAACCTTTGGTTTCTATCTTTAACCGAGCCAATCTTATTCGCGTTCGTAACATTAACTACCGTACAGCTTTATCGAAACAGAGCTGATTTCTTGTTCATTCTATTCGGCCGGGTTTCCGTAGATTTTTAGCAGAACGATACGCTCTGTGGATTTACCAAAACATGTATTCGAGGTATCAATGAATCGCGAGAGTCTGAAAGGATCGCTTGGAATTGCTTGGAAGTAGAAAATCGAACTTTCTTAAGGGTTTAACACGCGTATACGATGCCGATTATTCCTATATTATAATATGATTGGAGAAAATTTGGCACACAATATTGTTTTCGAGTTTTCGCTTCTCAAATCTTGAAATATCCGACTCTTAAACATTCGTACATTTAGCAGCAACGACCGGTCGAAGTATTAGGTGGATGCCTCCCGAATCGGGGTACGAACGCTGAACATCGATGACGACTTGATCGGATGAAACATGTTGGAAATTGAATACAGAAATACTACGAAGCAAAAATTAACCATAAACCAGCTTTCTCTTAACGTGCTTTCTCAAGGGCTTCTTCCAAGAAGCTAAGCCACATCCGGCATTTTAGAAAGTTCGAAAACATCGAGAAACAGAACGAAAGGGACTGAAGGACTCGGACGGGATTGTAAGAAATTCGACCACTGCATTCTGCTAGTTTTCTGACAAAACTCGCTAGGTGCGGTCAAAATTGCCCTTCCTCGTGTTATATAAAAGTATTAATAAATTATCAAAGTATTATTTCACAAATAAGAGTTCATTTCATTTAGCAATATAAAACCCCATTCCCAATAAAACACAATGAATGCTGCGTGTCTATCTTTTTCCAAGATCGCTTTTCCCTCTGGCACCCACTCGTTTAATCCGAACATCGATCGTCGATAAGAGAAAGAGGGAAAGAGAGAGAGAGAGAGAGAGAGAGAGAGCGAATGTCCCTATAGTTTTAACATTCGCGAGAAGACGCTTTTCTTCGGGAAACGAGACGCTGTATCGATCGATATATTCTCTTATTCCTTTCTATTTCATTCGTCCACATCCATTTTTTTCGGCGTGTCTGAGGGGAACAGAAAAAAAGTGAAAAACGAAAGAATTAAAGGCAAACCGTGGAAGAACTTATTCAGTTGGTTGTTAGAAAGTTAATAATGAATCGCACGAATGGGCTAGAGTGCAGATTAACTGGCACGGCTCTCGACTTCGCCTGGTTACCAGCAACTTTGATCTACCGTTTCGAATGCATTGGAAGAGGCGGAAAGTGAAGATTCCCAGCGCGCGTTCCGAAACGAGCTTGGTTAGAGTTCGGGGCAGCTTTGGCCAACCGATACTCCGAAGCCCAGTTTCCAGGCTTTTGAGATTCCATTACGGTTGCCAGCGGCGAGAATCAATATTTAAATTCGTAATGGAAACGGCTGGCTGCAATTACGGAACGTGGTCTGTCTAACAAAGCGGTCGAATTTTCACCATTTTTACTAATCCGCCGCCTTCGGCTTTCGATTTTATCTCTCCTCGGGTTGGATTGGCTTGCTCTCCTACGAGGTAGTGGGATACGAGATAACGATTAAAGGTAAACAATCGCACGCTTTCCAAGCGTTTGACAAAGGGAAGGAGGGACGGAATTACCGGTGGGCAATTGAGCGCCACTGGTCGAGTCGAGTTTGAGTCGGTGGTCGAGGTGGAATTGTGCGTGGATCAATAAATCGCGCGTAGAGCGAAACGGTTCGATGGAGACACGGATCAGGGAAATAAAGGGAGGTTACGAAACAGCTCGGTTAGGAATTTCGGAACAACCAATTGACCGAGTCCGCTCGAGTAAGTTTCGCTATCGCGCGTAACCCGATTCGCTTGGAAGTACGACGTACCGACGCTTGTATCGCGACTGCTTTCAAGACCCTCAAAGTATCCTCGTAACCACCGCGATACATGGATAAGTTGATATCGTCGAGTGACAGGGCTGAAAAATAATCTGTAGGACAGTCGGTACGACTAAAAATGCCAGAGTAAAGAGATGAAAAGTTAAAACGCGGAGCAGACACCGCTTCCCGTTTTTGCATTATGAAACTGGACGATCCAGAGTTTGCCGTTTTAGTTCTACGTCTCCCTTCTTCCTCCTTGTCATCGAAACTTCGAAAACAAGCGTAACATCGAATTACACGCTTCTATCGCTTCGAAGCGGAAGCGAAATCGGATCCGTTCCAAAAGTTCCGCGTTCCATGGATAGTTGCGAAGGGAATGATGCATGCTATATACCGTGAGGGTTTCGAGAGTTTCTCGCGGGGACGCATCGAATTAATTGGGCATCGAGTATCGACGACGAGGCGACGCGATTTGACCAACCATCGCATAAGAAACGATCGAGGGACGAGCTGAAGATGAACAGCCGGTTAGAAGCCTTTTCCAAGGGAAGGGCAGGAATATCGAGAGGAGATAGTGGAGTAGAGCAATCATCCTCTAGACGCGCAATTTACATGGATAATGCAACGGAAAGGATCCTTCCTATCCTCTGACCCAATAATACGCAACCGGCCGACCCCGAGCGAACGACTGGAATGCAATTAGGCGAACAGAATCGAACGCGACCCGGGATAAGTAAAATTTGATAACCAAACAGTAGCTGCTCGTCTTCCGAGGTGGCCGCGTGAATCTTCGATCGAGCAACTTTTGTCTTTTGTCCTACATCCGATTTTCGCGTAACCGACTACTGCTGCTGCTGCTGCCGCCGCTATTGCCGTTACTGCTACTGCTGCTGTTACTACTTAGCCACCCCTCATAGAAACAACTACACGGCGCGACGCACCGTCCGTGGTCTCTTGCAACTGCAGCCGGAACCATCGCGACGGTAGAGGAAGCGATTCTCGCAACGTATTTTATTAATCGGCTAGGGCATCGTTCGAGTTACGTCCGGTCTATCGAGCAGCCAAATTGCTATCGTTGGAGTGCGGAAACATGGGCGCGCGCGCGCATACCTAGAAACTGAAACAATGCTCGAAATCGCAGACACCATTATACCGTCCGTTTATCCATTAACATGCTCGTTTTTCGCGAGACCGGCTAGCCACTGTTTACGAAAAAGCCGGGTCGATGAAAGGCACGGCAGATAAAGGGGTCGAGAAAGGGGTCGAGAAACAATGAGCGCGCTTCAATTATCGCGCGTGTAAAAAAATCCGCTTATATCCTCGGCGAAACCGAATATCGACCCTGCCCGTTCTCTCTCTTCCTCTCTCCATAACTTCGGCAAATAGCTTTCCCGCGGGGATTTTAGGAAAATCTGGAACACGGCCAACGCTGTTCCATTGCGTTACGTCGCTCTCTTCCTAAGTTTATATTTCTTTTCTTCTTTTTTTCCACGTTATTTCCGCGTTTATTCGTTCGCCAATTCAACGAGTTACGTGTCACGGTCCTGAAACGAATCTTGCTACTCTTCCAAAAAGTTCCGTCGTTAAGCGTGTTCGAATCTCGTGGGCCGTTCGAACCGCGGAGGAAACAACTTTCTTTCTTCTATTCCTATCGGCTGGGAAACGGTATCGTTTCAATGGTACCGAAGTTTTTTCTTTCGTCTCTTCAAAGGATAGGTAAGCTCGTCTACGATGCAACCACCATCGCTTCTTTTCACCTACCGGTAGGGCAATACTCCATAGCTATGAACGAAACGAAAACTGCGTTCGAGGAAGAGGTTGCAGAATCTCTTCGCGTTGATTCGCTAGCGGTAATCAGTCGACAAAGAGTGCTAGGACAATACCGCTCATATACCTATATTTCGTGTACGTTCTGCCAAAGGGACCTGACTCATACCGTCCATTCAAGTTTCTAAGACAGAGACAGAGACAAGGGGCGAGGGTTTTAAAGTTGCATTATTAATCGAAACAGACGGCAGAGCAGAGAGTCGAGTGCGGGGTGTAGTTTTGTTTTCGAGTATGCCCGTACACGCTTCGCTGCGCGGGCGTTCGTTTAATTATCGAATGTAAATAGGTTCGTTAGGGTGGTGTTTTTAAGCGGGACCGAGCGAGCAAGCACCCCTCTCCGGTCGAAGGAATCGCAGAAACGAGCTTTCCCTTCTTCCCTCGAAGCTCTCGAGGATGAATACACCTTACCGCTGCATCCCTTGGAACTTGTAACCCTATAACCGAGCATAAAAATAAGTAATCTTACAAGCTGATCGCGATTGGTCATCGAGAAAAATTCCATTACGCTGTGCACTGCGACTGATGAATGACGAATTAACGTAGGAAAAGTAATTTTAACGTTTCAGTACCGCGTGTAACGATACCTGTGTCTATGGATACGTATATATCGTGTACGCGTTATCCACAGCTACTATTTCGCTCAGAAATCGAATTCCGCGTTTTAGAGAACCACGATGTCGATAAAGGAATAGATTTTTTTTCGACGGGTATCGACATGTAAAGCAGTCGAATTTCGCATCTCGCGTCTCGTTCCCAGCGTCGCGTTGTCGTATCACGCTATTCCGTAGCTTTGTCTAAATTTCATCGGCACTTATCCACAATTGCGTCACGTTCGGTGGTCGTCAACGTCAAACTCATGCAACGCATCGTTCTTCGAGGTCGTCGTGGGGGTCGAACTTCGGTTCGACGAGAGAAGGCTTGTCGAGCGAACGAGCGCATTTGCGCGACATTCGCGAACAACTGCTTTCAAATCTTCTGATCTTCATTTACGCGTCTCCGAATCTAATGAATTTTTATGAACTGCATTCAACGAATGCAAGCAGATGGTTTGTTAGCGCGACTTAAGTTAACCGCTAAGCAGAGCGCGCAGTTTCTTTCGGAGACGCACACGGTCTCGGTTCTGAGTGCCTAAATATAGAAATTGCACGACGGAGTTGCGCTTGAAAACAACGGTCTCTAATATTCCTTATCCGCATCACGTCCAATGATAATTGCGTCGAAAATGAGAAAAGACGATGATAGTTGGCGATAAAACGAGAGCCGAAGACTATTTGCACAGTGTTTTAAACAATGAGCGCAAAGATAGTTGATGGGGATGGTGGCCGATCGATGGATCGCGAAACGCGCGAAAATGAGAGAAACAGAATGCGACGATCCGAACATGTAACGAACACGTAACGGTCGTAACGCACGAACGAGTAGCCGAAACGCGCGGCTCGTACACGGTTCGCAGAAAGATTTATGGAAGCGCGTGCGCCGCACATGATCCGCACATGAACCGTGAATAGAAGCGTTTCGTTGTTTTCCGTGACATATCATCTTGTAACGCGCGTCGCGTCGTGTCGCATCTTCAACGAGTCGCGCGTTCTCCCGAAGCTGCACGCACGTTTCACAAAGTAGTCGGCAAAGGGTAGGATGGAGTTACATGGCAGAGCGCAAAAAAATCGAACGGTCGGATTCGGGTTGAGGAACTGAAGCTTAGAAAGGAAGAATAGAACTGCGAAACAGAGAGTAAGAATAACGGTTAAAGCAGGAGATCGAAAAGAAGCGTATTAAGCTGCGAGAAAATGGGCAACGGAACGAAACGAAACGGAACGGAACGGAATGGAACGGAAGGGAAGGGAACAGTACGATAGGCTGGGGAGGATAAGAGAGGGTTGGGTGGGGGTTGGAAGGTGGAGGGTTCGCCGGTGGTGGCTGCTCGGCACTCGGTAGGCGTCGAGTGTCTCAGTCTGTCCTGCGCCGTCGAAACGAGGGAAGCGCCGCTCGTCGTCGAGCGCGACGTCGAGCGCGACGAGCCGACGAGCCCGTGCCCTTAGTTCGCGTTCGCTCGCCGTCCCGAGCGCGACATTTTCTCACTTTATTTCGATTACACGATCGCGCGCGTGTTCCTCGCTTCTTTCTTCTCTTCTCTTCTCTTCTCTTCTCTTCTCTTCTCTTCTCTCCCTCCTTTTCTCTCCTCTCTTCTGTTCTGCTCTTCGTCTTTCTTCTTTTTCCGTATTCTCCACTACCTAGTCTTAAAGATCACGAGACTGACACTTTTACTTTCATCCCTATTCCATCACGATCTCGTCTTACTTTCTTCCATTTCTGCGTCTTCTTCCTTTCTTCTCTTTCTCTCTCTCTCTCTCTCTCTCTCCCTCTCTCTCTCGTTCTCTCAATCTCTCTCACTCTCTCTCTATGCTCCCTTCTTTCTTCTACTTTTCCTTTTATCTTATCGCTTCGTTACTTCCTATGACTTGTGTCGTTTCATATCGTCGGTTAGTTAGCGTGACACGGACGAATGTTTGAGGTGGAGTGTCACTGGAAGCCAATGAACGGGGCGACGATGGATTTTTTGCCACGGGTTTGCTCCAGAACCGCGCATCGACCTCCCCCGAATCAAGGTATGTCCGTTTGTACGTATGCACACTTTGATACTCGCATATTTAGAGAATTAGAACACGTCATGGACGGTTGACAACTGATCCTTGACCAGCGATCGTTGACCGTTGTTACGTTATTACATTGTTCTTGCATTGCTAGTCGATCGTGGCAACGTGTCCTGTGATTGATTCATTAAACAAAGAATAAAAGATCATAGAATACGAGTGGTGTAGATCGGGAGAAATACTTTAATCGTGATCAACATCGTCGCCGTGCTTATTTTCTTTAACATGTAACGTTTGAGTTCGTTTCCTAACTAATTTATATTCCTTACTCATTTTTGAATGACTCGCGTTCCATTTATAACCGCCAACGAAAGATTTAATGTTCGTCCTTCAGCTCAGCGGGAGTGACGTTCGTACCGTGACTTTAAGGAAGGTTCCTAAAACAATCGCAATTAAGGAATGTCGTTAGTATTGTAAAAAGCGAATCTATGAACTACAGCGTATCCACATTTTGCATGTCGAAGACGTGCTTGCGTGAAAATTGTATTTCATTAAAAGCAACATTTTGTAAAGTACCTTTTGTTAGTAGTTACATATTCCCTTTAAGAGTATGTCGTGCGCGCGCGCGCACGCGCCCACGCGGCCAGTTTTCTTAGCCCTGTATTTTTACGTTACCAACACAACTGTGTGGAAAATGTTATTACGGATACAGTCCTTTATTGCCACTCGGTACATACATACACTTAACAAAGAACCAAGCCATTGTTTTGAAATTTGCATTGAGAAATTGGACGTAACGTATTGTTGCATTTAAAAAAAAAGAAAAGATTCTCTATTTAATCTGGTCAATCTTATTAGATCTAGAAACATTTACGACACGCGATGCCCGAATCGCGGCAACTTCTAAAAGAAAAGAATAGAAGGTATAATAACGTCCAGATAGTATAGGAAAGGAAAATGATATTTCTCAAGAAAATTCGTTGGCAGCTGTGTAAGATAAGTATTTTCCATGGTAGTGGCGCTATTCGCATACAGTTAGGGATCGAGTTTGAAAAATTTAAACTCATAGTTCTAGTTGTTGTCCTGCCGAAGCATTCGATTCGCTGTACTAGCTTCTAGCGGGAATAAAACCGCATCGTTCGATACCGGTTTACAGTTTCTGGTAAAGCCGAACGCGTACAGATCGGTTAGAAGCGCGAGTTTCCATCCGATTTTCCGAGAGTTCACCGAACCTGCGGTTTCCATTTATCCGCATCCGCATCTCTGTCCCTCCGCCGCATTCCTGGTCAATCGGTCATTCTCTAACGAAATCTCCATATAAAACGCTTCGATAGTTTTTTAGCGGACGCCGAACGTCCGGATCATCGTTCCGTCGCGTATAAACATTCGACGGGAATTCTCATTGTCGTATAAAAAATCGGTGGACGCTCGAAAACGTTCGCGAGCGAAAACGAACGGATCAGTTCGATGGAACAGCCTCATCAATTTCGCGTCTAAAGAACGTAAACTGGTTTGTTTGGTGGAATGAACGATATCTTTCGTCACGAGTGTAAGTGGAAGGTTTCATACTCTTTGATGGATTCTTCACATTTCACGTCTTCGAATTTAATTGCCTTCTCCTTTGCTACGGGAAAGCTTTTGCCATGGTAGAAAGGTACGTGCGAGTTGTGTGCTTGCGTTGTGAACCTACTGGCAGGGGAAGAGAAGAGGAAAAAAAGAGGGAAAAGAAATGTCGCGAGGCGCCAGGCGCCATCCTTGAACTAGGTCGCGTAACGTATCCTGCAAATATCGCTGCCTCGCTGCGCCTCGCCTCGCCGTGCCGACGACAAATACCGTCGACTTCTCTCATGAATTGCAAATCCCGCGTTGTTTTTTTCCCCGTTTGTTGCTGGTATTGCCCGCGTCACCGAGCTCGAATTTCTTCCGAGGAATAACGTTCCTGATATAACGAAATTATCAAGTCGATCTTCGAGCATTACCATAAATTTATTTCTCATTCGCGGTTTTCCTACAGCTCGAGTCTCTTCGGCAACGTTTCATCGATTTTCCCGTCAATTCCGTTGAATCAGGCGATCGAACGATTTCATCGGCTTCCTCTAGGTTCGTCATCGTGAAATTTTACCAAAATAACGGGCAGTTACAAGAGTAATCGAATCCCTTTGAACGCTGTTCTTCCGTGCGGAAGAAGCAGCACTCGGCCTCGCGCAAGGATTCATTTCGGTTTCGCTTCCGTACACGTACACGCGCCTTTCTACCAGGGTACCTTTTTCGTTCGATAGCCTCGCTGAAAGAATTCAGTTTTAACGGAAACCCGAATACCGAACGACAATCTTGAAAGAGATTTCTATTTGCGCGTCTTTGCTGAACCTGTACCAATACGCTTATTTCAGATCGTGCTTAACGATCGTGACGGAAGGCGTCGACGATCGATCGATTAGAAGGAAGTAACAAAATTTTAACGTTAAGACGTCGGCGACGGCGGCGGCGGCGGCGGTGGCGGTGACAGTGGCAAGGACAACTAGGAGGATAGCGGTAACGGTAACGGGAATAGAGGTATCCTCGAGAGCGGCAAGCTCGAGCACAAACACGAGGAGATCGCATCAACGTCAACGAAGTTTCTCGTAAAGTATTTATCGAACGAAAAGAGTGGTAAAGAGAACTGTGGAAAAGTTGTCCGGAAGTGAGAACACGCGAAATAAGGAGGTTAAACGAGGAGAAGGAAGAAATTAAAAGAAGGGTAAAAAAGAAGAGCAAACGTGGGCTCGAGCGAGGGTAGAAGGGTGGAGGGGTAGAGTGAAAGAAGATATCAAGAGGGGAAGCACGGAGCGGAGCGGAGCGGAGCGGAGAGGAGAGGAGAGGAGAGGAGGATGAGAAGGAAGGTTGGGCGAGGAAAGAAGGGATCGTGGTAGGCGAAGGGTAGAGACGTGGATCGGACTAGATCCAGGTCGATCGGTGTGATGGTCTCGGGGTGGTGTCCGTGCGTGCCGATCGGCCGCCGGGAATCACCGGTCCAGCAACAATCGGCATCTTCGTCGAGGAGCTTCGGAAACGACGGTGCACCGTTCACCGTCAGCGCTGCGACCGATCGCGCAGAAATGGTCCAGATGTTCTACTACGAAAACCGCGGCAAATGCTGCAAGAAGCTTCTCCGATACAACGGATATCCGAACAAGGTAAGCGAACACAGATCATCTTTTTTAATTCCTTGTCCGTTTTCAATCGTTACACCACGGTTCTAGAAACCTAACATTTTGTTCCCTCGTTACGCTTGTTTCGCTCTTCGTTTTCGCCTAGTTCCAGCAAACCGAATACATCGAGCCTCGATTTTTCGTCGAAGAATGATTCGCGCAGCTCCAAAAGAGCACCTCTATCTTTCGAGTCTCGACGGCGGAGAAAGAATCGTTCCAAGTTCACGGCAAGAGAGAGGCAGCAAGTATCCGAAAGCCCCCGGGGAAATAAATCGATTCGCTATCTGAATAGCCATTATGCGGACGTGGCTTGGAGGCAAGTACGGAGGTCGGCAGGTTGGTAGGTTGGGACGTTGGCTCGTCTGTAACGGCAGCAAAAACGTACTACACTCGGAGAACTTGGAAGACGAAAGAGGAAGGGTGCGCTGAGGATAGAAGGAGAACCATCGATGCTTTATCCGTGCAGCTCCTCGAACTGGGCTAATGCTTCCAAGTTTCCAAACTCGTATCGACCAGAATTTTCTTTCAATAACCGAGTTATTATTCATCCCGGCTATTTATTACCAACCCTCCTTCTATTCGTTTAGTCTCCTCCGCTTTGGTCCTTCGAATCTCGTTTCGCTTGCCCGAGCCGCCAGCATTCTTGCGATTCGTCGCGAATCGAATTTCTCGTTCCCCCCCTCTTCACAAAGGGAAAGCGAGAGGCTCCCGTTCAAACCAGAGAGGAGAGTATCCGACGTATTTTTACGAGGGGATACTCCGATCGCCCGATCGCCCGTAAAATATTGTACCGAATCCCGCGAAAGAAGCTTACGCTCTCGAATCTTATCGCACCGACTCTATACCCTTATCCAACCAACAACTTCTCTCCGCAGAAATCTTTCTTTTCGTTTCGCCCGTCGCGATAATATCCTACACCAAACTTCATTTGTACAGCAGCAGAGAACACATACGTATCTATATACACGAATTTCAAATCGTCATAGAGAACGGATAATCCGTTCTCGTGTCCTGCGATCCGTAATCCATGCGGATGGTAATTCTTCCTAGCGAATCTTTTGAATATGGATGAGTATGATTTCCCAGGCTGATTTCGTTATCTGCATATTAAAGACTCTCTCTAACACAAACCTCTTCCGGCTTTACCTCCAACGACAGACAGTCCTTTTCTTAACTAAATAGTCGCGTTCCATCGATGGAACATTCAAGCCTCCACGACACCGCGACGACGACGACGACGACGACGACGACGACGACGATGACGGCAAGAACTCGCAACATGATAATTCTCATCGATCTTTTAGCTTCGAGACCAATTTCCACGCGTCGCGCTATCGTTTCTCGACTCGGTCATTAAATTTCCATTCCACGTTATTTTCCCTTAGAAAAGGATAAAAAGTCCGAGGAGAGCAACGAAGGTCCTTGACTCGAACAGAAGGAAAAGCGAACGCGTATACGCATCCGGAAGTTGGTAGTCTCGATAAAAGGAGTATTGTCTAGCTGGTTGAATGGTCTAGAGTCTAGGCAGAGACCTCTCTCCGACTTTCAGTGTCGCAGACGTTCTTTATGCCGGCGCGATTAAAGATATCTCGAATGAAAGGGTTTCGTTTCCTCCGTGGCAGCTTTCTCTTTACCGGCGAGACTACGTAGGCCAACGAAATGAGAAAAATCGTGGAATTTTTAAGAAGGAAAAGGAGAAAAAAGAGGAAAGCAAATGGAAGAAGAAAAAGGAGAAGCAGACGGAATAAGAGCTAGAAGAAATTTGCCCTCCCATTTATTCATTCATCGATGACGCAGTTCTTTTTTCGTACCCAATATTAAAAAGAATTGTTTGCGCTTCGCATAATCCTTCTGGAATTTATTCGAAAATAGGAAATCGTTCGATATCATTTTTCCTGGTCGTTTTCGTTAACGTTAGTACACCGCGTTTTTTTTCTTTTTCAAATATCGTCTCTGTTACCGCGAACAATTCCGTGGATAATAAACGAACAACAAGATTCAGAGTTTACGATTCTATTTGTTGGAGGCAACGGGGAAACGGAAAGTGACGCATCGCCATTCTTTATATCGATTATTACTCTCCGTTGGACTTATTAAAAGGATAACGACAAAATATTGTGATGCGGGAGTACACGAAACAGGAGTTATTAAGTTTGCAACGAACGCGGGCCGTGTCCCACTGCTTCGAGAAAGAGGGACACCGAAACGAGACGATAATACACATATTCGATACAGGTAGGTGGAAAAAGGAGAGAAAACGAGATTCGAATACACTATCGACGAGATCGATGGAACCGATGGTGTGGTGGATCGAAGAGACTGGGTTTGTTCTCGAGCCAAGGGACGTTGAAGAGCTTCGATAACGGATGAACTCGAGAAAGGGCTCCCGGCTGGATGAAGGAACAGCGCTGGAAAAGATTCGTTTCGATTTTTTCTCGTAGGGTACGCGTTGCAAATCGCGATGGAATTTGTGTAGAATTCGCAAAAATTCGCTTGTTTCGTAACATTATCGGTTGTTTCGCTTTTTGTTCGACGAACGCGAGAATCGATGAAATTCTTTTGCCCATGGATAATATCGGAGGGAGGAATAGAAGAGGGGCGCTCTTCCATACCGAAGACCGACCTCCACCGAAGAACGTAGTTTGCAATTTGCGCGGGCACAGCCTTTACCATGGCGCCTACGACCAGCAAAACGATCCTGCTCGCACATCGGTTACGAGTGTGATCGATCGCGACGGTGAGGGGTAACGCGACGAAGCGCACGACCAGATGATATCCGTTTCGACGAGGTAAAGCGCGCGCCAGCAGCACGATTAGACGGAGCAGCAGAGAGATACGCGCGAGCTAGGCAACGGAAGGGAGAGTCGATTCACGAGCAAACGATACCGAGAGAGACGCGCGGCGCACGATGAAAGCGGACGGACAAGGATGGGGAGGAGGACTCGAAGCGATGGCAGGAGCAGGAATGGCAACGGCAACTGAACGAGAGCGGCGCCGTGGATTCGCGGGGGCTGGGCCCAGGGTGCAGGGGGCTAGCGGTTGCAGGGAGACGGAGGGAGAGGAATCCGGAGGTTAGGACGGAGGGAGGAATAGCGAGGGAAACGAAAAGGATGTGGGGCGAGGAAACCGGGAACAGGAGAAGTGGGGAGAGAGAGGGGAAGCTGAGAAGAGGGTGGGAGGGAGTGTAGGGGGAGGGAACGAACGTTGGGGGAGCAGGGAGAATCGCGGAAAAGAGGCAAGAGGGTGGATATTCCAGGCTGCACCCCGTAGCTGTCCCAGCGCATTGCCATGGCAACCGACCCTGAAACACCCTGCGGCCGTCGCACCATCGGAGCTTTGCTTTCCGATGATAGTAATAATGTATCCTCGCTTTCGTTGATGTAGGTCGCAGGACGTTGCCGCGCGCTACAAACGGAAGGAAGGGCAGTCCTTGGTTCGGCATCCTCTCCGAGTCCTAATTACAAAGCTTTTTGCCACACACGACTCTTTACTTTTCACCTTCGTCTTCCTTCTAATCTCCACGCTGCTTCGCTTTCCTTACGTTTCATACGGTACAACAGTTCTCGACGTATCCGTTCTTGTCAAGGGAATCGGTAGCCATACTGCATCTATGTACTATGTCGGCTTGGAACAACAATATCTAGTTCTTCCGATCGAAAGAGTAGGGTTGCGAGTACACCGATACTTTGAATGACGTTGACCGCCGCTCATTCCGTCGGCCAACGCTTTAAAACTTCTGTACTTAGCTTCGGCGGAAAAATATTTCGAGAAAAAATGATTCGAAAGTAACTGAATTCATAACGCTACAAATACATACTTTGTGTATACGTACTTCCACACGTTGCATCGGGGATCCGAGTTTACGAGACCGACTATATCTGACGATAAGTATTTAAAATGATGGTGACGAAGGAAAATAATAGATGAATGGCTGATGAGCGTGGAAAAGTTGTCGATTGGTGGCAGAAGAGGAAAAAAAAAGCGACTGGAACAACGGAACGCGAACGGAAAGGAAAGAAAAGGAAACGAAGTTGAAGAAAAACACGACGTGTTTATCGATGCGTCGCGGTGAGTGGCGTCGGAGTTTTTAATCGGCGCCACTTGTTTCTAACGACCCCCTTTTGTTTAAGTCCCTACGCTACGCTTCAACCCCACGGTATTCCCAACCTCTGTTTCCGTCACCCGCCTACACGGTACCGCAACCCGTTTCCCGTCACTCGTCATCCGTCACTCTACACTCGTTACTCGCTAGGTACGCACTTATCAAACACGCGTCTCTTTCTGCTTAATTCTTCGATCATCGAGTACGCGATTGAATCACGGCCTACCCTTACCTTGGCGTACTTTCCCTTTCGCTTCCTTCCAAACTTTCAAACGAACCTACGAATTCTAGAATCGGGTCTGTGTAATTCTATCGATTAACGTGTTCGCAACCAGCCGATGGTTCACGGAGGAACGCAGCGAAGAGAGACGAGTTGTTAAGCTCGCTCGAGTATCTGTCCAAGGGGTAATTTCAAATGTTAACGATTCGAGAATGCACAGCTTAATCGCTTGGGCGGGCGCACGACGAGCTTTTTCGGCGATTAACGGGGACAGCGCGACATTTTTGACATTTTTGACATTTTTGACATTTTTGGGGAAACGTCCGTGAGTTTCAGCCACGGGTATTACACGTAACGATGCGAGAGACGCCAACACGATCGTAAAAATAATGAACAGGAATCGAGATCGAGCTCGACCTAATACTGTCCAATGTAGACGAATTTCAGAGGGAGAGCAATTTCTTGGCTCGCGAATGAAAGACTACGGAGCAAACTGGATGGAAAGGAACGTTCCAATTTAGGGGAGAGGTAAATGTCAAAGGGATCGATCGGAATCGAGTCGAGGCATACTCTGCGGCTTTCGTTCGGCGAATCGCTTTGAAGATTAACTCCGCTCCGTCCCTCTTTATCGTTCTACTACCCTTTCTCTCTCTTAACTCGAGAAAGCCTAAAGAATAAGAGAGAAAACTGATGCGCGTTAGAAACGATAGCTTCGACGATAGTGTACGAGCGAGATACGGGTAAATTTTCTACCCGGAATGTTTCGTAGAATGTTCAGGATAGGCGAACGAGGAGAGATCGTTACCTACCCGTTTCGTTCAACGACCCCATTACGCGTGCAAGATTAAGCCCATCGTATCTAATTAGGTCCGCAGCGTGGCAGGTGTAAAGTATTGCTGACCGTCCCGTAGCGTCGCGTCGCGTCGCGTCGCACGGATCGGTGGGTAGCACGATTTCTGGGATTTCCTAGAGAACCGGATTTAATCTAGGTTGTACGTGTGTGCGTTCATGCATGTGTACCTGCCTGTATATAATTTAGGTATGTTACGTGTATATACGGGTATATACATACGTGTGTATAGGTAGGTACACACACACGCGCGCGCGCGCGCGCTTGTATATGTATATGTATATGTATACATATATTTATCGTCCGGAATAGCATCGCGTTACCGAGCTACCGTTTTCTCGAGCGACTAACCCAGAAAATACCCGGTGCTTTGTCCTCGAAAACTCGACCGCTCGAGCTTCCGTTGCCTGCGAACGGAAAAGGAAGGGGAATTAGTAAACGAGAAATTCCTTTAGAAAATTCCTTGCCACTTTAAATTCTAGTTAAAATTCCGACGGTATCGTCTTCGAACGAGCTTTTCTCAACAAACCTAGAGAAAGAAACTAGAATTCTGACGGATCTCTCGATGATGCAACTCGTGAATTTTCGTTAGAATCGACGATAAGTTCAACGTTCGACGCATCCTGTTAACCGATCGAATTCGCTAACGATTGTTTTACGTTAACCCGTCCTTGAAAGTGTGTCGCGTTACATTTCCTCGTACCTAACATCACCGAGGTTAATCGTGACCTGTTAAACAAAAAAGAAACAAGAGGAAGATCAATGGATAAATAGGATGAAACATTGGCGCTATCGGAAACAGGAGAGGGAACGAGAAAATGTGAAGAGGGGATGAATAGGTAGACAGAGCGCGCGAAAGGAGACGAGAACAGAAGGTTTGACGAGGTAACGGGCCAAAATAGCAGGATCATCTGTATCCTGTGGGCATGCAGAATGATCAAGCGTAACACACAGTAACCTCCACGATGTATCGAGGTCTTCGATTAAAATGTCAAGTACGTAGATGACCTGTTAACAGGATATCACAGCGATAGATGGGTGTACAGTATGCAATGTGTTTCGCGCATTTTTGACGGACACGCGTAACAGTAACAGCGGTGAATAGAGTAGAAAAAGGTAGTCGGAAATAACGTAACGCGAACCTTTGGGAAATCGAATCGCTGCTTTCTCGTGACACTTCTTTCTAGTCCGTGGCAAAAAATTACTTTGGCCGTTGGGTCGCGAGGTCGATGCACTGAACCGCGTGTCGGAAAAACGAACGAGAAAAACGAGAGGATATATTCAAAGGAGCACGCGCGTGATGGAGGAAACGCCCGTGAAAGTATTTTCCGCTTTGTCGCGCGACGAGTCGCTAGAAGAGCTACGAGGACGGTCGGTGCGCAGTTCGCATTCGGGCTTAAATAAGCTGAACTACAGGACTGGTGGTTTTCTCGACGATCCGTCGCGTCGCGTCGCGTCGCGGCGCGCCTCGTCTCGTCCCGTCTCGTCGAGCCGGGAACGCTGCCAATGCGAATACATCGACGGAATTTTATCGGCTTACCGAATACAAGCGACAAACTTGCCCGTAAGCTTTCCCCCTCGCCTCCTCTACTCGTCCACGATCAATTTTATTGTTTTTCGTTGGATATCTCATCGCACGAAAATTTACCTGGTATTCGTACGGATTTCGGAGAATGCAATTAAGAGCGCGACGCGACTCACCGCACTGCATACTCAACGACGCATTCCTGTTTGCGAACACACTACGAACTCAGTGCAACGATACTTGCGGATTATACGTAAGGGAGCTGAATAAACGAGATTTCCTTATTCGGTCGATGATAGACTATCGAGCCGATAAACTTGAGTCCTATGGGTTAGTGCGCGTACGTATATGGGTGTAACGTTATCGAGCGCGGTCGCATCGTTCCACGACGGATAGTTACTTCTGGTTAACGTCCTTTCCGACCTCTCCGTACGACAACTAGCTCGGGATTCCGGCTGTCAGGAATGCGAAACATTAATTATCGAAACGAGCTCGATAACTGGCCCCGAATCTTAGGTATACGAATCGGTCAAGTCTTGAAACGCGAGAAACGAGCAGCAGTCGTTTACATTTTTCCTCGAAACTATACCGATGCGATGCACAACATATTATATATATATAAGATATTCGTGTCGAATAGCAATAAAAACGAATGCGGTTACGCGATTCACGTGTTTAACGAGGTATAAAAGCTCGCTAACCCGTTCTCGCTACTTAACGCGAAACGAATGGCGTGCAAAATCACCAGCGACGCGAAAATCTGGTGCTTCACACGTATAGTATAGTATCTTCCTTCGGAGATTGCGCCGATGATAGACAATATCGTATCACGTCGTATAGAATTGTTCAACGTAGAACGTATAGTCGACAAACAGAAGGGAAAAGCGATGGGGAAGAAGTGACGAAGATATTCGTAGCGATTCATATGCGCGTGTTTATATCGAATAAATTCGATGTCTTGGCGGTACAACAGATTCCCGACTTTTAGCAGTCTTTCGAGGAAAAAGAGACAAATTGAAGAAGAATGCGCGAATGGGAGGTTAGTCCCAGAAGGAGATTCGCAGAGAGCCCGAAGTTTCGCTTTGTAACGTGTTTTCGAGAAACCTGCCTTTAGCCCGTCCGATCCTGTTCTCTGTCTTAGTTTGCTTCCCGTTCCACCTCCAACCCCGTTTCCTTTATTCCCATTTTATTCGATTTTCGCGTTCAAGCGTCCCGAGATTCGTCGGTTCGTTAAGCTTCAGCATTTCGTCGCGTTTAGAGTCACGCGTAACGATCGAGCACATATTTAAATAGTGCGTGAAACGAGTTCTGTTCCCGTAGGTGCTTCTGTTTCCGGAAGAAGGCTGGGCAAGAAGCGCGAGCAGTTCCTACTGGACTTTGACGCCATTTTGGTGGAGCCGAAGTCGATGCAAGGTGGTCGAAGTCGCTGGAACCAGGAGGTGAGTTTTGCGTGACGCGTCGTTGGACACGGTAATACCGTTGCGTTATCGCGACGTTAACAGGGTCATCCAAACGGGATGCAGACGATGCACACTGCACACGTACATCGTTATGACGTTTTGCTATAATCGTATTCCTGCCGCGAACGGAAATTTGTGCTTTTAGATTACGTGGACGGAATGCCAGTGTCTTGCTTACCGTGCTACTACCTGAGAATTACAAAGGTGATGCACTCGAAATTTTAGCATCCTATTATTTGCTCCCTCGCTTAAACCATTTCCTCGAGCTCGCGCTTCATTTTCAACGTGTTTCGACGTCTCGTTAAGTATCGCTTACGTTACTTCCGAAACGGGATCATTCAACGCATCGCTTTTTCAATCGTTAACTCGTCGCGTTTCGATTAGATGGCTCTCGCTCGGCTATTTTAATACGAGCTATAGTTTCTCGTTCGACGTGTCGTTACCGGTGCTTGCTGAAATCTAAAAAGAGGCAAACCTCGAACGAGCGAACGTTTAAGATGCGCGATACAGTTTGGAAGGTAGTCGCGAAATAGTCGCAGAATAAACGTTCGACCTGGCCGGCGAAGAACATCTAATTACTTTGAAAAGTTGTCGAGAGGACCAATTTGATCGCAAAGCCGATTCGCTAAGAGCTGCGCGTAAACTTTCCACTTACCGTTAGAACCACCAATTCTCGAAAACGATCGTTAAGAGAACGCGCCACGGTTATAGGTACGAATCGGCGGGGGGTAGGTAGGCGTCAACTTTAATTGCAGGTTATCCGACAAAATGCGTTCGATCGATCGGAAATTAGATAGGTCGAGAATACTCGCAGAAAAAGAAAGCTTGAAATATGTGAGCCAAGAACGGAAAAGAGTAGCATAGGTATTTGAATACGTATCTACGTCGGGTACGATTAGTTGCGTGTAAAGCGTTTGCTTTTTATATCGGAAGCGGAATTAGAAACGTTTGATGCGGTCGTGGAAAAGAAGAAGAGAATTTCTTCTAAAATGTTTCGGCATGTAATTCGAAGAGATCGCCAGGCGACATCGAGATCGCGTCAAGTCAAGGCAAACAAACCAGCCTCGGTGAATCGTCGCGATTCGAAACGCTTCCAACTTTCGTACGGGCCGGTAAATAGTATCGTGCTGTTTACAAGCTGGGACCGCGTTCGTACGCGACACTGGTCAAAGCTCGTGGTTCCGCTTCAAGGGGTTCTTCGTAACGGTGATCGTAACTCGCGCGTTGCTTCCTCTCTCGTACGAGCCTCCTCCCATTCTCCTATCCTTGAATATCTAATACGCGATAGATTCCGATAAAACTTTTCCCTCGTCGTACTACATTTTTCCGCGAAAGCGAGAGCAACGGAGGACATTTGTATCGAGCTTACGGTTGATCAGAGAAACGGTACTGTTTATTGAAATTCGTTCGCGTGATGTTTATTGAACAGGTTCGTCGCGTCGCGTGCTGTGATCGAGTAACATCGGATGTTGAACGAAGCGCGCGCGAACGGAAGAAATTTTAGTCGTGGAACAAGGAGGCGAAACGAACAGGTAATCGATTCGCGTGTGTACGACGGTCACAGCTGAAGCATCGAAAGGGTGTGCTTCGGCTAGGAACTTTCCTTTGTGAAACGAATCGAGGAACGGAGGAAAAGTCAAAGCAGCAGCAGCAGCAGCAGCAGCAGTCGCCACGGTGGATTTTAACCCGAGTGTTGGATCCGCCGCACTTCAATGGAGAGCGTTTAAACTTTTAATGATCGTCGCCGGCTGAAGCGCTCGCCGGAATAAGCCCCTCGAGTCACCAGGGAGGGCAGCCCTCTTTCTCCCTTTTCCCCTTTACCCCCCACACCCTTCGCCGCTCCTAACCCCTTCCCGCTCTTTCTCTATCGTTCTCTCGCTTACTCTTCAGTCTTCTGCTACCGAAAACAGTCGGTGGTACTGCGCACCCTTTCTTCCAACGCTTTTTCCCTTTCGAGTTCCTCCCTCTCTTTTTCCAACCTTTCTTCTCTTATTAATTATTCTTGGCTCGTTTCGCGCGTACGACTCCACGCCCAAGTGGCGCGGCGCGTTTTATTCTCATTTTGCGATTTTTCTCCTCCCACCCGTGCCGCTTCCACGACCGTTCCTCGGATTAATCTCGGTTTTAAATCCATTTAACTGCCCACCAGATATCGATCAGGCCGTTAGTCCTAGTCGCAAATACGATTCTAATGCTCGTTTCTCCTCTTCGAGATCGACTCCTGATCGTCAGAGGTGGCGAAACGCGCTCGCAGACTCTCTTTACCGTTTGTTCTCTCGAGCGTAAAAACCTGTAACAGAATCGGTCAGGCAAAGGACCTCCGGGGTGGGGTAGACGGGAGGAGGATAATCGCATTAGCGATTTACGAAACGATAAAGCGCTTACGCGAAGAGGGAACGCGGGCGCGTGTTTTTTCCGCGAGTTTGTTGTCCGCTGTCAGCGACAGCTGGTAAATGTTGACCCGTGAGAATCGGCCGGGCCCATTCTCACCCCACACGGCATGCTTGTTCTTTTAATTTAATCGGCAGTGGAAACGGCTCGATCAAGCCAGACATAGTCTGGTATACATGGTACACGTGGTGTACGCGTACTCGTGCATCCGATTACCGTGATCTCGGACAGGCAATTGCTCGCTTCGACGAAATATTCGTGCTTGCCTTACCGTTCGTCGCTATAAGCTTTAATCGAACGTTGTCTGGTGTATAGATCGACGGAAAATGTGACAAGCATCTCCGTTAATCAATCGAAAGTCAAGTTTGAAACGGTCTACGTCGCATTTTTCCACTTCGTCGCCGCTTCGTTATTACGCGTTCCATTCGATTAAACGTGTTACTCATCGGATTAACGCTGTTTCAGGTATAGCACTCAGGCGAAAATGGTGGACACTGGAACAGGCACGCTTTATATCATCGGCTCCTTCAAAAGAATGACCATCGATCCCGATTTCAAGGTATCTGCCTGTGCTACCATATTGCGCATATGTGTGTCTGTGCTTTGCTATCAAATTTTTCCGCTAAAACACGAATGTTTCGCGTTCAACCAGTTTTCATTAATCTATTTCGAAGTATGTAGATCGCGTCGAGGGATAGAGTAACGCAAACGGATACCCTATTTATTTTTGTCGGCAGTTGTACCTGACGTCGAACGTGTCGTCGAGCGATTTCAACATGGGTTACAGTATGACGGGCACGCTGGAGCGTGGCTGTAAGAAGACCAACTCCTTCCAGATGACTCACTTCGCGGTGATTCGTCGACGAGACTACGAAAAGGCCTACGAAGACTCGAATCCCACCTAGTGCCCGTCCACACCCACGCTCTCCGAGTGTGGGGATTGCGAACATTATGCGTAGAAAAGAAAGGAAAACGGGTGTTAACCGAATTACGCGGCCGCGTAAGAATGGATCTCTTTTCGATTCAGAAAAAGAGAGAGAGAGAGAGAGAGAGGAAGGTATCTGCACAAGTTCTCGTTCCGGCTCGCTCTATAAACGTAACTACTAGCCGCGTGCACGCGATACAAGAGATGGAAGGGGAAAAAGCGTGCGTTCGAATACACGGAACGAACAAGCAAAAGTCAACACGTCCAAAGGTAGCGTTTAACATAGGTCGAATTAAGTAGTTTTTAATCAGCGACGCGATCGATACCGAAGTCCACGGTATACCAAAAAGCAACGGTGATCGAAGAAAGCATTTTCCAAAGTATTAGCACGTAAGTGTCCTGGTAAATCTTTGCAGGCGATTACTTTTCCTATGTCTCGTTCTTTCGCGGTACGCGTTGCTTCTGGTCCGTCGTTCACCAATCGGTAACATCGGTACCTATCATCTTTGCCCGTTCTCACCCTATCGGCGGTGAACGCCTCGGTTTCGGCTTCCTCTCGAAGCTGCCTCGAGTATCTGTAACACGCTTCCGTCCGACAAGCTTCTTTCCTTTTAGCGCCGTTCCGAGGAACGAAGCTTGCGGGGAACGTTCACCGGTTCCACCGAATAATCACCCTCTGGTTCCGGAGTCGATGATCGTGATCGCCGTTGTCGTCGTCGTGTAACGGCCTACCTTCGACGCGATACTTATTTTTGTTAACGAGTAGAAAAATGCACGGCCGTGACACGACGTATCCCGATCCGTATCGACTCGCTTGACTCGTTTAAAGGTAGGCACAAGCTCCGCGACGCACTCGATAAGTCCTCGTAATCGGGACTTCGAGAATTTTTGGTACCTTAGGCTTTGCTCAAAGATACGTATTTGATATCGAACGCGAACGATATAGTTGTAAGCTACGATCGATGGAGAATTAGCATTTACCAACTGTAATGGAACGCGCCTGCCAATACGTTTCGTTTCCCTCTTACCTCGGCGGTTGCGCGTGTTCCTACATATACATACATATAGTTAGAATTGTACATAGATGATGTTTTCTTTAGGAAAACGATTAACGCTTACCACGCGCTTTCCTTCCCATTCTGTTGCATCTTTCTCTTATCCCCTCTCTCTCTCTCTCTCTCTCTCTCTCTTTCTCTCTTCCCCTTTCTCTATATCTATCTATTCATATATCTATTCCCACACTTTTGCCTACGTATCTACATTTTGTGCTCTTTGGTTTCTCCTTCTCCACGCATTTGTTCGTATATCCGCTTATTCGATACACCTTTCTATAGCCGAATTGATAGCAATCTTGCTATAGGAGAAACGTAAGCGATCGGATTCGTGTGCCATTTAGTCGACTGCTGCTACGTGTTTTACAGGGTTTTAATGGGTTTTTGCGATTCGGCAGGGATCATCGAATTATTTGCCGCTCAATCATTTTTTCTATTTCTGTTTCCTGCAACTTTCCACTTCCAATTTTGCACCTTTGCTACCACCTTCGCCTCCCCCCCCCCCCCCCCCCCCCCCTCTTTGTTTCATTTTGCTTGGAGAAAGAGAGATTCATGGAAAAAACGCGTTTGACGAGAAGAGGAAGGTTTTGGCATCAGGAGACTTTGCATTCGTTCCCTGCCGATTCGCGATTACACCGAATAGAAAGTTGCTATAAAAACAGTGTACAAAGTTAGTTTAAAAGCTGATAGATAAAGTTTCAAGGAAACTCGATCGATGTTGTAATAGATTGTTAGTTTAGAATGGTAGAAACGTAGCGCTTCGTCTAGCGGTTTTTCTAGCAGGTTCTAGTCATTAGATGTAGCCTGAATCGTTAACGGACAAAGGAGATTCAACGGTAGATTTGTTCGATCTTGAAAGAGACCCGAGATGGCGAGAAGCGAATCGTTCGAGCAATTGGCGATAATGAATTTTCAAGAGACGAACATACAGAAGCGTTAAACTTTCGTTTATTGTTCTCGGCGACGAGATTCCCAAAATTATAAGGCGATACGATACCGCTTTCCATTTAAAGCATGCTACGCGATTCTCGGGTCTCCGAATAATAATAGTAATAATAATAATAATAATAATAATAATAATAATAATAATAATAATAATAATAATCATAAATAATAATAATCATAAATAATAATAATAATGTTTGCACGATCGAAAAAAGTAGATGTTCTTGTTCTTGCTTATCGTTACGATCTCGATGTGTTCGTTTTTTTTTCGGGTAGCTAATATTTAGATCGGTAGGGTAACGGTTTATAAGTAAACGTATACGTCCGATATCACGGTCCCTCCCAACTACTTAGCCGTAGCTACGACCCACCGGTGCGAGCGTTTCTCGAATTCGGAAGAGAAAACAATCGACGATGATCCATCCTCGTCGTCGGCTGCGCAACGGGTCTCTAGTCAGTTTTACTTCTACTCTATCGCCGCACGGAGTTCAAATTTCCGTCTGAAATCGTTCGATTCGAGAGGAACATCTTTTCGGGTTTCTATCGCTGATTCTCGTAAATACAAAGATCTCGTTGGTCGACATTTGTGACGGAAAGAAGAAATCATTGTGGTTAGTAGTGTGTCCGTATTCCTAACGTAGAAAACAATTTATCAAGGTAGACGTGTCGCGTAGCGGTGATAGAAAATTAGACGTAATATAATCGTTAGCGTTGTCGGTCATCATTGTCATCGAATATTCATTCGTCCGCTTATCGTCGACGCGTCTCGTCGATGTTTGCCACGAATCGATACATCTCGTGTGTTTGCGGTCACGTCCGAAAGGCAAATTTTATTTTTTCGCCAACTAAGATTCGGTAGACTCGCGTGGCTTGAAAGACGACGAATAGATCGCGAACGACTAGTGGCGGCAATATTCCCATGCTCGTACGTTAGCGTAGCACGATAGCGTGTAGCTTCGCCAAACAGTATTTACCTCGAATCGTAGAAAACGGATTGGTTCGATCGACACCGCGAACGCGATAGATGTGCCAATTATTCAGTTTGCTTTTTCCTCTAGTCCCCCGTTTCGTTTTAAGCTACTCGTTCGCTTTATCTAGTCCGCTATGCGCTCCGCCTGTTTCATCTGCAGCTTCGCATTCATCTTCTCTCCTACCTTCGTAACCCGCACGGTTATCAGCAATCGACATCCATTGTAATCGATGTGTAGCCACCTTAGAGAGATATAACGATAGGAAAACCTGTGCAACTTATCTTAACGATTATCGCCAGACAAATTGTATCAACTATAATCGTATGGGTCTTATAAGTACGAACGAAAAAGTATTCGTATTCAAAGCTATGGCTGTGATCTTAATTAACGATGAAACGGTTCGTAAATACTATATACATACGTACATGCATACAAACATACATACATACATACATAAATACATAAATACATAAATACATAAATACATAAATACATACATACATACATACATAAATACATAACATAAGTAGAATACGACGACGCATGTAGCGATAAGCGACGCGATATTTTGCCAAATCGTTGCGTTTCACACGGGCTTGCGTTTTCCTGCGATACATATATCGAATACGTACTCGTATGTATATGAATTTACACCGACTCGACTACGCTCGAACGAACGCGATACGTTCTATCGTCCGGTGCTATAATGGTTGCGCGTTCTTTTCGTAATCTTTTTCCAACGATACCTTTCGCCGTTCACCATCCTATATCCCTCCCTCGGTATCGAAAGCAACGAATATCGTCACTGCTTTGTAAAGATTGTGATCGTTTTGCGTGAATCAAAGTTGTTAGCAGAGGTGTCGTCGTCGACGACGGTGGCTGTGATGACGCCACCGCCATCACCGCAACCAGCACCACCACCATCGCTACTATCGTCAAATCAAAAAGGAGGAGAAGAGAAAGAAACGCTGTTAGAAAATCAAAGCTCTCTAGCCATCGGAAACGTAGGTATTTACCGGAACGCTCAGGAATGAAGGATAGCGAATGTATGTAACTCGCCGTGCGAGAAATCGTTGCTCAGAAAGTCGGAGAGACTCAGTATTTTGTATAAGCACCGTTAGCGCGATTCGATCACGTTCGATTCCCCTCCCCCCCGCCCCCCGCGACCGACTCGTAAAACAGAGATCGTTCTACAGTTCTATCCCTATGTCTCAGTCGCCATGGAATCGATTTATCCGACAGCCGAAAGAATCGAGGACGAGCAAGGGGGTGACACGGTCGCGCCGATCACACGCTTGCCGGGAATAAACGGAACGAATCGAGTACGAGCACCGCGGTGCGACAAACGCATCGATGTATTTTCACTACAGTCCTGTCTACAGTCAATTCATTTTGTATTTATACCTAATCTATGTATCTATCGTCATAATTTATGCCAAAATAAATGTTACATTTACGCACAGCGGAACGATCGTTGTTTGATTCTCTCGATCCCGCCCTCTATCGCGTTTCACCGTCGCACCGTAAGAATCCACGTAAACCGTTTCCGCGACGCGTATTTAGCCGAGGCGAAACGAAAATAGAGTTGCGAGCTTTCCGATGGCTCGATGGATCGACGGTACGATTAACTATCAACGTCTAACGATCAAGTCAACACGATCGATGTACACGCGGTTACACGTCCTACACCAGTTTCAACAAAATAGGCAACAACTTTGTAAAGGTGAGAACTGCCACGCAAACTTATCGATCCCGAGTACAGAATCATGGACTGTAAAGGTCGCTGTAGGTTGCAATGGTTGCCACGAAAGAGAAGCAAACGCCGAGCGCAAGCAATAATGAACACGATGGGAACGAAAGCTCTTACGAACAGTTGCGATTTAGTTAGGGAACGTCGCGCAATTATTGGATGCTGGAGCGAACATCTAATTAACGCGAACGTCGGCAGCATTTGCGAGGTAGACAGAATAGATAGGTCGGGAGAAATAGGAGAACGCATGGAAAGAGTATACTATTCCGACGCTTCCAAAATTTTCCCACTTTGTACGCGACGAACCGATCGCAACCTCTATTTTGACTCGAAACAACCTCGTTTCGATGTCAAGATAATAATTATACGGTACCCGGCAACAGAATTGTGCAAAAAATTAATCGACGACCGACGATCGAATTACTACTGTTAATCGTTAATCGCGCATAACGATTAGATCGTTATCAATTGTTAGTTGTGATCAACGATTAAAGTAAAAGTTAAGAGTTTATCGCGATTAACGATTAACACTGGCAATTCAATTGTTGACATAATAATTGATCAAGGATTAAACGCTGAAACTTTTCTTATAGCGATTTTAAAGTTTCATTTAAATGTCCTTCAAACGTTTTCGACCATGTCATGATTGTATTTCACTGAAATAGAACAAAAATCATTGATATATTCAAATGTGAAAGCTTCTTAAAATAAAAAAATCATATTGTTTCGTTTATGCTATCATCTCATTCATTGGCTTCGTACAGTTAGAAACTAGCGTTGAAGTCCGTCCCTGCGAAGGCCGCAGCATTTTAAATGCAGATGGTCTGCTTGTTTGCCTGGGCCTTATTTACCTGTCCGGTGGTTTCTGACCCAGCCTGTGGGTCGGTGCAACGAGGCATACCTGCAGGATGGTTGTTTACCCTAAAATCAAGTGCCTTGGCTTGCGTTGCCCCCACCAACTCTAAGACCGTTGCAGCTTTGTCTCGAATGCTCTAGCTGCAAGGCGTTGCCCCTTTTTCGCTTACGGGGTCAGTACGTTTCAAACCGTAGGATAGGAACAGTAGGCTTCGAACTTTTCGCCCATCTCGAACATAATCTTTTAATAACTAGAAAACACGTAAGTAGGTGTAACATTATATATCTATATAGAATAGTATATATAATCAATTGCTATAAATAAGCGTGTATCTAAACAGACTCGAGCATCAACAGATTAAAATTTTTAATTAGATTAAATGATCGAAGAAAATGATTAAAATATATTGATAAATTGAATGGCGGATATCTCTCCTATTAATGTTTCTAACAATCTTCGTCATTCGTTCGATCAAATTAACAATTTTAATCGGTGATTGCCAAACTGAGAAACTTGGAAGAGGCCAACGACGCTCTGAAACCCTTCGTTTTATCATTGGTGTCGGTTTCTCTATTCTTTCGACGCCTCGTTCGTCTTTTAGACGAACGGTTGCTGAAAACTGAAAAGCTGATCGCGCTCTTCCTCTTTCTCTTATTTACCCTTAATTCTTGAATCGTTTCTCTTTCTTGATAGGATTAAACGACTACTACTCTGGCAAGAAGGGAGGGGAGAAGGAAACGCGACGGTTTAACCGGTTTCGGCTTATCTCCGAGTTTCGTCGTATTTAAGGAAAGCACGAGCAGAACCACGAGATCGTCAGGAAAGTTAGCCGGAGAGCACAATGTAGTCCGCGTGTTGCAAGCAACAACGACGGTAAACACAGTTTGCCGACAGTTTGGTCTCTCTCGGTTTCTCGCAGGATTCCAATTGTATCGCGAGGGTTCGGTGCATCAGGATCCCGGAGACTTATTCCTCGTGCCCGTGTAAACCAAAATCTTTCCAACGTCTATATCGATAAACGTCGAAATCGGATTACAAATCTATCGTAAATGCCGTACAAATATTTTTATCATGCTATACTAAATGGATCTTCTTCCCGTACACAAACGAATAAATAAAAAATGGAACAGGTGTCGAGGTCTCGTCTCGCTACCTTTTCGGCTACTACGGCTTATCTTTCCTCTTGCATAATTCCGCTCGCTTTATTTTCCCGGCCGTCGAAACGTTTTGTATTTTCGGTGAAATTATTGATCCGCCTCTAAAAATGGCACCGTTTGGATGAACTGTACAAAGAAAGCGGTACGTATGCTCTCCCCTCGCGAAATATCTACGAATGCGAACAACATTTAACACGGAAAATCACAAGAAATTGAACGAGTCCTTTGGCTCATCCGTCGAACTCATTCCCGACACGTTTCACGTGTAAATTCGTTCTCGCGTTAATCTTCGTTCTGCGCTGTCGCGAATATATCTATTGGCTTAACAGCAGCTACAAAAACGTAGGTACATGTTGCTGAAACTGGATCGCACGACGAAAAGAAAACGCGGAAGCTTAAATATGTAAGGTGATGATTAGCGATAAACGAAAAGGTTCGAAACTCTAGGCGTTCTGTTAGATCTTCGATGTTCAAATTCTCTTCGTATCTAATTTTGATATAGCTCGTCGCGCGTTCTACTTGCAAGGAAAAATGGGATGGGAGTAAGGTATTTACCAGCGATATGAATTTAACTAAAAGGGAACGAAACACGATCGTTCCATCGAAGGGAAGCTTACCGTTCCGTTAGACACCACCCTTATCTTGAAGGGGTAGAGAAACGTGGGCCGAATAAGCAACGGTACTCCTGCTGCACGAACGTTTAACCTTGTACGATCGTGTTTCCTTTCCCTTTCTCTAGATGCTGACGTTTCCTAAATTGACGGATTATAAGATTTGATGTCGTAGAAACGATCGAGAAAAGTAAGATAAGCGCACAGAATATCTTTGCGCCATTAGCTTTTGACGCGAGACATCGAAACCTCGTGGCTTTCGTATCGTATTTGCATACACATCGAGCAAACGTAGAGACGCGTAGCGTTTTAATCGAATTCAACCCGTTCAGCCCGAATTCTCGAACGATCGATCGATCGGTTGATCGTAGCGCAACGATTTGTTGCGCCTTGTGCGTCGACGCGCGTTATACTCGCGTTGACGCAATGCGATCACGTGCCACGAACTGTCAACAGAAATTATGACGCGTACGGTCACAAGACTGACGCGAGCGCGCTAGCGCGTGTACACACGGCCGTGAGATATGTGGTAGTATCTCATGAGATGGAAGGGGTGTACAGAGGCAAAGAAGTATGGTCCCATCGATGAAACGACATACGTATGTAAACTGTTACTACTTTACGTTCTCGACTCTACATAGCCGGAGCAAACGAACACGCGAACGAATCGAGCGGTCGCGAATCCGTCGCGCTTCGAATAACCTCACCGAGATGACGCTTGCGCGCGAAATATAAACTTGTGTTTGGAATGTTCGACGAAGACGCTCGATTCGGCGTAACCGAAGCAAGGTCGCGTACCAGCCGTTTACGCGAAAACTCGTCGTAAACTAAACGGGAACGTCTGCTCGTCGGTCAAATTTGAATCCGGTGTTCGAGGCGACTGATCAGGCGGAATTCAGAGCTTATTAAAAAGTAATAGTAACAGATCGAATCGGCAGGCGCGATATAAACGATTCGCATGAATTTGCAATGATAATCGAACCGATCTCAAGGATCGAATCGGCCGTTGTAGAGCTAAACGAGAGAAAACCTGATCAATCGCGACTCCATCCATCCTTTTCTAGCAACGATCGATCGATCTTCCTACTTGATCTTGTTCGCGTATCTCTTTAATCGCATGGATTAGTTGTATGTTAGTCGTTCCTCTCGATACACGTGCTTGTACGCTTATATCGAGCTTTCTTCGGAAAGAGGAAAAAAAAAAATTATTTCACAAACTATTTATTACGAGTCGTTTAGTTATCTTATCGTGGAACATGTTCTAATCAAAGAAGACTCAAAAAGTTGGTGGCTAGCCATTTGCGGAACGTTTGATTGCTTTTAAACGCTATTTACTTGATTTTCCGTAGTAGTTTGACGGTGGGTGGTGCGACGAATCGATTCGTTCGCGTAGAATCGGTGAAAAGTTGATTCAACGGGCGTCCTCGTGTCTCTTATCACGGTCGACCATCGAACGGTCGGTAGACGCGATACTGTCACGATTTGTAGTTCATAGTCTTGATCTTTGCGAGCAAATTCGAGACGAAAATTCGCTCGAATTCGCAACCATCGCATCGTCTGTAACCGCCGCAATCCTGGATGCCATTATAGTTGATCGAGGTGATATCGGAGAACGGTTTAATGCGACGCGTTACGAAAACTCTCGAAGGAACGAGAGAGCGGACCATTACAATTGAATCGTTTGACCCGTTTTAATTGGCAAGTAACATCACCGCGAATAGGATGCACGCCAGCGAACGAAGCGCACGGTAGTCCCCAGTACCGTGAATATCTGAACGCAGTCGCGTTCGCGCTCGTCCGAATCTCCGAGATTCGCGCGATCGTGATTGTTTGCAACACGGAAACAGTTGCACGGCAACGACAACGTGAGTAACGTAAAACTCGAGAGAAAATCCGAACGCGAACCCAGAGCCGGGTAGTCTTCGCGCGAGCGCTGCTTCAATAAAACCCTGTTCCCGATCGGTATCGACTTGTCAAACGCTGAATCCTCCTCCTCCCCCCCTCTCTCTCTCTCACTCTCTCTCTCTCTCTCTCTCTCTCTCTCTCTCTCTCTCTCGTTTGGACGTTCGCGAAAATGGGGACGAACGATAAAAGCGATAAGAAAATTTCGACGATAAACGGTGAGGAATTTGGATAAAATTTCACTTGCATAATTACTAACCATGTTACGCAACGCGACGCGCGTAGTTACGTTCGATTGCGCGCGAATCGCGTCTGCGTTCGACTTCCTATAAAATTATTCGTAATTTTCAGTGAAAATCGAGGAGGCGGACGAATCGGCCAACATTGAAAAAGCGATCTCGATGACAGGTCAGGAGACTCACAGCGACCGTGTCGCGGTTCAAAAATCACGTTTCCCTTGATCTCCATCGCCAAACCCTCCCTTCCCCCTAAGTCAATACGTTTGTTTGTTTTTATCTCTTTTCTTCGCAGGTTACGGAACGTTCAACGTGCTTTTGCTTTTGGCTGCGTTGCCGGTCGCATGGACCGGGATTTTCGACACTACCACAACCGCTTTCATTCTAGCCTCCATCGAGTGCGACTTCCAACTCACTTTCTTTCTTAAAGGTGTTCTCGCCGCGTTTCCATTCATAGGTATAGTATTTTTACGATTTTCTTCCAGCCTACAACCACCGTCTACCACGTTTTCTCGTCATGGGTCGCGTGTTCCGTTGGTCTATGTACACATCTCGAACGCATACAATGCACAGGCATGACGTTGACCAGCTTCCTGTGGGACTACCTCACGCCGCACATCGGAAAGCGAAACCTGTTTATACTCGCCCTCCTGGTGGACTCCCTTCTGAATATACTCGCCACCGCCGTCGACTCTTACTACGGCCTTTTGGCGATCAAGTTTTTCAACGGTGTTCTGTGAGTATCGGTGGCTGTGAGTATCGGTGGCTGTGAGTAACAACACAGCTGACATCGGACGAAGAACCGCCGCCGATTCACTGGAAAAATATGAATTTCAGCGCGGGAGGTCCGTTCTCGATGGTAACCAGCTATCTCTCCGAATTTCACTCGGCCAAATACAAGGCGAGCTTCACCAGATGGGGAGGTCTCGCCATGAACGCGGCCATCATTGTTCCAGCAAGTAAGCCGTACTTTATGATAATAACAAGAAATTACTAATAAATTAATTTCCTTCAACGCGATTCCCACCTCTTTCCCCTCCTCTTTCCCCACCCGTTCTACGCTCGTCCAAATGATCGTTCTTTCACAGTTCTCGCCTTCCTGATCACTACTTTGCCGTTGGACGTGAATATATTCAACCGTCGGTACACCGCTTGGCGGGTTTACCTGTTGATCTGTTCGATCGTGCCGGTTTTCGGTCTCGTAACGGCCAGCACGCTGCCGCAATCTCCCGACTACTTTGCGAAGAACGGAAAACCTGATGAAGCCCTGAGACTGCTAAAAAGGATGTATGCGATGAACAAAAGGAAACCGGCCAACACGTTCCCGGTGAGACTCGAGACTCTTTCATAAGTATATCTTTGCCGGTGATTCGCGATAGGATAGAATGCAACGCCTCGAAATCTAGCTGGTTCCTAGACAGCGTCGAACGCGTAATCCACCACCACAGACGGTCGTCAACTCTCTCGTCGTTCTTTCCCTTGTTCTTACCCCTCGTTCTCGTTTTCAGGTAAAAGCACTGCTCGTATGGGAGAACGCGCAGCTATCGCGACCTTCCTTATACAAGACGAATTTGGAGAAAATACGACTCGCTTGTTACAACACCAAACTTTTATTCTCTACTCCGTATCTGCTCACCGTCGCCCACATCAATTTCCTCCAATTCGGTAGCATGTTAGGGTAAGTTTTTCGATCGCCTCATACTTAATCGAAGCCCCGTCGATCGCACGTCTATTCTTCCGTTCCCGTAGATTCAACACGATGAGGCTGTGGGTGCCGCATCTCTTCATCATTCTGAATAATTTCGACGACGAGAGGTGGAAGAACCGTGACCGAGCGCCGACCATTTGCGAGATGTTGGATCGGCAAATGTCCGTACCAGCCCGAGAATATCTCGGTTGTCCGCATTTCAAGAATATTTGTTTAACGGTAGGGAAACTCGCGAATCCGTTCCGGTTGATAACCGTCGAACGCCTCAACGGGAGCAACACCGAGTTATCGACAACGATTTGTTTTCTAGTGGAAAATCAACGCGATTGTATACCAAAACTCGGCGATCATTGCCTTCTCCGTGGTCACGATTTCGTTCCTCGCCGGAATCGTATACACCTCGAAGATTCGGAGGAACGTGATAATGCGTAAGGACGATCGTTTTCTTAAGATTCGTGCATCGGTTCATTTTCCTTCCGACCGTTTCTCCGATCCACGCGTTCACCAATCCGCAAAGGTTACGACGCGTGCTGGGAACTACACTGTTGTTCGCTTGTTCTGCTTGCAGATACCGCTTTCCTCCTGTCGGTGGTAAGTTGTTTCGGAATAAATTGGGCGCAATCGCCTCTCTACATGCTCATCCTGGCCAGCGCTGTAATCGTCGTGACAAGAATAACGGGTAACATCGTTACCACGATGAACGTCGAAGTTATTCCTAACCCGTTAAGGTAATCGTTCCCTCACCAATCACCGTTCTAACGCAAACTCTCGGGATTCTTTCCATTTGTCGCTACGAAAATACCGCAAATTTGTTGTTCGCTCGAATTAACAACCGCCTCGCACGCCCCTTTTCCCTATGCAATCGATACCGATTAATTAGCCTTTTCAACACAGATCGACCAGCTTGAGTATGATGACGACCGTTGGGAACGTAGCAGCTGTTTTGGGAAATTTCGCGTTTTCCGCGTCACTGGACACGGAATGTCTGATCGCGTTCATCGGAATGGGTTGCCTGTTATTCGGTGAGTTACCAACACAATCGAAACGCAGCGCGTACTTCGCGTTTTCTAATCCTTTTTTCTCTTTCTTTCTTTCTTTCTTTCGTTCTTTCTTTCTTTCATTTTAGCGTGTTTCTGCGTGTCTTTCTTTTACCCGCAACCCGTTAGGACATCGGGTAAAATTGTTGCTTGATCCGGCACGTAACTAACGCATGACGCGACCGAACGAAATGGAATAAAAGCAAATAAAGTGTCACCGGACGAGATGGAGCATCGTACGCACTTTTAACAACTTACACTTGCCGTATTTTTCAAACAGCTACGAACGTGAAAATCAGATGTACGTATACATATCGAACTGTGATATTTTTGCAAATCGTTTTGCCGTTCTGTCGCCAAAAAACCAATGGCGATCCTTCACGCTTCTCGCGTTCTATCAACCGAATTATTTCTCTTCGTTTTTATGCAACTATCCATCTACTAGAAATATATTTTTCTAACGCTTGAATAAAAACATCGAGCTTCTCTTCCACCTCTTCCACTATCTTCCTCCTCTTCAATTATCGCAGCAGCGATCAGACAGCTAACTCGTTCAAAGATCTCTTTTGTTTCACCGATCGAATCACAGCTCTCTTACGTTGACCACCGTTATGGTCTCCGATCATCCGGACACGAACACTGCAACGTGCGATAACATCGATGATTCGTTTCGCAACCTTTCGACGCGTACACTAAACGAACGCTCCTACCTTTCCTTTCCTGTGCCGCGATAACGCATGCGGAACGAGCGTCGAAGTAAAATCTAATTAACGTCATACGTCGATTCATGGAACGCCAATAATGCGATACAACCGAGAGAAACCAATTGCCCGCGCACGTCTTGTTTCGCAACATAAATTATTGCATCGGAATTGAAGGTTACGTTCGAGGATGTTCGATTAATTTTAAACCAGTATAAGCCGACAAAGCGTTTCGGTAAGCTTCGCAGAAAGAGAAAGGACAAACAAAAGTAAACACAAACAGCGAGAGAGAGAGATCGTATGCGCGCGTGCGCGTATGTTAAGCAAAAAATTTATACGAAACAGTTTGTTGTGATAACGCAAGTAAAGATTAAGTAAATATTTTTCTAATAATAATACCGTACGCGTATAAAATGCCTAAGAGAAACCAAAACGCGTTACATTTAAATGATTATCTCGATAAAGCTTAAGAACGAAAAACATGACTGCGCTAACCATTCCATATAAAATTTCGAAATATTTTAATTTGCGATATCAAGGTTCTGCGCGTCTAGAATATACACAATACAGAATAGATCAACTTGATCGATGCAACGATCAGCTTGATTGCATTACGTACCCGCAATGAAAAATCCTGTGCTATATTTTGTTTTTAAATAAGAAAAATTCCATAATGTTCATCGCGAAGACGACCGTCGTAATCAACGTGTAAATAAAACGAACGTATCCCAAAGACGGATAATTAACGTCCTCGCTTTAAAATACGTCGCATGAAAGCAAACATTTTTTGTCTAAAGAAAACAAAAGAAATACATATTTACCGGTCGCACGTATCTCATTTTTGCGAGAGTATCGGACGAAATCATTTAATTTTGACGCGCGCGAGATAGGTATTACAGAGATTCTGTTTGGATTCTGTACGTCGACGAAGAACGAAAGGTTTAGGAATCGCATCTATGTAATTAGCGATATCGCGAACACAAAAAAATGCAAACAAATAAAACTGTTTTATAAGCGTTATCTACGTATCATTGTACCACCGTAAATTTATAATCTTTTGCCAATGATGCATAAGGTCTCTCCTCTACCTCGTCCACGATGGTAAAAGTAGATCGTATCGTGCGATAGACATTTTCTACCTTATCGGCTATTAATACAAAAGTTATCAAATATCCATACTGCAAGTACTTACTTATTCACCCATTGAAAGCATTTACGCTTCTGTTGCGAGAAGTTCGAAAATATTGTTACTCGATAAAACATGAATGAAATTTGTTTAAGTCGCAAATCAAAGAATCTGATTCAGTGTGGAAACAGAAACGAAAGCATGGAATACAAAAGTTGCGTTCTTCGGTGAGGAAAACACGCATACATACCTTCGAATACATATATTGAACCGACTTTTGATAAAATACGACAAATCAAATAAGCGTAATCCGTTTTTTTCGGAATTCTCCCTTTCCTTGTTTCTCTGTCTTTCTTTCCTTTTTTTTTCCCATTTTAGTAAACTTTATCTATGTCCTGCGTATACCAAAATAAAATTTATTACTTTCATCGTTTAAGCTGTGTACTCTTGTTCCCGTGGATACTTTTCACGAGCCATAACTAACGGTTTGTGATCCGTGGAAAAGAAACACGGATTTAAATGTAACGCTCTATTTTACCGAATCTCATCTGGTTATCGGCGAAGTTGTTTTGAGGTGCGAGGTTTCGTATTATAAGAAGACATGCACGATGGGAACTAGTAATTTTCGTGCGCTCAACTTGTCTGGAAGAATGAACGGAAGAATCGATCTCTGATCCGCGATGTTGAGAACGTCGAGAAAGCGAGCGGTCAAATTGACGACTTCTTAAGATCCGATAAGTTGAAACAGCTCCGCGTAAGTAAAATTGGTCGAGTATGACGCAGCGGGAGTATTCGATCGGGACAGTGACACGTGATCGTTGGCGAGATGAAAGGGATGAATCTCCCTCTGACTCATGATCGACCCTGCTTCCCAGTCGACGTTCCGCGGCGATACAACCGCTGTCCCTTTCCTACGAAATTAATTGTATTTCCAACACGACTGATAATATCCCTTTCGCCCTTATTTATCGTTTCCCTTTAAAACTCACTGCTCCTCCAAAAATGGTATAAACGTAAGATTGAACGGGTAACGAAACAGGTATTTAATTAACAGGCTGTACAAGAATAAATCCGTGAAATATATATGCACGATGCACGTAGGAGGAAGCTGCCGGATTCGAATAAAAAGCGAGCACGGTAAACGAGGTTAACGAGAATTAAGGAGGATGATCGGTTATGAACATTCTAGACGTATCCTTGCCGAAAACTTTGCGTACACCTATATCAACGTACACGATAACGTTGGTCGATGAACTCCGAACGACGAGAGCGACGGATCAATTTGAAAAGCACACGTCACGCACAAGCTTACGTCTCGTTTCGTAGTTGCTTCGAAGAAAAAAGCTTGTCCCCTTCCTTCATCGAAATGCAATCGTTTTTCAAGCATCGAACGCGCAGCAATGATCGAGCTTTGTATCTTGGACTAAGCCTCTCGATTACGATAGGACAAATAATAAATCTGCAGAGGCGATAAGCGTTCTAACGATCGGAAGAAAATAATGTGTGGTAAAGCGCGTATGGTGTGTCGCGGAAACAGAATAATTAGAAGGAGCATACGGGAAAGGAGGAGAGCGTGGAGAAGGGTCGCACCTATTCCCCGAGCGACTCCCTCGTTCTCGGTTTGTTCCGATTCGAAAGGGGGTGTGCACACGTGCGTATGCGAACGCGTGCGCGCACGCGCACGCTCTTCGAATCGCCTGATAACGTCCACTGCCCGACGAGCTTCTCAGTAATGCTTGCTGCGCCCTGGCGTCGCGACGCATCGGCCTACCTTTTCGTCGAACCTTTCGCTCTAATCCTTCTGTCCAAGCGTTCGGTCGTTCTCGATGAAAAGTCAAGGCATTCGTAACGAACGTTTCGTCGGCTGACAGGATGAAACATCGTTTCGTTTTATTCGAAACGACGCTCACGCGTATACCGCGTATCGCGACATCGACCGGTCACTCGCGGCTAAACGAAACGTCAACGTATACGCTTCGCGACTAATCCAGGTACAGCTGCAGAAGGTGATCGCGTTTTCTCCGCTTTTTCTACGATCGCTAGCTAGTCGCTCGGTTTGTTAAGCTGATCAAGTAAATACGGTTTTTGGAAACGGCCAGTCAACCGGAATACGCGTAAAACGAATATCGGATCTCTCGATTATCCTCGTAGTCGTCCAATATGCGCAGTTCCTCGGAGAAACGATGCTCCGGCCTGTTTCGCGTTTCATCGTGACATTTTGACGAAACGCGATTATACAGAGATATTTCACCGATCGAAACGAACGAAACGAAACAATTAAAACGCGCGTGTATCGGGTTCGGTAAGAATACGATAACCGAAAAAGGCGATCGTGAGAAATATTAAATCGTCAATTGAAACGTAGCCCAGTCGAACCGTTCAAAGAATGCGTTCGGTGTGATATACATTGTTTGCGATCGTTGAAACGTTGAAATCGTGCAGCAAATCTATCGTCGACTACTTTCTCTCAGCCATGATGCCGCTATTCTTGTTACTGCTGTTGCCAACAGGGACACCTGGCTCTGGTAAGTCGTCGTTTAAACCTTATTATCCAGCGATACTTTTAACGTAAACAAACGTAAGCGCGCGATCACGCGGTATATCATAATAACCGGGTGCGCGTTAGTAGAATTGCAAAGCGCGGGAAGTGCGCGAAATACGCGTGCCGCCGACGCGACTTTCGATCGCGCAAAGTCACGCCACTAAATTCATCAGGAATTAATGCGGCGTACCATTGTATGCTAAAATTCGCGCGTCCGACGATCTCGATTCAGCATCGTCGGCTGTCCGAGTTATCGCGACGATTTCGTACGTTGGAAGAACAACGCGGACACGACGCGTGCCCGTGTGTGCGTCGAACAACCGTTTAGGAGGATAAACTGTAAGTTGCGTCGCGGTCACAAAAGTCGCTCTCGACTGCATTTCGACGAATAAATTCCCGGATAAACGTCACCACCACGCGAAGGTTGAACCGATGACATTCGCACTTGACCGTAATCAAGAAACGCGATATCGCGATGTCGCGTGCAACCCGCTCTCCCACGTGATTCCAATGCAGCCGAAAAATCGATACAGCCGTTCGGCCGCGTTTACGCGTTCGCCTTACGCTTTTCTTCTTTCGAACGGATCTCGGATCTTTCTCGTTCGTCCGAATTCCCGCTTCGACGATGGCAACAACACAGCTACGAGCACAACTTTGTTTACGGTACATCGTACGATCGAGCGCGAAGGATCGGTGATCGCGGGATCGCGTAGACGGACGCGCGTGTGCGCGCATCGAACGATGTTGTAACAGCCTCGCAAATATAATTATCGGCGGTTGCTTAAGAACGTTGTTTACAGGTGAGATTCGTTAACCGCGTGCTCCATTATACCGGTTGATACGCGTTCTCTCGACTAATTACGAGATCCCAAGCGTGTCTAGTTATGTATCCCCATGGTAACTTAGAAACATGCAAAACGGTAAATTAATAGCGGAGAAACACGCGAGAACGGTAGCGAATCGAACGAGAAAACGTGCCCGCGATCTAAGACGATCGGCCGATCGATTTTCCGCGTCTCGTTCGTTATACTTAAATAAGTAGGTACAGCTCGAAGAATTCCTTCCGTACCTACTTCGATCATTGAAAATACACGAACAGCGCGTCGTAAAGTCGAATCGATCCCGCGATCGTCGGCGTAGACACGCGACCCGTTCTTCGAGCTTCGCGGAGGGAACGACACGCGTGCGCTTACTTAAGATTCGATTAACGATGCAACGTAATCGGAACGACGGAGGCCGACGCGTTTATCGAAGGTATATTTGTACGCAAGAGCAATTTTCTCTTCGCGTGCAAATTGTCAGTCGACGAGGACGAACAACGCGGCTGAACGGGTTCCACGATGCCGATCGACGCGGATACCGACACGCGGAACACGTTCGAAGTACGAGTTGGTTGCGCGCTCGATAAAACGAGTGCACGACAGACACAGGAACGAGAGCGCGTTAATCCTGAGACCAAGCCCTAGACCGTTGCACGCAGCCGATTAACGTTCGACTCGCGACCCGCATGTACGCGCGAACGTTTGCCGAGCTGAATATTTAACCAGTCCTGTATCGTTTGGAAACGACTTCTACCTTTCGAGGTTGAACGCCGCGAACGACAACGCTTCCGCGGATACCCGTAAAATATCGCGTCTGAAAAACGTAGCGAAGCTTTCGCCGTTGTTGCTGGAAGCGAAAGTAAGAGGGAAAATTGAAACGAGCTTTGTTGACTTTCAAACACTTTTCTCCATTCCGCTCGAGCGCGAGAAAACACCGGTAAAGTACTTGCTTGCGAGCAACGAAATACGTTACCTCGAGCATCGCGTGCAGCTCCGAAATCGTTAATCAACACGGACCTTAAAAGCAACCCTCGCCCTTCCTGCAGCTACCGAGTTCGTAATCGGTAGACAGGGGCAGGAGGGAGAGGACGAGGTAGCAGAACATCTAGGAGAAAGAAGGAAGAGGGGAAGGAGAGAATTCACGTGCATCGTGCCGCGAACGAATTTACGATTCGTCGAATCGAGACGGAAGGCGATCGATGCTTAGGACGTTCCTCGGAAGCTTCGGCTCGAAATGGTTAGTTAACCGATTGTCTTCTGCCGCGCTTCTCTGTATCCGTCTGCCGATACTGGCGATTTCGTGAAAGCCCGTTCGCATTAACGATGACAAGGAAATTACCAACGTTCCTCGAAACGTTCGCAACCTCTCTCGAGCTTTGATCGGTCAAAGACAGAACGTTTCGGTTGTTTGTAAACGTTTCTCCGACCAGCTTAAGCAAATATCGGCTGGCATACCTTTGCATTTACCATTTGCATTGCCCGTCGCGTCGCGCCGCTCTCGTTCGTCGTGAGCCTCCTCTCTCGTCTACTCGACTCGATTCGATTCGTTATTCCCGAATGCATCCAAGTGCTCCGTACACGGGGATCTTTCAATTCGTTCTTCTCCACCGTAGGCACTTTTTTCTTTTTCCTCCATAATCGTCCCTCTCTCTCTCTCTCTCTCTCTCTCGCGACACAATGCGAACCATCGTTCGCTCGATCATCCGAACTCTGATAGAGGCCGAACACAACCTCTGCGTAAATCGGCACGACGATACGGAAAACAAGTCGCGACGCGAATGTCTTTTCGTGCGTTTCTGTGTAATTCGTAATCGAATGTAGGTAAAGTTTACTAGGAAAAACATGAAGCGTATGTAGGTGAACTAACCAACGGTGTAACGATCCCAGGAGACTCTTAGTTTTGCCACACCCTGTAACCCAAATATTAAAACGACGAGAGAGAAACCGCTTCGGCGTATACACGCATTGCTTTTTTTCTTTTTCTCTTAATCCTCGTATCGATCGTTTCAAAAACGTCGTCCCTCAATTTCCGACGACGACGACGACGACAACAACAACGACAACGACGATACGCTCGTACTCGCGATCAACGACCGACGAGAAGTGGGAGACAGGTCGAGTTTCTAACTTTTAAGCTCGATCAACCGATCGAAGTTATTAAAATTATACGACGAACGTTCTTTCGAAAGTCCGAGAGCGAGGCCATTCGTTTGTTCCGTGCGTTATTAGTTTTCCCGTAATTAGTTTCGCCACACATTTTCCGTGTTTCTTTTTCGACGATGGCAACGCGTTCGATAGAACGATTAACAAACGACTGGTTAATTTGAAAGTCTAAACGAGACACAACCAACTACCACCACCGCTGAGAAAAGACGAACGAGAGTGGCTGTTGCTCGAAATAAGTCCGTGATCAGCCGAACATCGAAGGGTCGAATATCCTGCCTATGCTAATACGCACCGTTTCGACTTCTTAACATCGACGATAATTAAATACAGATCCGATGGATTAAGAGTCTCGTGATATTCATCTGCGTATAAGGAAAATGTGACAACGACTAATTTATCCGAACGAGTCGTTATAAGATGATCGAAAAGGAAAGGAGAAAACAAAACTGTCCGCGCACGATGCACGCATACGTATACAGTTTCTGATTGCGTTAAACACCGGATACTCTGTCGAATAGATAGATGATCGAGAAACGTTACCGCGAATTTACAGCCACGAACGTCCGAACGTCACCGTATACATTATACGTATATTATACGTATAATTATTAATCGCGTTCCGCTAATGCACAGTAGCTTACACGTTAACGCTTAAATGCGCTACACTCGGATCAGTGGTGGATTCGACTAATCGAGTTGAAAGCAGTTCAGAGCATCGATTCGAAATTCAATCGTTTAAGCAAGTTCAGCGAACAGCCGAGAGTTTCCGCGATGCTTTGGCGCGGTACAAAACTGCGGTCGTGTTCGTCGTTGCGCATAGCGTTCGTCCGTCGAAGCATTAATCGTTTTCTATCAACAATTTTCTAAACGCGAGCTAATGGCGATCGATCGACGAACGAGGCAGAAACGACGGACGGCTGTAAAAGGAGAAAAAGGAAAAAATTAGCCGTACGTTGTATCGTTTCTACGTTGCATCCGTAGCATTATAGCGCGAGATGTATACCGAGTAAACAGAATCGAGGTACATAAGCGTGAAACGACGACACACGATCATAGTCGTTGTCACAACGTCACGCTTACCGGGCTCTACGAATGCGTAGGTACATACTCGTTTGTTGTCGCGCGTAACCTAGAAGCACGATCGAGCCGTGCGCATGCAAACATCGTTTTTAATAACGACGTAACCGTGCAAATAGTTCTTCCGTATGCCTCGATTCCAACGGTAAAAGCTGTACCTGACTCGATAACGACTCGTGCGGATTAGAAAACTCGATTACTCGTCTCGGGTATTTTGCGTCGGTAGACATCGTTTCGAGGACGAAAAGACTGGCGGTGGTTTGTTGCACCGTGAAACCTAGGGAAACAAGAAATTTCCATTGAATTTGGTGAAGGTAGAGAATAGAGAAGGAACGGTGTTGCTCTCGCGACGATCGCTGGCAATCAATCGAAATAAAATTTTCATCGAACAAGCGAAACCCGATACGAATGATTTGTAAGAGATATGAAATTGAGTATGCGAGAAAAGCGTTGAAACGCAACAAGTACAGGCACTTACTTACGTACTCGCAGATAAAAGGAAGCAAAACGTAAAGAAAGTAGCTTGGCACTCGATTACCTCGATTTCTCGTAATCTCTTTTTCAATTACTCCGCGTGGAACGATTCCTCGTTCGGCAACGGTATAAGCGCTTACTGTTGTTGCTTGCCGGACCGAGAAAAGAAACCGATCGGGAACAATTTTGTCGCGAAAAGGTGATTGCCGTTTAAAAAGTAGGCCATGTTTACCGTAACTTTGATTAAGCGCTCGACACCTTATTGCCAGTAAAACTGCCACGATGTGTGCGCTCGCGTTGCGGCTTCAAGGTAAACTCGTCGTATCGAGAACGGAACCCAAAGGGGTGAATTAAAGAAACGGTCGATATCGCGCGTCGGTATACAAAGAACGACATAATCCGTATTTCGTTCGCTTCGAACGTCGTGCGTCACCCGATATAGGGAGAAAACGATCTCACCTCCCCCCATCTTATCCCACGATTTTCGTTCGATAGCCGAACATTTCGAGCGGAAGATTCCGCGATAGTTGCGTAACCACGCGCGAGTTATCAAAACAGAGTTACGAGCTTCTTTTACCAGATCGTATCGAAGGTAGTAGGGTGCGAAAGGGTAAAGCGACGACGGCCAGTTTCGAGCGAACGCCTGCCAACGCGTTCGCGTTCTATTTTCTTTCGTTATTCCTTTTCGGAACAGCCGATAAATACGAAGGAAGACGAGTTTAAGAAGCTCGTAAGTTCGTTGTCGCGGCGTTTAAAAGTTGGTCGGAAGAACAGCAACACCTTTCTCCCGGTTCGGGTGTTGAGATTACCTAAATATAGTTAAGCTATTTCCGAATTCGGCACGGGATGGAAATGAGACGAGCGCGATGGTGATCGAAAAACGGAAAGGAGAGAAGGGAGGAAAGCCGAATAGTTGGATAATTTAAAGGAGGAGACGCGACGATTTTATTTATCGATGCCACGTGCGCGCAGGTGTTCGCGCTCGTCCAGACTCTCCGAGCGATCTGCGCGCGAGAGTCGCGCTAGAGTCGCGCGACAATCGGAAGCTTCTTATTTTCCGAGTGGAAGTGTTTGTACACGTGCGCACGATCATCGGTATCCCGTTGTTCGAGGGTATCGCGATAAATAGTGTGTGATGGCCTGGACGAGGTCGAAACGGAGAGTGGTGAAGACGGAAACGTGTGCGAAAGAAAGGAGGAGGAGGAGAAGGAAGAAGAAGCAGTTGGAAGAACATGTTGCGAGAGACGGCATTCTCGAGTAAATTATACGTCTGGTTGGGTAGTAAGTATTATCGGTGGGGGTACGGTGGTATTATCGACGAAAGTATCGTCGACGGTGCGACGATGGTAGCAGCGATGGTAGCGACGAAGGCGAATCAATTTACACGGGGCGCGTGTATCGGGATCCATGGCGATGGTGGGGTAGCGCGCCCCGTCTGGCCTCGCTCCGCACCAACTCGGACGCGGAAGGTCCTTGGAGATCGGCGAGTAAGAGAGGGCTGTGCCGAGTTGTATGGCTGCGCGTATCGTGTTCACGGTCTCTGTTTTCGGGAATCGTAACTCGATGTGCGAATAGGGTTTCCAGCAACAACGAACGATCTCATGCCTGCAGATCCGGAACGATCTTTCTTTCTCTCTCTCTCTCTCTCCCTCCCTCCCTCCCTCCCTCCCTTTTCGTTACAAAGAATATTATTTTATTAATAATAAATTCTCCCCTTCGGGTCCATGTTCCACTCGAACCTAACGATGATTTTGGTGCAAAACTTTGATACGTCAAGCCTTCAAACGTTAATCTCGGCTTAACGTGTGCAAGTCGAGAGCCGTATAAGTAACACGTTCGGGATAGTTTATGCGTTTAACTCGACTTTCGCGTGACCGTCGCATCGTTGCTGCACACTCTAACCCTCTCTCATGCTCTAGCTCTCGCTCTCGTATCTTCACTCTCCCCTCGGGCCCGTTTCTTACCCGATATACCTTTTTTCCTTCTCCCTTTTCCGAGACACGCACGCGTCTCTTACGTCTTGAAATCATTACAAGCTTTTTTAATTAAACTTCTTACGCACGTATCTTGCTGTGCGGAGCGATTTCCAAAGAGTCTCGCGTGTACAAACGACGGTGGCGAACCATCGGTAGAAAGAAACGTCGCGTAATTCGGTCGGGATCGAACGGCGGAGATATAAAAAGTTGGATGGTTGAATGGTACGGGGGCGCGCGCTCGCGGGGGTGTTCCGTAGAAACGATTCCCGGTGACGTTGCATCGCGCGTACCAAATCATTCCGCGAAAAGATACCGTCGCGTCGCAATCGTCCTTACCCCGGGAGAACGCGCGCGCACGATCGTCGAGCAGAATTTTAACTACCTGCTGTGTATCGATTAAACCCTCACCTTGACACACAGGTTGTTTCTACGAAGTTGACCGTGCGTGAACCCTCACCGTTGAACTTTACAACGCTACGACGAAACGCGCGCTTTATTTTAGTCCCTCGATCGAAGTCGTTACTTCGCTGTTCGGTCTGTCGCGGCAAAACTACTCCGACGATCGATGTTTCGGGATCCTATAACGATCGTAGAAATAAAGAAAACGGTTAACGCGGTTACACGCTATTTTTATGTTTCAGATCTCTACTTTTCGCAATCGGATCTAATCGTAAGGATACCGTATATTCCGCGAGACGACGGGGAGGTTGCGTGGAACTTAAAGCTGCTCGAATTGAGGACACTTCGGAACGACTCGAAGGAAACGCATCATGCGAACTACCGCGTTACCGTGCCTCGCGGACGGATCGTTTCGATCGATACCGAAACGAATACCCTGCTATTGCACGGTCCTCCGAAAGAAGGTAAGCTTTTCCCGACCACGATGGGTTGGTTATTCGATGGTATCAAAGAAACGGTGTAACACCGTTTCGTTCTCTTCCAAAGACGGATCCGAATACGGCACGATCGTGGTCCTGGCGAAAGAAAACGGCAGCAGCAACGAAGCTGCCTTAGAGATGAAGGTGAAGCCGTTGCGAATCGACGGAACGCAAATTAATTGCACGGACTACGTTCAGGTAATGTAATCGGAGATCGGTTTAATCGTTCGCTGTGCAAAATCTTCTCGACGACGATTGGTGGAGGGATTTTCGTTTGTACGCGAACGTCGTTCAATTACAGGACATGTGCTTTTGGAACGCGTCGAGGTACAGGATTTACGAGAATCAACCGGTTACGATGATCGGGACCTTCGGACCTGGCGTTTACACCAACATTTGCCCCAACTTTCGCGTCACCGGTTACAAGCTATTGAACGGCAAGTGCGAGCACGTGAGATCGATTTATTCGAAAACGCGATTCACGACCGACCGGATTCGATGTTTGTTCGACGATAAGGGTCGAACATACATTTTCTAGACACCGACGAGGAATATCCCTCTGCGGTTCGAGCAAAAACGAGCGCGTGCATCCACCGTCTGGTTCGAGTACAAGAATAAATGAATCTCTGAACAACGCGACATACGCGTAGCTACGCGCGCGCAATACACTTTTGAAAATTCCCGGAAAGCAAACGACGCGCGCGTTCGTAAAATGAGCGAGAAAGGTAAAGAAACGTGGGATCATTTTTAGGTACGGAATATTTTTACGCGACGAACGACGCGTTGTTTGCGAACGCGTTCCTGGACAGAGACGTATCGGGACCGGCACCGAGAGGGCCTGGTCCCAGGGTCGGTGTTCAGGTTCAGTGCGTGGTCTGGGAAGAGATTACCGGGATACAGTACGCACCGATCAACACGTTGCACGTCGACATTTTGGATCAGGACGACAATCCGCCGATGGCACAAGGGAACGCATCGATCGCTATCACGCTTCGAGAATTTACCGCGGTGAGTGAGTAGCGACAAGAATGGTAACGGTTAACGCGTGGCCATCGCGTAACGCGGGAAACGAATCGCGGCCATCCTCCATCCGCACGGGCGAAACGACGCTTAAACAGTCGGACGTAATCAACGCCGCATTGTTTTCAAGATCGGGCGGCATTGTTTTCGAACCGTCGAAAGAAAGGCGAAAACGCGCGGAAGCGAACAAGAACGCGACGACGAAACCGTGGCTCTTTCGAAGAACGGGTAAACGACGATGGCCGCGTGACAGCGAACGAAAACCCTTCGGGGGTTGATCTTGATTAAGCTCGAACCTTCTCCTTTTTTACTTTCGCCACCTGTCGTCCTAACCCTCCTTCCTTCCCTCCCTCTTTCTTTCTCCCTCGTCACCCGTACCCTCGCGCATCCCGGCCCTCTGGGATCCAGCGTGTCCGCGTTCTTCCACACACCGCGTCACTATTCACACCTCCGCCTTTATTCGCGAGATACGCTGAAATCTCGCCGTCTGGCGAAGTAGACTGCGGATCGTTTATCGTCGTCGACTGTATCGACAGGGTGACAAGCTGGTGGACGACAACAAGTTGATACTAAAGGATGCGGATGCAGAAAGTAGCAATTGGTACACCGTTCGTATACTCGGGGACACGTACAACGCTCTGAACGTCACCTACAACACTCTACCCATCGACGCTTTCAAAGGAGTTCCCTATACCGCCATATTTACAAGTGAGTCCCGTTCGCTTCCACTCGTCGTCTCACAGTTTTCCTTCGTCCGTCCTCTCTGACCGTCTCTCTTTTTTCTCACCGTTCATTAGAATCTCGCTACTCTTGAAGACGTACGTTCTCGTGTGTTGCAGGAATTTCCGCGAGAACTACTCTTCTACCAAAGTCTCCTTATCCCGTGACTCTTCAAGTAAAAGACGAGTCTTTAATTCCAGGACACGGAGAGGACACGGTAAGTTTCGACTGTTGTCGCGTCCAGCTCAACGAAACAAAATGCTCGAAAGCCTAGAATTCGCTGGAAATATAACTACGTGTATGTATGTATGTATGTATGTATGTATGTATGTATGTGTGTGTGTGTGTGTGTGTGTATGTATGTATGTATGTATGTAAATAATGTATGTATAAAACGTCAGGTGATTTCGACCGATCGACCATCGTCGACCTAGTTACCGACTGTGAAAAACGACGTTTTCTCAACTTGCATCGACTCCACCTTCTCTTTCCTCTCCACCCCACCCCCCGCTTAAACCCTCTCTGCCCCTTAATTGCGCATTTAAAGAGAAAATCTGTGGAAACGATGCGTCCGTTCCGATCGCGGCTTCTCCCGAGAACCGTACTATCACGACCCATGCCTTTTTTTTTATCGCTCAATGTCGCGATACGTTCCTTTATTCTGCGGTAATTTCGACCAAGCGCACTCGCAACACCAATTACCGACAACAAAAGGTGTGGGGGCAATTATACGGCACTTTAAGGCCGTTTACTCGTTCAGATCCGCTGATATAATCGCGACTCGTTAAACAATTAGATGGCAAAAGCCGCGAAAGCGTGTTAGCTGGGCGCGGTTTCGAGGAGCCAGCTGGTTAAGCGTGAATTAATGGATATCGTTTCGCGTCGGGAAATTGCAGAGCGATTTTCGCGTGGGCGGAAGCTCCCTATTATCTCCGGACAGAACTTCCGATTTAAACGTTTTAACCCGACCGCGTCGACACCCACGAAAAGCTCATAGAAAATTCGGCGAATCGAACCGTTTCTATCCACGCTCGTTTTTCTTTTTTTCCTTCTCTCCTTCTCCCTATCCACGTTGTTCGTTCCGCGAAGCACCACCTCTGTCAGAATCAGAGACCGCATTCGCGAAACGAAACGTTATATATAAGGGGAGAAGCAACGGTTAAACGGAAACGTTACGTTTCGTTTCGTTAGCTAAACATCACGTTGACTTTCTACGGGCCGGAACACCGAACAACGACGACGACCGTGTCACCGATATCGTCGAGTAAACAACAATCGTTCTCGTATCCCTCGAACGCGAAAGTCCCGAGGCTCGCGTCTCGATATACCAGAGTCGCGAAACCAACCACCGAACCACATCCCTCGCTAAGCTTCAACGTTCACGGCTCGACCGCGTTCGCCGTCACTCAAAAAGGAGGCATCGTCTACGTTGCCGACGAACACCTGCTAAAAACGGAACCGTCCAACTTGGTGTAAGTGACGAGATAAGAAATTTCTTTCTTTTCTGCAATCGTTCTCGTTCGACGTCATGAACGGCCTTGCGACGTACCCGTCTACCTTTTAGGCTTAAAGTCAAGTGGAGCGAGAAGGATCGCGCTATCTCTTCGAAGAACATAAGGATCAACCTGACGAGCGTGTCGTCGATCGTGTCGAAAGGAGACGCGTGCAATCGCACGAAAACCGCGCGGCTACATTCGTGCGCCAACGCGGAAACGCCGGAGGACTGTGAGTCGAGCTGCGGAGTCGCCAGCGGATCTTACAGGTAACGATCATCTTCTCGCCTCGCGTATCTCTTCTTTCCTTCCGTTCGTACCGCTTTCCTTCGTTAACACGCCATTCGTTTGATAAACTCGTTTTCTCTGTATTTCAAAAACGGCTGCTCTATACTCCTTTCGTATTATTCTATCTATCCTCTCTATCCGATCTCATCGCTCTCGATTGGCGTCCGAGCCTCGAACGCGGCTCGAAACGGAAACAGCTATTTCAACTTTCAGCAAGGGCAACTTCTTCGGACAATGCGTATGGAGATGGAACAAACGATCGAACGAAGTTTCTATCATGTCCGATCACTATCCAACCTGTTCCCCGGATCTATCATACTGCCCTGACAATCGATGCGACGATCTCGAGCGGTTGGATCCTCGCATTTGCCCTCAGGACTGTACCATCGAATGTAAGGCTGGCTCTATTTCCTCTCTTGATAGACTACCGAAAGAAACAAGCGTTTTCGAGCGCGATAAGAGCGCGTGGTAAGGAGGAAAAGAAACAAAAATTCACGCGTTTCAGCGGACGTGCACTTCGCTCATATGAACAAGGACGGGCGTGGAATAAAAAGCGGTTTAGGAACTTGCGCTTGCAACGATGTACTGCAGTGCACTTGCAACGTGGACGGGTTTCGTATTCAAGACGACGATACAGGCGGAGGCGATAAAGAGGAAAAGGAAGGAAAATCGGGGGATCTAGAGAACGAAATTCTGGTATCCGGCGCCCGAAAAGGTTCTTCGATCGTTATTTACCAACCTCGCCTTTTAAGACTTTTCCAACGTATCCCGCTTATTCAATTTTTCTTCGTTTTTCTGCTCTCGCAGCCTCTCATGGACCGTGCGGACCGCTTTGTATGATAGGCGTGATCGGAGGCAGTTTCTTCGTGTTGATCGCGATCGTTGGTTCCTTCGTCACGTCAAGATACAGGTAAGTCGTATATACATATTAACTCGGTACAGCTGAAACCCGGTGCACCGTCGGACAGGGAAATTGAAATTTCTCGATCGATCGAACGAACGGATGAAACGTGACCAGTGGTGAAACGTTTGCATTAAAGCGACGCGTGCGAGAGTCGAATACGCTCTACGTATTGGTTTCTACGGCAGCTGGTCAAATTTTAGATAACTCTCGAACGGTTCCTTTGTGCGGGAGTCGTTGCGCGATCGATTCGATTACAGGACGAACGATTTTCCCCGAAGATCAAACACGAATATCGTCTGTCCGACAACGAGATTGTACAACTTCGTCGATGTTGATTTACAGATACCATTTATCGAATTTTGTCCAAACGAATCGAAGCTTGTCCTTTGTCGGTGATCGCACACACGATCGAGAAACCAGATATAACACTTGTACTCGCTGTTTTCGTCGACATCGAATAGATCGAGCGGTGTTATTAGGTGATAACGGAGGACATTCGCGAGTGAATATTACATACGCGTGTAGGATATGCACGGGTTTCGAGAAACCACGGTATTTTGTACGCGCGCGCGCATTACCGCCACCGACGTTACCAAACCTGTAAACCTGTTTGAACCGTGCACGCGAGATTGAAAAAGTTTCCTCATCGTTCGCTACCGGCCGCTTTGAACTATAACCCTCTTCTCAGAAAACTCTATCGGTGTTTGATTCCTCCTACAGTTTCGTTCGCGACTGAAATTGCAATCTCGCCGGTCGAGTTTGTTACGGTACGCGTAAATTAATAGTCGCGCGAAACAAAGATAACGCGTTCGAATTTAACCTTCTAGACTGGCTGCGAAGGAAGCACGACGAGAGGGTAAACGAAGGGTTGACGGTGACTCGAACGGAGTTGGCATTCTACCCTCGGATTACGTCGATCGGGGCGACGGATTGCTCATCGGTTTGGACACGTTCACCGCAGCAAATCGTCATCTTCTCCTTCCCAAAACGTATCCGGTAAGCGGTCTGTTTATCCGTATCCGCCGATCGTTTCCCGAACACGAAAGCTTACGATTAATCGCAAAGCGAAACTTGCGGACCGATGAACGAAATTGTGTGATCTCGAATTTCAAGGAAACGCTCGACCCGACGATTAATTGTTCCGCGAAACGTCTTTCGTACCCATACATACATGTATATGTATGAGGATAGAAACGACGGAAACGGTAGCGTTTACATATTTCTAACCGCGAAACGAGCGCGACCGGATAACAGCGTCGAATGCGTTTTGTTAGCCGGATCCGAAATGGGAATTTCCACGATCACGATTGACCATCGAACAAGTGCTTGGCGAGGGAGAATTTGGTCGAGTGTTACGAGCCAAAGCGGTCGACATCGGAGAAATTCCCGGTCCCACGACCGTCGCTGTGAAAACGTTAAAGGAGAACGCGTGCGCCTCCGAATTGGCCGATCTGCTGTCCGAGTATCAGCTGTTGAAAGAAGCTCAGCACCCGAACGTGATCCGACTGTTGGGTGCGTGCACCACTCCAGGCGCCCCGGTCTACCTCATCATCGAGTTTGCGGAGTTTGGCTCGCTGCGGTGAGTATTCTCGTTTACGGATTATGAAATTTTGCGTCCGGACGATAACACCGTCTCGCAGGGCGACGGAGGGGTGCAAGGACGCGCGTTAATTGAATTCTTGTTCCGTCTCGCATTTTCATGGAACGCGGGAGAGAAGAAACGTCGCGTTGGCGTCGGACAGGCCAGGCGCGTCCGATACGCTCTGACCCGTGTCGCTACGCCAGCGGCGTTTTTCGCCCCGTTCTCTCCTATGCGAGATATTACCAGCACAGAATGCGAACATTTTCCAGCAATTACTTGAGACGCAGCCGACATTTGGAATCCGAGAGAAGAGTCGCCGCTGCCGGTGGATGTTCCTCGTCCTTGTCCAACGCGATCGCCGACGAGGCGAACGGAACGATGTCCGCCTACACGGTCGCGTCACGAGATATCCTCTCGTTCGCTTGGCAGATCAGCAAGGGAATGGCTTACCTCGCCGATATTAAGGTAATCTCTCCCCCCTTGATAATCGTGCGCGTTCGCGTTCGAAATCGAGACGAAGCAAATGTAACCGTTCGATCGGACGGACAGCTGGTTCACAGAGATCTTGCTGCCAGAAACGTGCTACTCGCAGCCGAGAAGGTCTGTAAAATCTCGGATTTCGGCCTGACGCGGGACGTGTACGAGGACGATGCATATTTAAAGCGCAGCAAAGGCCGAGGTACAGTTTTTGTTCTCGCTAACACGGCAAACGGCGGTATCGCAAACATTTTCGCATCGATTCGACCCCATTCACCACCGCCTCCTTTCGGCATCCTCTAATACGGCCCTATACCCTTCTTCGTCTGTCCCATTCTCCAACCATGCGAGCTACCGCTCGTAATTCTTCAAGGATTTGCAAGGAAGGGAGTTTTAACGACCGCCGCTGCCACCTTGCTCGGTTAAACCTTCCTTTAATCCAATTATACTTTACGATTCGTCCTCGCAGTACCGGTGAAATGGATGGCACCGGAGTCCCTGGCGGACCACGTGTACACCAGCAAGTCGGACGTATGGAGCTTCGGTATTCTTCTCTGGGAACTGGTCACTTTGGGCGCGTCCCCTTATCCCGGTGTAGACGTACACAATCTCTACAATCTGCTGAAAGCTGGGTATCGTATGGAGAGGCCAGCGAACTGCTCCCAACAGCTGTGAGCGAAACGATCTTTATACGCGCGCGAACTGTACGCGTGTTCGATCTAACCCCGTCGTCATCTTTATCCGTAGATACAAACTGATGATATCCTGTTGGCACCAAGAACCAGCCATGAGGCCGTCCTTCAAAGAACTTACCAGCCATTGGGAGAAAATGTTGGAAGATAGCGTCGAATATTTGGATTTGAATCCAAGAACCGTTCAAAATCAGTCCTACTTCGCTTCCCTTCACGCTTTGGACAGCCCAAGCAGTACGTATTATTTCGTCCGGTCCGGTTCTCTCTCCGTACCATCAGTCTACCACGTTTCGAACAACATCGAGTAACGCGTCGTCGGTCTTCCTGTAACAACAGGTTCTGGCAACGATGTCATGGACGACGCCGAAATCACCGCACCGAGAACCGATGTCGTCAACTATCTAGAGAAACCGTCTCCCGACACGGTAACCAAATGCGACAAGATCGACAAACTCCATACCCTTTGGCAACAACCTATAGCTTCCTTCCCCGGAGAACCCGTCAAGTTGTACGTGAACGACCGGTCGCGAACTTTTCACGCGAACCATTACGAGAGTCCGATTAAATTTAGAAACACCAGCGTCACCAGCAACAGCGAGAACGACCTGATAACACCGAATAACGAACGTTCACAATCCTACATCGACATGGAGGGCACCAAGAAGTCGTTGGAAATGAAAATTACCGGGCAACCGGAAACCGAAGAGGAGGAGAAGGAGCTGCTTGTTTTTACCAAAGCGAACGATAACATTGACGACGGGCACGCTGACTGAGGAAACTGTACACGATTGTGTATCTTAATTTCATTCCTGATGAACACCAGGTCGCGTGTTCCTTCCGTTCAAGAGGAACGACGATACGCGGTTACGTAACAGAAACGAACCAAACCAACGATCGGTCGCGATGCAAACTCGGGAAATTGCCGATACACCTTTTCTCTTTTTCAGTTCTCCAGAACGCACAGGTAAACGCGCCTGAGCTATATTTTCGTGTACAAGAACGCTTTCCCCGGTGCTTTTCGAGTCTCGAAGAAAACACGACGTTTATACACCCGAATAGATCGATACGCTTCGAAAGATAAGAGTTGGACTACGCGATATTCACGGTAGTATCGTACAATATAGGTACATTGTACAAGGATTCTGACGCTAACGAGAAAAACAGTCCTTATAGCACCCGACACATATTATCATTCAAACGCTTCTTCTCCCTTTATACATTCTTACATCTTTACGGTTGCAAAACAAGCTTGCTTGCCGTTCTTTCTTGCGGGACACGTTATTTACATCCAAGCGGAATTCAACGCGAACGAACGAACATACGGTATAAATGGCTTCCTATCGACGAAATTTACTCGACAAGGTTTTGTTCGCGTCTCAGAGATTGACTCGACAGCGTCCAATTTGCTTTGTAGTAAACAAGATCGCTGCGCAATTGATGCGTGAGAAACCATTGAAAGAAGTGTGCGTGTGTACGAGAGACAGAGGAGAGGGAGGGGTCGATGGGTGGGGCAACGAAATCAGTATAATTAACATTAACGTTAAAATTATCAAACGTTTTAGCTTCCAGCGAAATAATTCACCCGCAACAATTTTCAGCTTCTTTTTTTAACACATTTCACCTCAAAACATGTAACGCTACGAATATTACGCACGGACGAAAGATTCCAAGATCGTGTAACAGCGAAAGGACACCCAAATTCTCAAAGTATCTCTTAAACTTTTGCTAATCGTTGTAAAACGGCATCGATATCGAATGAGACTGCTTTTTCATACCTCGATGAATAAACGACTCGCGCCCCTTCTCCTATTTACGTACGAAGCGGAGCATTCCATTTCATTAGATTAATTAGTTACCACTACTTGCCGTTCATATAACGCAAGCGTTCAAGTACAAATTTAGTTATACGCGGCACTGTATACTTTTATACTTCCAAAGAATCGACTAGTTTTTAGCACCGGCATGCGTGCCATGAGCGTAATAATAGTTACCAACGTATTTACGCGGCGTCGTTAATATGCGCACACGTAAGGACGCATACGTGATTAAACGCATTACATCCATACATAGCACACATCTATAAAACGAAAAATCGACAGCTGTAAATCGTAAATCATAATAAATGAATGAACACGTGGAATTGTATGGTGATAAAAAAAAAAGAAACTGACATTTTTATTTGATTAAATCCGTAAATTGTACATATAAAATGTCTTACATGTTAGAACAAACTCGTGTACATTACGCGAGCGAAAAATCTTTGTTCTCGCACCAACATCTCGCTAATGAACGGCGGTGTATGAGATCGAAACGTAATCACAAGTTCAATTCATCGATACGGAACGCACAGGTATCGTTTCTCGAACATTTACGCGCACACGCTGCATCGTTCTCTTCGTTCTCACCGAGCAAATTCAATTCGTCGATATTCGTTGCGAACGACTGCGATACAACGTTATCGTCGGACACGAAAGTTCGATCGTTCGGCACAGCTGCGTTTTCCATGGTCAACAGGCTTTCTGCAACACCAACGCGTCAACTATTAAAAAGAAGGATTCGGGGTAGATGCACGAACGAGGGATTGCATATCTAAAAAGAACCGACCTGTTTCTCGTTCATCTTTCACGATGTTCGCCGTATCCTCCTCCAACATCTCGAGCTTCGCTAATTTCACGCTGTCCAAGAACTCTTTGTCGGACACCGAAGGAGCACGCTTCGCGTATTCCATTTGATGAACAGTCTTAACAAGTTTGGTCAGCTCTTTCGGCAACAAAAATCTTTTTAAATGCCTCGTTCCTTCGGGAACATCGTCCGTATCGCAATACGGTAATTGCACGACATAATAGCGCCTCTCTGTTCGCGACTGATCCTCTTTGATCAATCTTAAAAGATAGTTGTCGGTGTTTCGATAAATAGTCGATATCGCGGGCTTCTTAGGCGAGGGAGATGTCGCGATAATAACGACGTCCGCGTTTCGAAACGCGAGGTCGCACCAGTGTTCCGGTTCCTGTGTTACAGAGGCAAGAAAACGATCAAGGTTAGCAAGCAGCAGCCGCGGTGAAAAAAAGCGTTGCTTCAATGGGAACGAACAGAAACGAAATATCGCTAAGCTGTCACTAACCTTGCACGTGCTATCCGTAACGTCGAGCATGTCTATCATGGCGTTAATGTTACAAGTTCTTAAATACTGCGCTAATTCGATCATCGCATTGATATGCGAGAGACGGGTCGGTGAGTACACCAACAAACAATTCGGTTTCTCTCTCCTTTTCAACGCTTCTACAAAGATACACGCGATAAACGTGTCAATTTCATCGTACAATAAGTGTTCGTTCGTTAATTTACACAAGCGTTGCAGTTTTACCCTTTCTGTACAATTTGTAAAGATGATAAAGGACATACAGTATTACCGGTGGTATCCAAACGGTGCTGATAATCATAATCAACAGACGATGAGACGTTTCCTCTGGAAAATACAAATCGATATGTTGTAGTAAAAAAAGGCAACAACTTCGTCGGCCGTTCGATCGAGGAAATCCGAAGATCGAAAATCGCGTGTAAAAACACTGGTTGTTTGCTTACGTATAATAATGAAAGGAGTGGTACTGTTCGCGCATCCATAATTCCCGCATTCCATATGCATGGGAGCAACTTTAAAATAATATACACCAGTGTGCGCGGTAAAGTTGTACCGAAAATCCTGTTTACCCGTCGCGTTGAACGTTTTCGCGACATCTGTCGCATTATTTATCAACCAAATCTTATACCCTGTTACATTATATGCTTCTGGCAGAGGCTGAATATGTAACGAGAGAAGGGGAGCATAAGACACATCTATATATACAAATGGTACGTATTCCTTTATAGTTGCATCCTCCCCTAAGACGAGGCAGTGTTTAGAAAACCGATACCACCGCTATCAAACTCGCAATCGCCATTAATGTAAATTCAACGAACAAAATCCAACTTGGACACTCACCGATAAGTATATGCAGGGGCACATTGAAAACGTATCGTTTGCTATAATTGTACCTCTCTCCGGTTACAACGTAATCTAATCGATATGGAATAGACTCGTAAGATGCTTCGGAAAACGGGCAAGAAACGTACAGTTCTTTCGGAGCGGGGTATGTTTCGTTCCCATACAGTTGCACATATCTACAGCCAAACTTGCTTTCGTCCAGTAAATTTTGATAACGCATAACCAACCCTATTTCAATAGGAAACAATTTCAAGCGATCGAAGAGAATCGATTTGTTTGATAATTCTTACCATAAAAGTCCGCATCGGTAACGCTTAAATTAAATGCCGTCGCTTTAGCCTCGTCCTTTTCATACGTGTATGCGCGTAAACTGAACTTGGCCGTTGCACCTTCCGGCGGATGATGAGCATAACGTTCGAACGTAGCTTTCGAGCAATCTGACCAAGAAAGAAAAAAGAAGAAGAAAAGAAGAAAAGAATCGCATGCGATTAGCACACCCTTTCGACGTACGTCGCAAACGCGTAATAGATTACGCGACGAGAGACGCGGCCGACACTCGAATACGATTAAATAAATAAATACATCGTACCTCCGTCTGCTTGACGCGTTGAGAGAACGCATCGAAAACCTGGCGTGGGTACAAGCTTTGTCTGTAAAAATAAAACAGGTGACTATATCGGATAAACGATAACGATCGAGTACGTTCCGAACACATGTAGCCGAAGAAGAACGCGTTACTACGATGACATTCGAACGAGGTTAAAGAGTACAACTCGTAGCATGCACATATAATGTACAGGAGAGTATGAAAAATTACCACGTTCCGACAATAGTCCGGGTAACAAAACGAAGATACGCTTCCGGTGAAATAACAAAGAAGAATCGCAAAGTTGACAGGTCCCTGCATTTTAAGGTTAGGATTACTCATTAGCTGCAGTGAGTCGACAATTTTACGGAGATCGACATATTTATGTTACACCGGACATTAACGATCGATCGATCGATCTTCCAATTCTTCGACGTTAAAACATCACGTTGGACAAAGACGGTTTACATGTTCACATGCGAAATTTACAGAACATAAACTACAGCGGACGCGCGTTACTACGCGTTTTTCCTTAAACGCACTCTATCGAAGAACGGTGCAAACACTTGCATCGTTTCGACGCGCATGATAAACGTCAACCTGCCTATGATAAACTTGTTCCAAATTATTTTATTTACGCAACTGGTAAGAGGCAAAACGATCGAAAAACAACGAACGAACCCGACAATTGCAAGTTTGTTGTCGCATCGTTTCAAAAGAGGAAGGAACAAAAGTAACGAGGGAAAGAAAGACCGTGGAAAGAAGTAAAGCCGATACGATATGCATAACGTACGTACGTACATTTAACACGACCTCTGTTACAAACGGAAAAATAATGAAACATTGAAACGTGCGATAGAAAGAGTATCGCGGAAGGAAAGGAAATACATAACACATATATCCGTATACGTATCCGTGGAAAAGAGGGAAAGAAGGATTCGTATCAAGGTGGATTGGCGTTCGAAACGAATCGCTTCTTAAGAGGTTGCCAGCATTTGTAATAATCGTTGTCCAGCTTGTTGGAGAGATTCGCAGCCCATTCGGTTACCACCATGCTATAGCATGTCTCGAACATGAAGGCTTGAGTTCCATCGGCGATACGTTCAGGTTTGAGGTCGCAGTTGGAAGCGGTTTCGAAGCAACGCGCATCTGGCCCGTGCGGCGTCATAATAGAATGTAACGACGCTCCACCTGGATAGAAACTGTCCTCTTTAGCTTCGTACTGTCCCTTTATCAGGCCCATGAACTCGCTCATACAGTTCCCTGTAACGTTATAATGTTTTCGTCGAAAAGAAACGATTGCAAGGAAATAGAAGAAAAAGAAAGGAAAAGAGAGAGAGAGAGAGAGAGAGAGAAAGGAAAAATTATAGAATTGACGCGAAAAAGAAACGGTAGCAGAACGCGATGGTCGCGAAAGAAAAAGGAAACCGATCGATGGAGAAAATTCCAAGTTTTCACCGGTATCTCGGTTATAGGATTTTTCGAAGCGGTCTAGCATAACGAAGTACCCAGCCGTGCAATTGACACTACGAATCGGTGTAGAAAAGCAAAAGAACGGAACGGCGAACGCGTTTATTCGACGTTATCTGTTTCTCGAGTGGAAAGCGAAAAAGCGAAAAGAGAAGAAAGGTAAGGCCGGAGGGTTAGGAGGTGGCGGGGTGACGGACGTCGAGCTCGATTATAGATCGCGACCGTATCGACAAGAGGACGACGGCGGATGACCACCGCGACAACAGTTTCAAAGTTTCTCCTCCGATGCGTTGTTCTACTATCGATTGCTCGCGTTTCGTTGCCTCTACGCACGCGTTCTCGCTCGTACTCCGCGAGTCGCGAGCAGAAGCATCCTGGCTCGACTTTCTACTTACGATGATAATAAGGAGGCCGGAACGTGTGTTCTTGCACCGACCATCGGGGTGGGAATATCACAAAGTCGGCCGCCGCTGTGCCAACTTTTCCCGAAGGACACGTCAGAACGGTGAAGATCGAAGGGTCCTGCGAAAAGAAACGAATCCGAATGGTTTAGGTAAAGTTGGAGCGTTCTCGTTAACAGCCTCTGGTTGGTATAAACTTACGCAGTGATCGAAGGAAACCGCGTTTACGACCATGAACTTGTCGAGATCGTATTTAAATGGAACGTAATTTCCGTGCCAGGCTACCACATCGAACGGACTATGATGTTGTTCGGCAACGAACAGCTTGCCATGGTATTTACACAGAATCTTGTAATCGGTTTCACGGTCCTCGTACCACGCGACCGGTGTTTGAAAATCCCGTGGATTCGCCAGGCCGTTCGCTCCTATCGCGAAATCGTGTTGTTAAATACGGTGGTTGGTGAAAACTGGGTTAAAGTCGTACCGCGAATCTACCGAGCGATCCACACTTTACCGATTGGACCCAATTCGGGCAGCTGAAAATGATCGTCGAACACCTCCAGGATGTATCCTCGGGACGGTCCGAATACGGTAACGTTGAACCGCATACCTTGCTGGATCACGCATATCTCGTTCGGTTCGCAGCGGATCTTGCCAAATTCGGTAGTTATCAGTAGCGCGCCTAGCTGCGGCACTACGGATAACGCACGGTTTCGTCCGAGTTGAACAACAAAACGCGTATAACTCTTTCTTAACGACATCGTAAAGCGAGGCAAGCGCGACTTCGCGAAAGAAAAACTGAACACGCGCGTACCTGGAGAAAACGAAACGCTTGTTCGCGGTTTCGTCCGCGGGTCGGGCGCCGGGAACGAGAGCAGATTTTTCGCGTCGCTCGCTTTACGAGTTCGAAAGAAAAAGAATCGCATGGAACGAAGCGGTCGGTCGGCGAAAATACGAACCGATAAGGAAATCTCCGTCGGCGTTATAAAACGCTCTGTCTCTCATCGAAGCGTTGCAAAGGTATACATGAATCGCGACACCCTGACGAACACGACAATCACCTGCCCCGCATATAGTGTGCAAACCGTCGACAAAGTCCACCTCCGCAGCTTGTCTGGTCGGTACTTCGAACGGTTTCCATCTTAGCTAAAATAGAGACCGAGCCATTCGCGAGGGTGCGTCAGGGAAAAGAAGAGGAGACGCGCCGGTATTAACGTTACCTGATTCGGTGTAGAAGTTACAGCATCGTCTCGTCTGTAGTCGAGACGCGAAGGATGTCGGACCGGTTGAAACGGTTTGTGAACCACCGACGGTTTTATCCGATAAAACCACGAGCGCCTGTTCCTAGAGCGCGGAGCTGTGAAACGAGCGTATAATCAGTCAGTCGGGCTCGACTTTGCTTCGCTACGCGGTCGCGTCGAATGCCTACCGGTGAACGAAGTACCGGACAGTTGCTCGGCGTAGAGGCCGTAAGGGCATTTCTGCGGACTGTTCTGGCCGATTGGTAAAGCGCCGGGGCAACGTTGATCCTCGCTCGAGAATTCGTTGCCGAATCCCGTGAAATACTGAAACGAGAGGAAACGGAATGACGGGAAAGAAAATCGGTGTGAATGAACGTCGGCTGCGACGCGGTTACGGTGCAACACCGTCCTCTTACCTTGAACTCGTCCTTCATCGTGCGACGCACCTCGAGAATACCGCGTGTAATATTCCCTCCTTCTAGTCGCTTCACCCTTTTATACGCGAACAACACCGGCCGTCCTTAGAATATACATAATCGCGACGCGATTCTCGTTATGCAAAACATGTGTTTACGTGTTTTAACCATCGCGCCGACCAATCGCGTTGCGGAATATCGGAAGGCGCGACTCGTTAATAGCAGAGCCAACACCCGTGTCTCGTTTGGAAGTCGTAAATTCCACACGCGTTACGAAAATTCATCATCCGGCCGCGTATTAAATACATGAAACAAAATAAAACATTACACGTACATCTATACGTATCTTATCGTATTTTTTATCTTGTTCCACGAGTTATTCTCGTTCTGCTCCGGTAACACATTTAATTCATCGATAAACAAAGCTCGATAGGCAGAAAGAGAAAGGAAGAGGGAAGCGGGAGAAGAGTGGGAAGAGCGCGCACGCACACGCGTGTGTGTGTGTGTGTGTGTGTGTGTGTGTGTGTGTGTGTGTGTGTGTGAGTGAGAAAGAGAGAGAAGCGGTTGTCGCATAAAATTGTACGCAAAAGCAATCCGGTTTACAACGCAATGGTGATCGGATCGACGAATCGTTGGAAAGCGCGTGTTCCGTGCGTTTCGGTTTTGATACAGAGATAATCGATTATTCGCGTAGAAAACGCTAGAACGATCGAGGAACGTCGCGAGCCGTTTTAATCGCACGATTCGCTCGACGCGGTAAACGCAGTCCGTATCTTGCTTCAGCTTGAACCGCGAGATAGAGCGAAACGATGTTGCCAAACATCTGCGTTGTTTCGTAACCGTGCGATTTTCTCGCTGCCGTTAGCGATCGTTCCCGATCACGACGCTGCCGTGAAAAAAGTCGAACTATTTCGACGCGGAAGCGGTGCAAAAATATAGGAAAACGATGAAAAAGTGGCGAGCGAGCGGGAGGAGATAGAGCAAACGAAAGTAGTATCCGACGCGATTGGCATAGCAAAGTAAAACCGGTTTCTCGAAAAACCGTTCGCGAAAACTGGTATTCCTGGTCGAATAGGCAGCCGACGATCAAACAAAATGTGAACGTTTGCCCGGTAAATATCTGCGCGAACCGGACAGTAGACGGTCGGGGCAACGAAAATTGTAGCGACAACGGTCGGTACGATAACGAACGTTTTACGGAAAGACGAGGAGGAAAAACGTTGACGACCACGAATCGAGTTAATCGCCTCGCAGTTAAGAGAGTCGTCGTTCGTGTTTCGATACGGCGAGACGCGAGAGGATGAAATTACAAAGAGGTGGTGGGGCTCGTTTACAGTTAAGCGAGAGAGATCTGTTAACAGATGATTCTCGTTCGACGACGACCGAGCAACCTTTCTTCTGCATCCCGCTCGGCTAGCCGAGTAACGGGGAACAACACGGATGCGCAGGATAAACGCTCGGTTCGCGTAGTCGCGGTGCTAATCCCTCGCGACGACATCGTTTCTCGCGGTACGAGAAAGTCCCTTCCTTCGATGTCGAGCGTTCGAAATCGATTCCATGGAAGCGCGACGAAAACATTTATTTATCTACTTATTTATTCGTTCGTTTACTCGTTCGTTTACTCGTTCGTTTACTCGTTCGGGGTTCGCGGTTCTCTCGCGAATAAGAACTTTCGATCGGACAGATTTGTTTCCGGTTAAAGCTCGACACGAATGCTCGCGGAATCGAGCCTATCAGGTTCACCGGACCTCGACGGAACGCGTTAAACGAGACACGAGGAGAAGAGAGGGCGAACAGAAATCGGAGGGGTGGGACGGACGGAGAAAAGAGGAAAAGAAAGAAAGAATGGTCGGTGGGGGTTGTGTGCGTGCGTGGAAGGGAGGGAATAGAAGCGTCGCGCCGCGTCGCAAGACATGGCGCGGAACGGCATAGAAAGGCGTAGAACGGGTTTACGCGGGTACTCGTTTCGAAGATCGGTAGTAACTAGGTGGGTTAGTCGCGAGAAGGTACGTTCCCCTACTCCGAAAGGTAGGCGCACGACCAGTTGGCCGGCTCTCGCTCGGAACAGGTGGGTCCGACTCGACGAGAGTCTCGGTCTGCCGCTTACCGTGCACGGATCGGGTTCGTTGTCCGACCGGTCCCCCTCCGGTTCTCGCTTTCGATCGCGACAAATTTCGACTCGACCGTCCGCGATACGTGTACGTACGTAAGAGAATCCGGCAACGGGACCGTTAGATCGACCCGTGGTCCAGCAGTTTCGTTCCAGTTCGTGTTCATCGGTCGCGCCGATTCGAGCAACTGTACGCGGTGCGCGTTCAAAATCACCGCCGCGTTTCCCTATCTCGTTCACCGACTACGAATCGTTGCCTCGCCTCGGCTCGGCTCGGCTCGATTCGGGTTTTTTTCCAACAAATTCTCAACGTCGAGAACAAACGTATCACCGGATAAATCGCGGCTGGGCCCGGACCTGAAGAAGGACCAGCAGCTTTCTTCGTAACCGAATCCCCGTTGCCGAGGTCCAAGGATCGCCGTCTTGATTATTGCATGGGTATACTACACGTAAGTGTGATTACGATCGATGACAATGATAATATGACAACGAAGGAAACGAGGTCGAGCCCGACCGAGTAAACTCTCAACCGGTTTCCACCGATTCCCGCCCCCTTTGCGAATCCATCAAAGATACGTACCTACTGTTTAAGCGTTGATATTTCGCATCCTGAGAATCGTTAAGGGAAAGATGAAACTAATTTGGAACGCGCGGTGTCATTTAGAATCTCGTAGTCGCGTTCGACCACGTTGATCCTCTTCTTGTAAATTATAATGACTCGTCTAGATTACGCGTTATCGAGATCATTCCCACCGCATCGTTCGAGCATACCCCTGTAATTTGTAATCGCTTTCCATATGGGTCGATCGATCGAAACAGCTGAGAAAAGGTCTCGGGAGAGTGGTGCTCGGTCGGTGATTACGCTAGATACCTGGTGCGTTCGTTTCGTAATCGAGCCTAAACGCGCGTTGTTTGCGGATTCGGCCAACGTCCGTTTCTCTAATTCGCGCGGAATTCGTCCGTCTCGTCCTTCGCCCGGTTATGCAGCAGGTAGCGTGTCACGGCAACGAGGTAAGCGCAACGGAACGTTACCGGAAAAGCTGAATCAACGAAAGAACTCGTGTCCGTCGATATAGTATTCGTTCGCGAGTCTCTTTATCCTTGATTCGCCGGTATTTGTAACCGCGGGAAAGTCGCGACGTTGTCTGGAAAAGGGTAATTCGGGCGTATCGGTTTCAGGATTGAAACGCGTTTTTTCCCCGTGTACGCGGTACACCGATCGAAAGAGAACGGCGGAGCAGCGACGATCGCGCGTGGCCACGCGTCCGGGACGTTTTCGCTTAATCGCGGTTGTTGTTCGCGGAAAAACCTGATTAAGCGCGGCGACTTAACGCTGTCTATCGCAACCGCGCCTTTGGCTTGAACGAAACTGGAACTGGTTAATGCACGAAGAAACGACAGCGATTTTGTTTAGAAACGATCGTTGTTCTCGCTTTAACACCACCTTCAATGTTTTCCGTTTGTGAAAGACACCAGTTTGATCGTACACGGACAAATCAATTTGTAACAATATTTCGCGCGAACTCGGTATTACAGAGAGCGCGCCGCTCTCCGCCGCCCTTCGCCGCTCTCTCGCCTCCTCCTTACGAAATGGCGTGTGTAACGCGCGCGAACATCAGCAACCGTGAATAACCGTAATCCTCGCGCAACTGCGATTACATTCGCTGTATTATCGGCTGCGTCGATCTCGGCCCTGGCGACGATAGAGTTTCGATTTTTCATTCCTCGTAGAAAGTGGTCCTCGCGTAGTAGAAAATTTATTTTCGCTTCGAGACAAACAATAGAAGAAGAAGAACAGGAGGAGGAGGAGGAGACTAAAGGAGATGGAAAAGCGGAAAAATTAAATGGAAAACGGAACGTTCGATAGGAAAGAAGCGACGACGAGACCCATCGTACCGATGTCACCGACAGCATGGCCAGGGATCGTTCCGGTTCGGAATATTCGGAGAATATGAGCGACGCCACTATCTGCAGCTGCACAACGGGTTCCGTCGACAAGGCTAGTACAAAGGCATGCTAAAGAGTAGTCGTTTACGCAGAGATAAATTGGTAAGCCGTTTGCGAATCGAATCGATCGCTCGACGATCGTCCGGTTCGCGCGATCGCTTCGATTCGCAACGACGAACAAACCGTGTACGTGTAGCCGTTGCTCGGCTCGGCTTCGTTCGGTACAAGCCTAGACCGCTACTCGCTCTTCCGGAAGAGCGTACGACAGGTATGCGAAACGCCGGTGTCCGATAATGAGAACAACGGTGGTGGTGGTGGTGGTGGTTTCAGTGTTCGTTGCGCGGCTGCGGTATGTTTCAAGAGCCGTTTTTCCTCCATCCACCTGGCTCGCGACCTCGCGATGGAATCTACATAAATCCGATGACAGCGTACATCGGCGAGCCCGCGAAGCCAAAGGACACGGAATCGTTCTATCTGCACAGTCCCCACGATCTCGTGTACACTAGGATCACTCGTTTGTTCGCGGACACGGATAAACACCGACACTTCGAGAAGAAGGACGAAACTTTGACTGGTAAGTGACGCGACGGCCTACACCTGTCTTAGCTCGCGCGCCTTACTCGGTTCCGATAGAGAGGTCCAATCGGTGATTAACGGGGGCGTCCTCCCGATCCGGACACGATCGCGACCTTCTATCGTTCTCTCGGTGTTCCAGTGAAAGTGGACGTACACATCAACAATGGCGTTCTCGATCGACCGTCCAGCGGGAACGGTTACACAGCTAAATCCGAAATGGTCCGCGAGCCGTCCGAACACGCCTACGAACAAATATGCCTGCGACAGGATCCGGAAGCCGGTGGCGACGCTGCCGCCGTTCCGGCACTAAGGAAGCTGCCCGACAATCCGTCCGATCGCAGGTACTTACTTACTTACTCGTGTACTTCTGCTCGCCGCTTCGCTCGTCTCTCCGATCCTATTTACCAACTGTACGCCCTACGAAGAGGCGCGACCTCGAGCACCGGGTCGGGGATGCTGTTAGCCACGTGTTTCGTAACGCGTCGCAGTCGCGCGCACAGTCCTTCCGATTTCGAAACGGACGAAACACGTTTCGAAACCGCTGACGCTCGGCAAGCACTTTTTTCGCAGCAGTTTCGACGATCGACCTCGATCATTTTCGCTGGTATCCGCTAATTCGAGGAATCAGCCGTTTGCACATCGTTGATCGACGAGCTCGGTAGGCGAGCGTGGACGGCGCGCGCCTGTTCGAACGGAGGAACGCTCGCGGTCAACAATGTCGAATTCGATTTCAGTCGTTCCCGAAAAACCGATCGCAGATACAGCAGATCGAGTAGCGCGAGCGAATCGTCGAACGTCAGCAGCGAGATTCCATGTTTCTCGTCGAACGCATCAACTCCATCTCTTTCGCGAAACAGCAGCAACGAACGAATCGGCAAGAACGGGAAACTGTCCGCCATCGAAACTTTCCACGGTACGTTGCGATTCCAAACGGCTGGTTTCGGTTCGAAGCGAGCACGCTCGAATCGTCTCGAGTCGCAGACCTGTTAAATGCTTGTTGCGTTGTTGAACGGGCAACGTGTACGATTTTCAGAGAAAAAAGACTCGACGAGCTCGTCTCAAGTAGAAAGCGAGAAGGAGATCGGACCGAGCAACTGCGGAGCTAGGTAAGTAGGCCGAGCGATAACCGAACGCCACAACGATGGAAAAACGAACAGGATTGAAACGATATCGCGATATCCTTCCGCTCGATTCCCGATACGAACGCGAACGGTGTACAGTGTTTCATACCTGCATGGGTACGTGGACGAACAACCATTCCTACTGTACAACCTATATTCCTCGCGAGTCGAATAACACGGAACATCCTCTATCGTCTCTACGTTCTTCTTCTCTCTTCTCTCCTTGTCATCGTTGCGCGTGTTTCTCAGCCTCGCCAAGCCACCGCCACCTCCGCCGCCACCCCCACCGCCGGACAAGGAGGACGTCGTAGTGCTCGTGGTAAACGCCAAACAAAACGCCGAACCTGTAGCCAGGGACGAGAAGAAGGATTTCGTCTCCAGCGAGACGAACCGGGATGGAAGAAGCGAAAACGGGCCGTTTGTATTTTCAGGTAAGAGAGACATACGTATATAGTATATCGCAAGATTATCCGATCAGTTCCTATCAAAATTGACGCTGCATCGACCGTGGAGAATACGGTGTTAACCGTGATCCTCGATCTCGTATCTCGATCCCTTCCTCTTCCCGTTCGAGCGACAAAAGAAAATGGCAGGAAAATTGAAGAGGAAGAGGATAGAACGAAAAAGTAACATATGTTTCGATCAAACGGTCAACCAATTTCAACCATTATTTGAAATCGATCCGTGTCGCTAAAAAAGCATTCGCGATAATGATGACGATGACGATGACGATGACGATGACGATGACGACGATAATGATAATGATGATGATGATGATGATGATGATGATGATGATAATGATGAGGATAATGATGATGATCATAATAATAATAATAATAATAATAATAATAATAATAATAATAATAATAATTAAAATGCCGGCAAGTCGCAAGAAAGAAAAGAAAAAAGAAAAAAGATGGACGGCCATTTACTAGACCATGGCGCTCATCGAGCATATAATACACTTACCCAGATTTCACTTGACCAACGCACACTACGATTCGTTCTCCCCACTCTGTTGCTTCTGTTTCGGAACAGCGACCAACAAGTCCGACGTATCCTGCGGCGAGCATCAACAGCCGGAAGTACCTCCTGCCAGTCCAGCAGCGGACACCGAAGAAATTAAGGCGAGCCAAACGTCCCATTTGGTGAATAAACATATGGTGCTACCGTTCATACCGCCCAAGTTCGCGAACGCGGACTCGAACACCCTGCTGAAGCCGTCCGAGTATCTGAGGAGCATTTGCAAGGGTTCGGCAAAGAACAGTCTGTCGAAAGCGAGGTTGGTGAGAGATACGTGTACATATGGCTCGTGAAAATTGTCGAATCGTCCGAAGCTCGTCGCGATCGCAGCTACACAGGTGTAAAAATATAGACGCAGCCGTGGCACGGTCCGGCGCTGTAAGTCGAGTAATAATAATCGCGTTTGCACAGGTCGGTGGACAACTTGGACATACAAAGCAGAGGCATCGATCGGAGGGAGGGTTGCGTTAGGTCGGAGGGAGTGCAGGATCCAGGGGAAGAGGGATTGGCGGAGGCTGCGGCGGAGGGGGAGGCAGCGGCGGAGGCGGACGGAGAAGAATGTCCTGCGGGGCCTCCGCCGCCGCCGCTCTCGCCGCTTCAAAAGTTGCGACGAACCGGCGAGGAATCCGGAGGGATCGCGACTACCGAGCTCGAGTCCCCGAGGACGCCGCAGCCGCTCGCGACGATCAGCATACAAGATCTGACCAGTATCCAGCTGCGAAGAACCGGTACCAAAATGAGCGCGGCCAAAACGTTCTCGGCCCCGCCGCCACGTAGCGTGTCTATGACGAACGGTAGGTACCCCCGACTCGGGTTCGCGATCCTTCGAATAAATACACGATAGACAGACAGAAATACGTTCGCTCTTCTCCCACCCTCCCCTTCCTTTCTCAGTTTCGGAGTCGTTCTTCGTTCAAAAGACCGATTTGATCGCGGAATTAAAGAGAACCAAGGACATTCCCGGGATTAAGAAGCTGAAGGTAGAAATGGCCCAAGTCGAGAAGACCCAGGAGCAAAATCTAATGTCGGAGATCAACAAGGCGTTCAACGTCACGAACTTCGTGGATCAGGTATCGTTTCAGTTTGGCGTAACGCGCCGCCTCTCGCTTTCCATTCCCTGCTTCTCTATCGTACACGCTGTTTATAATCGTCGCAATCGGTCGTTGGCAGATCCCCGAGAAAGACAGTTCCGGGAACGTGATACCGATATGGAAGCGGCAAATGCTGGCGCGGAAGGCTGCCGAACGAGCGAAAAAGGAGCTGGAGGAGCAGATCGCTAGGGAGAACGAAGAGAGACGACAGAAAGCGATTCCCGCTTGGAAAAGGCAGCTCCTCGCGAAGAAGGACAACGAAGAGAAAAGGTGGGTGGTACGCTTGTGCATGGTTGCTCGTTTGCTCGATCGCGTTCTCGCAACGAACACGAACGTGTTTCCTCTGACGAGGCGCTCGTCGATCGAACGATACGCCGTATCTACGTTAATCGGGTCTGTCTCTCTCCGCCTTCCGTAGACTGACACAAGCGCACGCGGTGCAACCAGTGGCCAAGGTAGACGCGACGTCGCCAAGGCGAGATGCCTCGCCTTCGACGAACTCGTCGCGTGTACAACGACAAGAGGAGAAGCTGGAAGTTGAAGAAAAAAAGGCAGAGACGACGAACCTGCCGTCGAATCAAGGGACGCAAGCGGACCACACCGATCACGAGGCGCAAACTATTATTCCGTGGAGAGCGCAGCTCAGGAAAACTAACAGCAAACTAAACATTTTGGAGTGACTTTGGGTCGAGAGAGAGAGAGAGAGAGACATTCGTTTCGTTGGTCGATTCGACGCGTCCGATGCGATGATAAGACCAATCCGACGGACGATCGCGTCGCGAAACAACACACCGCTTGTACATAGAATTCAGTAAATTTTACACCGTGGAATTCCCTACAACGTTGCCCCGATTACTTTTTTACACTTCCTACCACCTTTCGGGCTCCGACTACCCCCTCGTTAATACGGGATCGGTTACTTTTTAAAGCGACCCGAGTCCCGTCAACTTTCGCGTTCGACGAACAGTGAAATGAGAAAAAGGTAAGAAGAAAATAAAAATGAATAGGTAAAAGGAAGATAAAATAAAATGCGTTGTTCGCTTCTTAGTCATTCGTGTTTGTCTCTTATTTGTTTCAATGGAAATGACGAGGATGGGGTGGTGTCGCTGCCGTGAGCTAGCGGGTATTTATTCGTTTTTCGAAAAACAGCGATCGGAAAAGGGAAGAGAAAACTCGCGTACACTACGAGCGGAGCGGACGCGAACACGATCGTTAATAGGAATACGGATAGGAATACCAACGCGAACGCGTTTATAAACGCTTAAACGAATAAACCGTTAGCCCGTTGAAGCAATCCCCGCCTGTCGTAACCGTCACCGCTGGCACGTTGTTGTACGAGAATCGTGCGCAGTTCGATCGACCGTTGCCAACGTATCTCGCGGCGACACATTTCTCCGTTCTCTTCTCGCGCGACTCAATCTTTGCGTCCTGCCCGGAATCATTTCTCCCTGTTCTCCGTCGATCGATTTGTTTTCTAACTCTAGTATAAAATCTATCCGATAAAACAGTAGTTCGATCGGGGTGCGCGTTCCTACGTGCGTCGACGCGTTGCAAACTTTTTCGAGGCTGTTATACACTCGAACACTCGAAAACCGTGGTGAATTCTTCCTCGGCTGCGATCGATTTTCAACGCGCAAACGAGATGCCCACCGTTAATCGAAACATCCTAGGTAAGCGTTCTTTGCGTCCGCAAGGTTCTGCTTTTTATTCTGTCTGTATTCGTTTAAGAAATCTTGTGTACTACCATAACTAGTTCGTTTGCGCGGAAATTCGAACAACAACAACAACGAACCGAAGTATAACCGCTTAAACACCGAATCGTATCATTTTCCCACGAATCTTTCCCTTTCCACCTCTACTTATACCTACCTATCTACGTAAGGTGCGCAGTGTTGCTAACTTTTATCCATACCGATCAAGATTTACAGAGGTGGTAGACATCGAGTAACGTTGTACGAGCGATTACCTAAGAGAGTAGATTTCACGAAATATTCATTAATGGCGAAACATTCATCGGAGGCTCGATACATTTTTGCACCGTAAACGTAATGATACGCTTAAACGGCAGCAATCGAAGATTTCAAGGAGATCAGAAGCTCCGTTATTGTCCATGTTATAAACTTTACGTTGAATCGTTCCTGGTTAATCTTCCTTGCCCATCCGATCGTTTGTATTAGCAAATTTGTACCTCGCAACGTTTGCACTCGTGCAAAACTCCCGGTTGTTTCGGTTAATCCTGTTCGCGTTCGATCAAAGGTACGAATTATTAAAACCCCAAATTATATCTAACCGCAAAAACGGCCAACGCTGACCACGCGGCGTACAGCCGGTCTACGAAGAACGACGTTCTTCGGGTGTCTCTAACAATCGGACAAAACGTGATTAACATCCGCGCACCTAATACAGCTACTATCAGAGCATCACGCCCGTTGACCCAAATCAAACTTACGCGCATCCAGTGCAACGATCGAACGTCGAATCGCCGGCCGACAAAGGCAACAGATTCAGAGGAGAACGGTACCGAAAACGCGTAACCGACCGTGCTTACGTACCTATTACGCGCGATCGCTCAGTCAGCCAACGCGAATACGTATAAATAGACCAGTAGGAAGCAACCGTAGCGAAGTTCTGGGTGAAGGACACCGACGATTTTCAAACGCGACCGGACTGTTGAATCTCTGAAAGCCATATATACATATTTTATGCCTGTTGCGCGTAATTTTAAGCGGCGATCGTTTCGAATAACCGCGCGACGAACCCTCGACTAAGAACGTATAAATTGACCATGACTTAATTGGTCCATGAAGGTCGCACGGATCACCCCTTGATTCGCGTTCCGTTTAAATGCTCGCAATATGCCTATCGAGATCAAGAGGATCGCCCACCGAGAACGGGTTATGGGTGTCGCGCCAATACCGGTCACATTGCCAGGCTACCACCGTTCTCATCGTTTTCGACACCCTCGTAATCTTTCAAACCGATTCCATCGTAAAGTATCTGCTACTAGCTTGTCAACGTCGTCGTCGCGAGTTAAGTACACACACCTCTGTCTACAAATACTTCAAAAGCTTTGTTCCGTGCAAACCTTTCTATACTTTACCCAAACAATTTCGTACGTTTCGCTTTTACCAAATTTTTTTATTCTTACAAAATACTCGTCACGCGCAAACAGATACCGACCCTTAAGAATTAATCGGTCACCTCGTTAATAATCGATAATCACCTCGTTCTTTCATTCGTATCTCCCATGCTTTCAGACTGGTTCACCTGCAGACAGGTGTTAAATATTATGGTGATCCTTGGTTTCATGTTAAACTATATGCTACGCGTAAACTTAACGATCGCCATCGTATCGATGGTGATTCCAAGCAACGACTCCTTGCGCTCGAACGGACAGGACTATCGCAACCAGAGGAACGACACGGCGTCGCCCAACTATTGTTTTGATCGTGAAATTGTCGCAGCGAACGTTACCTCGATCGACGATCAACCAACGGGAATCATTGCTACAGCTACGACGACGCCCTCGCCGCCGAATCCACCAGGCCGCGTACGTTATGCTTTATCCTACGATACAATGGCTAATTCTGTTCCATACCTTGATTACGTCCCCGCTTTGCTTCTTAGAAAGAATCGAATCGATCGAGGTATCCTTGGAACGAGTATCAAGTCAATCTCGTACTGGGAAGCTTCTTCTGGGGCTACGTATGCACCGAATTACCAGGCGGAAGGCTCGCGGAAATAGTAGGGCCTAAAAGGGTATTCGGGTACAGCATGCTAGCGTCGAGCTTAATCACATTCCTGACACCGTTATCCGCGACCTATGGATACATCACGGTCGCGGTCTTAAGAATGGTACTTGGTCTGATGCTGGTAGGTTTTCGTTGTAACTTTGGCAATCGCCAACAAACTTGGTCCGATAGCGTACGAATCAGCGCGTATATGTACACCGATACCATTAACGTTTACCTAAAAATGAACCTCGCATGCACGAGCGTAGGGAGCCACTTGGCCCGCCATCCAGCCGATGACCGCCCGATGGATACCACCGACGGAACGTAGCAAATTCGTCTCCAATATGATGGGTAAAATAATAATACTCGTACGCGTGTGTATACGCTCGACGTAAGTATTACGCAAGGTACTGTTTGTATTCAGCGGAGAGTTGGAGAACCCGATCGTACTCGTCGCTCGATAACCGGTGGGTATGCGGACACGATTCGGTCGGCGTCCATCCTTTCCACGAACAAACAAAACGCGTGTGCCCCAACGTATTTTTATCATGCGGTATCGCGTTCAAAACGGTTGAGTCTATGCCCCCTTGCACCGGGCTGCTACCGATTGGACCCGCGTCTCTTGTCGGACACGCGCGCAAACAGTACCCACGGCGGTTGCTTACACGACGTATGGACCCGTCGTCGAAACCGAACAAGAAAACAGATAGATGGATAAAAGATAAGGCAGAAACGATCAATTTCGATGCTTTGTTTTAGCCTCGTCGCTTGGAGCAGCGATTACGATGCCGATCTGCGGATTTCTAATCGCTTCCCTCGGATGGGAATCCGTGTTCTACGTAACCGGGACGATCGGACTGGTATGGAGCGTAGCTTGGTTTCTTTTAATATTCGATTCTCCTGCTCAACATCCGAGAATCGCCATCGAAGAACGTCGATATATCGAGAATTCGATCGGTTCTACGTCTACGACGAAGGTGATCCAACGCCGACGCGTTACAGAATCATTCCCATTCGTTTTACTCGAATCCGGTAGATACGGAGTACCGTTATCGCTCTCGTTCTTGTTCGCAGCGATTGTCCGTGCCGTGGAAACGCATCTTCCTCTCGGTCCCCGTTTGGTCTATCGTGATCACTCACGGATGCAACGTATTCGGTTATTTTACCATCGTCAATCAATTACCAACCTATATGAAGTACATCTTAAACTTCAACATTGAACAGGTTTACCATATATTCACGCTTACTCCTCGAAACAACGATGATTCGAGTTAACATATGTATATCTTTATTGTAACACTAATCCGAAAACATTATTCGATTCGTTCCCGCTGCTCCGCAGAACGGAATGCTGTCTTCCTTACCGTATCTAGGCAAATACATTTTCGCCGTGACAACCTCCTCCCTGGCTGACTATTTCCTCAAAACGAATAAACTATCGATCACGGCCATACGAAAGATTTTCACCACCTTCGGTGAGTTCAAAATTATCGTAATCCCTCGTATAACAATTCATCCGATTACCTATTCGGTTACAAATAATAACCGGTATTTATTTCATAAACTCATCTCGTTCCTTCCCACTTTTCTTTCTTCGCAGCCCTCTCGAGTCCAGGACTTCTGATGATCGTGCTAGCAAATTACGGTTGCGATCCCATTCTATCCGTCTCGATCTTTACCATCGCTCTGACTGTCAACGGCGCAGTAACGGCAGGCTATTTGGGAAACGGCTTGGACATCGCACCCAATTTCGCCGGCACTATATTCGGTATAATGAACACCTTCGGTTCTTTAGGCGGTTTCTTAAGCAGTCATATGGTCGGAACGATAACGTATAAGAATCAGAGTTACGCTCGATGGAGTATCATATTTTGGATACTAGCATCGACTTATTGTTTCGGCGCTCTCACGTTCGCCATACTTGGAAACGGTCAGCTACAAAAGTGGAATAATCTGGAACAGGATCAGGATCGAAAGCATACGAAGGTACACGATGCTCCTGGCCAACAAGAATTCGTATCTTCGAAGAACAACACGATTCCCTGAACAAACTTCACGAAGGATTCCGAGGTGCCGAATAATTTCCATGTAAACACGATTACATTTAGTATGGAATACCGATTATTTATCGTATGAATAAAAAATGATTCGCAACCTATAAACAACCATCGATGAAACATTTATTGGAATATTTACACAATGTTTGAAATCACAAACCTCGCGAGACACGAGGTATTAGAATGGATCGTCACCTAAGGGTGACCGGAGGAACAAGTCGTGAAATTTCGTTTTCCTTCTCGAGCGTTTCAAGGAATAGAGGAAATTTTCCGTTGAAACGTTTTGAACAACGCGGCGCGTATTCCAAAAAAATTATACATTTCCTGCACAAATTTTTTCTTCCCGAGTCCCGAGCTCGGCAGACAAAACGTCATGCAAAACTGATTCGATTTGTAAAATAGAAGCTGGAATGAAGAATATTTTCATTTCAATCGCTACAAATATGATCTTATCCCATGCTCAATCGGTAACGTTGCGAGTGACGCTAAAACGAGAAAAAATGCTAGAAAACTCCGAAATTCTCCAACTAAATAAAATACATTGCGTGAAACATCTTACTCGTTCCTCGTTTTGTGGTGTAAGAGTCTCCATCCCCCCACGTTCTAACCCACCCGAATCCCCGTACCAAGTCTCTTCAAATGTAAGTTACATTAATTTTTTATCGATCATCGATAAAAATAATACGATTTAAACTCAAGATACCCGTGTTGAAACTCGCGATGCTTTTAAAATATGTATATCCTTTTACCGATGCCTAGAAGCTGATGTATATACAGTGAGAGATACAAGATGGCGCGATACGCGGTCATATTCGAGAAACTGAATTAGAAGTTGAGTTGGAAAGACGCAAGAAGGTATAGATACGATGGCGCGGCGGTGCATCTGCGTCGCGATGACTAGCGTATAGGCGCCGCGCCGCGCGTTCTAGTGAACCTGCCGTGACGCGTGGCGCTGCGGCGCTCTGTCGATATGCCAGGAGTACAGACACTCGAGGAGTTAGTTGTCCACATCTTTTACATCTACTCTCATTCTCTCTTTAACCCATCACACTCGTTCCAACGATCTCCTGTGGCAAAGCTTGCGATTTAAAGTTGGTGGAATAATCCGTTTTTTCCTCCTTTATTCGTCACCTGTCAATTTTTACAAACTTAATCATTTTACAAACTTTCGATCGACGAATTCACATATTTTCAATCGGATTCCACGCGCCTATTAGAATTTACTTACATACTTACGCACAATGTACTATATTCTGCATTCACAATGCATAGACTGGCCACAGTCATTGAAATCATTTTAAACGTTGCGAAGAAATTGCGAAATCCTTTCCTTGTGAAAGAATAAAAGTAAAAAGGCAACAAGAAAATAACAATACTAATGTAATGTAACGTAATGTAATGCAATATGTAATATATTTAATGTTGAACGAGAAATCGTGGATCAAAAATAATTAAGCAGTCAGCTAAAGAAACAAATGTATATGTATCCATTCCATGGAGTTCATAGAGAGAGAGAGAGAGAGAGAGAGAGAGAGAGATTGATGTTCGGGTAAAAAAGATCATAGAATGAACAGTTGAACAGTTATTCCAAGGTATTAGCTTGTTGATTAAGCACATCTTGTTGCTCTTGAACAATCATAGAATGCAAAACATCTACGGACAAAGCGGTACCGAATTCTCAATCACTATGTAAGGAAGAACAGGGGATCAAGAGAATAATGGAAGTAGAGCAGCGATCAACTTGAACTTGAACTTGAACTTTATTTATTGGGTGTTTGGCCCGTGGGGACCGTTTCACCAAACTGTACAGTAGTAACAATTTATAAACTTTACATTTTTTAACTTATTCTTATCCTATCTTAACCTATCTATACATAACTTTCTTAGATTTTTTATTATACAAACGATAATACATCGGTGACTTATTCTCTAATTATTGCCTCTGTATCCTTTGGTTTGAGCAAGTGTCCTGGCCTTTTTGTCCTGAGGCCAGATATCCTATCACATTTATTATATTAATACTGTATCTACATCAGTCGCTCTTTGGTTTCTTTATCCATGGGCTTGACCTTTCCCTCTTCTGATTTCCGTTGGGGTACTTGTTATGTTGTAACCTATACTACTTTATGCCCTATGTAAGTAATTTTTAATATGTAACTGTGTCTAGTGTGCTATCATGTGGTTGTAACAAGAGATGTGTGGGATCGGATTAGAATTTATATAATTAAAATTTGTCGCGCGGGACCGCCCGCTTGACAAACCATTTACTAGGAAAGCAGGCGAATCGAATGGAACAGCGCGCACTGCTTGGCCGGTTTCTCTCCTACACGATTGTGATTGGCTAAGGTTTAATCAGCTTATTTTTGTAAAGTTTGGTGAAACGGCCCCTACGGGCCATACACTAAATAAAGGAAACCAACCAACCCCTTAGTTGATAGGATAAAAACGTGATATACATTTACATGTTTCGTAGATATTTACAAATGCGTGTAATTCTGTTCCTATAGTTTACATTATATACAGTTTTATACAATTTTATATATTTAATAGGATAACATTTTAATTTTAAGGACAAAATTAGAAATACATTTAGTTATTAATTAGAATAGACCCCGATAAGACTCCCACCCCTATGGGAACACAGAAGAGAGGAAGTGGCCATCCCACGGGCAAGGGAGCTCGTAGGAGGACTGACCAAAAAATGATACCAATCATCCAGATGTAATAAGGCACCTAACCTCAAGGGAGGTAGGCCATGGAAACTGTCCAAGAACCGAAGAGTACAAGAGAGGCAATATAGATGAATATAGATATAGAGATTAAAGCGCTCAAGTAGATTAAGTATTATTTGGCTATAACATGTTTGTAAATTAAAAGTTTAAGAAAGTTGGATGTACAGTAACCCTAAGTTAAGATAACGTTAAGACAACTGTAGTTAAGATTGTTAAAAGTTTATTGTATTGTTATTAATTGTAAAAGATGTAAGGTTTGGTGAAACGGCCCAATCGGGCCAGACACCCAATAAAATGTGTCTAATTGAACATCATCGTGTGACATCTTGGTTGCGATTCGATGCGACGCCAAAAACAGAAAATAACGTACCTAATACTTATCAGTACTCGTGTACCCACGTACTGAGGATTCACAAACCAGTGTATTCGTTGATCTAATGTGATACGAAAATCACGATTACAAGATTCCTTTTGAAATTGAATATGCGAATCGAAGGAGATTCGAAAAAATTGAATTCCAAGTAGTACATGTAGCTAAATAGGTCGTTGCACGATTTTGTTCACTTCGATCCCAGCTCGACGCAAAATGCATCGCCGAATTTTTCAAGGTACACGTAATCGACGGAATAGTTTCTCGCTGTGTACCACTGACAACGGGTTAGGAAGATACGGACCCTGGTTGATTATTAAGGCTTCTTCTGGTAATAACGTGTTCGAAAGCGAACGGTTGCACGCACCGAACCCGAAGAACGCCGATGCCCTTAAGTGGCAGAGGAATAACTTTCAGCGCTACAAACTGAACTCTCCTGCCTCCCCCGGCTCATGGGAACATCCTCAGGGCAATGCAACCGCCAACATTCGACGCGTCCCCTCTCTTCTTTCCCAATGCGATTTCGTTTCTGCTTTCTCTCCATTCGCTTCCTTTCTCTCTCCGCGGTATTCGTCTCGGTCTACCTTTCGTTCAGCGAAATTACGACGACAACGACACGCTCGAGTAACGGAGCGTTCTGTCCATTTGTTTATCGAGTACAAACTGGAATAGATTACGCGAGAAAGATACAACAGCGCCGCTCGATTTGAAACGGTGAAAAATAAATAACCGTATAAGCGGATTCGGAAGCTACGAGCAACCAAACGAGATAGGGGAGGACTGAAATGAACAAGTGGTTCTCGAGAAATCGGTCGGTAAAAAAGAGAGAGAGTAGGAGAGGGAAACAGACGGACAGAGACAGAGAGAGACAATAGCGCGGAAAGAGAAAAGGACGAGAGTACGGTGATGAGGAGAGAGGAGAAAGGAGGGAAAGGAGGGAAAAGAGGGAAAGAGAAAAGAGAACAGAGCCGAAGATGAGCGGCACGTATGCGAGGTATGCGGGTGAGAAATACCCGAGGCGGCTGACCGGTTGATCCGCCCACGTTTAAGGGGCGCATCGACGCCGCGGACCGAACAGAACAGAACAGAACCGGACCAGACCCGTACCGTGCCGCACCGCCTTACCGTGCCTCGCCGCTCTGCACGCTCTCGTCCATCTGAACCTGCCCCACGGCGCCCAGGCGACTGCGGTAGAAACGGTTGCTGCATCTTCCTTCGAATCTTGCTCGAACGAGCACCGTTCTGTGTTCCGATCCTTTTCTGCTATAACTAAGAGAACCGCGCAACAGACAACCGATCTTTTCTCGACTCACGCCAACACGCGATTCGACGAACTTAAAATCGAACGCCCCCGCAGGCACACGTGATCGTCACGCAAGCTTCGGCGTTCTGATCGGCAAATAAATACGTTCTCGTCATCGAAGCAACTCACGTATTCAGTTCAACGATTTACTGTTTCTTCAAAATCGATAATCATTGTTGTTGTCGTCACGAAGAAACGACATAAAAAGGAATACAAGACGTACGTATATGTCTACGACAGATCAATTTCTCCAAGCTACTTCCGCTAATAATAAATACACGTGAATGTACCTAAACGCGTAAATATGTACTTTCTTTCGTATAACCTTATCGGAAATATCGCGTTCATCACAGATGTTCACATCGTCTCCTACTCGTGTCCCAATCTCTCTCTCTCTCTCTCTCTCTCTCTCTCTCTCTCTCTCGTCTCTCGCTCGCTCTTTCGCTTTAAGAAACAAGTGCGCGATGCTTGCGTGCTCAAGCACCTTCCGGCTTCCGAGCACGCTGGCACGTTCTTCAACCTGCCGGGTTAACGCAATTCCGGTTGCATCCACCTGTCGCAACGCTTGTCTTTGAAATTTCCACGCTCGAACGTCGGTTGTTCAGACTTGGTCAAAATTTGCACCTGACAGGGGCATGAACGGCGACCATCCTCTCGAATCTCTCAGATCCGTCAAAGATAACGATGTCTACCGCCACCGAAACGCCGCACAGTCGCAGCTCGCTTCATCTGCTCAGCGTTTCATTTGTCATCGACACGAAGAACTACTTACTGCACCACAAAAATGAGATCAATTTTACTATCCGGCAACATCTCACGCGTACAGGTATACTCGGATTCGAGTAACATGGTTATTTTAGCAGCAATGTCCCGTACACGATCGTCCTTTCACGATCACCTGCTATACTCTTTTAACGTACATAATTTTAAAGCACCTCCCGTTCGTCGTTCGGTGCTGGTATCGAGAAAAAGAAGCGTAATATTTATGGAGAGCGAGCGAGCGCGACATACCCTGTTCAACTCTAAAGCCAATTAAGACTTCCTTTAAAGTTCACCGCGCATCTGCGCACAGCGGATCAGCGCGCACCTTCCGCACGCAATGTCCTTTTTCGAGAAAAAAAATTGTCCGCGTATTCATTGTCCTGTATAGATATACGGAAGAATGCTGTAAGAACAACCGAAGACAGGAAAAATCTAGTCTTTCTCTTCTGTCCTTCATTTAACGAGACTAACGCAAAAAGCCAGTTTTGCAGAGAGGTGTGTAAAGTTGTTCCGGAACAGACAATTGGCCCCTCCCTCGAGGAACTACTGTAACGATAAGAAGCGTTGGATTAATTTCGTATACCGTAATCGTGTCCGATCGTTCTGCAAATGAGAAAAACAGTGAAAGGATAAGGGTTGGAGATGCGTAGCTTCTCTGTCGGGAGTTTAAAATGTTGAATAGAGTCTGGTATATGAAAGAAAAATGTTGAAATGGAGGAACATTGAAAGAGAAATACAAAACGAATGTATCGGATCGAATTGGTAGGTAAAAGAACGAACTATGTAAGCGCTTACACGGTCCCCGAGAAACGCTGCACGCACACGCGCGCACAAATGGATGCACAGAGAGGACAAACAAGTACGTAGCGGTGGGAGCGGGGCCGAGACGCGATCCAAGTAACTGGAATCGCGCAGTCGTGTTGGCGCCAGTCGTACCGGTAGCGTTATATCGATTCAAAGGCACGGTTGTCGACTCTTGCAACCCTGTTAACGATACACGGATGCCCAGTTAGCCAAGCACCAATGTATTTATACAACGCTACCGAGGTACATCTGTTTCCATCTGGGCACGTGTCGACCACAAAATTAGAACGACCGAAAGGAGACGAGGAAAAGGAACGATAGAAGCCACATTGTGAGAAAGAGTAGCAAAAAGTTGAAAAATCTTAACGGAAATCAATTCGCATTTCATGCATTCTCGTACGATCTTTTCTTACCCTTTTTTCACGAACTCGTCAGTTTAAGTAAGATTCAGAAGTAGATTCCGTAGGCTCGTAAGTTTTTCTCGTTAGTTTCCGAGCAATCTTTCATTTTGCTTCAAGAAATCAGTTGCATCGCGGCCAACACAGTTATATATTTGAAATAGAAATGGAGCGAAAAACACCACGAAAAATTACACGCGATGGCGCATACTTTTGTGTCTAGTATTCGTGTATCATGTTCGAACGAGTAGACAGTCGTTCGCAGCCCGCAACCGGGCGTGCGGAGGGCGAGCAATAGCCTTTCAGTTTTGTCACGTATTCAAGAATCCGATCGATCACGCTTCGACGCAAAATCCCCGAAACGGCGAGCAAATTGAAAGCCTACCCAAAAACGAATACTCGTGTACTCGTATACCGAGGTTTTTCAACGACGTAAGCGTTTAAGAAGGACAAGTTGGATCGATACGAGTATTATGTATCGCGAGCTGTTTCGAGTCGTCGCGTCGCGACAACCATTACGTATACGCACAGCTTTTAAACGAGCACGCGGCGCCAGATGTCGCGCCTCGTAATCTTCCGAGCAAAGCACCCCGCGTTCTCCTCCCGTTCGACCGTGTGAGTACACATACGATTCACGCACGGTCTCCCGGGGCTATCTTTCGTTCGCAAGTTCGTTTTCTCGCTCACGCACACGTTGGCGAACGGTGTGCGAATACAGAGCACCGCGTTGGCTTCGCACGTTTACCGATCGTATCACGTTTCATAGTTCCAACGATAAAGATAATTTTTAACGCACGATAATATATGTATTCTAAGCAGTTGCCGAATGAACGCAATTCTATATGAATGGTAGACAAAAGGGTGTCTATAAGAATATACATACGTAGCTGCATCGGTCTCCGCACCCACATATAGCGTATAACTTAGGTATACGTATCATATATACTATACCACTTATCGTGCACAGACGTATGTATACATGAACTGGGTATACGATAGAATGTATGTATACGTGTGTATAGATATATACACACACGATAAATAGGTAGATCCAATGGGAGGGCTGGTTTATCGGTAGACTGTACGCGAGGAAGAATATTGCACGAGCGTTCGAGTTAATGCGAAACGTCGACGGAGAAAGGTAAAAGCGCGTACAAATCTCGGACAATTATGCCGACAAAAGTGCAGGTATAGAGAAGATTAACGTGGTCTCGGAAGCAGGTAGGAGGTATCGGTTACAGCGTAAACAATAACTATGCTGGCTACACTTGAGGGGTATCGGTGTCGCTGTATACAATACTTTTACCACTTGGGTCATCGAACCATCGCGTTCGGGTACCTACACCGGTATTATTATTAGTATATCGTGTGGTCCGATTCGAACACCTGGGCTTTTGGTTCAAACACTGTTTTTAACACTGCGACGATATCTTTCGATATTCGTTGTTCACCGATTCGCGCGACGAGAAAAAGGGTTTGCATTCGAGAAAAGCAGATTTCGTAATGGTTCGAGGTTCTGGTTAGCACGCGACGAACATATTGTTTCGAGGACAGCGCGGAACAAGGAATTACGGGACGGAAGATTCGAACAATCCAGCCGGCCAACGAACAGATTTCTCGGCAGGTGAGAAGGGCCTGGTTCCTTTCCTTTTAGCCTGGCATAAATCAGACCTGCGCCAAGGGACCCGTTACGCTGCTCACGTTCTCGCTCTCGCCACCACCCGCGCGCTTGGTATTCGTAAATTTTCCTCGACGAACAATGCTGGCTTGATGGAACCGAGGCCGTAAAGGGTCGACTCTTGCGCCGGGCTTTGTAACCGATACCCAAAACCTCCTGTCCGCATTTTCTCGTACACCTGTCCGACTCGTCCTCGCCTCGGTTGCCTGTTCTCGCTCTGCTAGAAATCGTAGAACCGCCGAGGCCATTAAGAAAATAGACCACGAATATAATACACCTACCGTTATTTCGTAGCGAATCGAAACGATTTCAGAGGAGGAGACATTTGTATAGCTAGATTATTATACGTACCCTAGGGTTACTCGAATTTAGGTGGTACGATAAGCGGGAAAAATAAAAAGAGGCAAACTTTTCGGAAGATCGGTTGAACGGGTATGGATGCAACGAACGGTGCGGAGAGAATGCAAAACGATGAATGCGACATCGAAGGGCGGAGAAGCGTTAGGGTGGACGGTGGAGACGAAGGGGGTATATTATACCGGCGAACAGTACAGAAATAAAGGCAATGAATGATGCCGTGCGGCAGGTGCATCGTGAAGCGTTTAACGAGTGGTCCGCTTCCAGACTCCGTGCACCTGTAACGTTTAGACCGAATGCAATGAAATTGACTTCACCGTACGGGGCTCCTTGTCTACTCGATTAGTTGCCGTTCGCGATCCTCGTTTCTCATCATATCTTTCCGCGATCGAAACGCGCGTCCTCCCTATAAAACCTACTTGAAAACGTTTCCTCGGAATATACCTGTGTAGAACGGTTAATGCAGAAAGTTGAAAAAACTGATTCATCGGTTCTGAGCCATCGATAGATCGTTTGGTAGAGGATAACTGGCGCACAATATTTCAAGGACCGTAAATCAGGAAGCTAGAGCCCTCAAGCTTCGAGAACGTGAGAAACAAGCGATGCCGCATATGTGCGAGATGAAATACGATCACAGCACTACATATTGTGCTCGCTTAAGAATAGTCTTAACCTGCTCTCTCTCTCTCTCTCTATATATATATATATCCCCTCGTGTCGATTCATGTTTTGCATACACATGTACCCGAGCAATCTCGTCTCCCTCTTTCTCTACTTCTCTCCCACCTCTCTCCTTATCACTGTATCTCTCTCTCTCTCTCTCTCTCTCTCTCTTTCTCTCGACCCACCTGTTGAGTTCCGGCGAGACCCGTTCCCCCTACCGTCGACAACGACGCGCCCGCTACTGCCGCGACGTAACTTTCCTACCCCCATTTCGGTTTCGATGTCAACCCTGTCCAAAATTCGATTCATACCGACCACGCAACCCGGTATTTCTATTTTCTTCTACCATTTAGATACTTTTCAATTTCTACAACTCTACAATTGTGTTGTACGTTCGCAATATTCAGAGGAGCATTTCAGCGAGATTGTATCTGTTACTCAGTTTGACTACATCGTTCAAAGCACTTGATACAAACACGGAACAGTGAAGAAAACCCGAAATCGCTTGCTCGTTCGTATCAAGACGAGCGAGAAAACAAGTCTCTATCATTGATTGATCGTAGACTCCATGCGATCCAATCCACAAAACCAACACACGTATTATAAAATGGAATAGAATCGAACTTGTGGTACTTGGTCATGGGTCACGTGAAAAACAGCAGGTATCGTTGACCATCGTAAGTTTCTCATAGTTTCGTTACACTAGTCGAATTTTACCCATTGCGTATTTCACGGAACATACGAGAAACTTTCATTTAGTTGGTCAATCGGCAAACTTTGTCAAATACTGTCGAGATTCTGTTACGTTATTATCGCAAATGCAAAGAAATTCAAGGAAACCGCGTGTTACGGCTCGCGTTTCGATCATCGACCGAAATACTGCTTAATCGCCACGCGAAAGGTACATTTTTCGAATCGTTTACCAAATAAAATAGGAGTAGCTGCGACAAAAATCGCGAAAGCGTCGAGACATACCGCATAAAGAATTCGAGGAAAGATCGAGGAAAGATCGAGGAAATAGAAAATATTGGCGACTGGCGGAGGGGCGAGGGAAACGAATGAGAAATGGAAATCGGTGCGAAAAGGGTGAAAATAATCGGTACACGGTTCTCGGGACAGTAGGTATGTAGTCCAGTCGAAGCGACTCGCGCGTCTCCTCGGAGCGGAACACTGGTCTTTTTTTGACCGCGGCAGGTGCGAAGAGCCACGCGATCCTCGCGAAATAATTCGGTCGTCCACCGATGACACGCGCAGCGTTCGTTGCCGCGTCCACGGCTACTACACCGAGAAGAGCCAGCCACCTGCCTGCATACTCTTTAACCCATCGCCTAAATATTTCGAACTTCGACTCGAACAGAATCTTGCTTGAAAGGAAGAGGGCAGCCATTGAAAGGACGATATAGCTTCTTGTTTCGCGATGGATCCATGATCTATCTATCGGTATACCCATCGAAAAAAGCAGAAAGTAAACGAATAATTGATGGCGTCTCGTGTTATCGGGGTTCGTCTCCTTTGCGATCGAGTTAATTTTAACAACCGGATGACTCAGTCGAGTTCTACCGAGCGTAAAATTCCTCCGGATTGAACATCAGAAATAAGTACTCGTTTACTTATCTTCTTTTATCAAAGGGAACAAAAGTATCCTGAAACTCGAATTTATTAAGCATTTGTTCAATTATGTGATTCGAATCGATCGCGATTATTCGTCACAAATGTGAGTTTGTAAAAAAGAGAAGTAGAAGAGAAGAAGAAAAGTTAAAATAAAACAGGAAGAGGTCCAAAACGAAACGGGTGCTTGGTGAACAGAAAATAGAAGAGAGAGAGAGAGAGAGAGAGAGAGAGAGTGATGGGTGGGAGGTTAGGGAGAGAAGTGGAAACGTAGGGAGAGAAAGGACATATGGCAATGCTTTAATAATTGAAGCTGACAGTGGCGCAGATGCGAACGCGGCCGCACAGTCTGCCCATCAAATATTTAGAGATTATAAAGTACGCGCATACTGTTGCGACGTCCGTGCGTTTCCCCGTAAACGTGCGTCCACTTCCTCCAGGCGTGTTACAAGCGTATGCATACACCCGATTAATTGGATCGTGAAACAAGTGGTCGCGAATAATCCGAAGAGCAGAGTGCCTTTAATCGAACTTCTATTTGTAATTCGGTGGGAAGAAACGCAACACAGGATTAAAAGCGAAGGAGCAAAGAATAAGATTCATTAAGATCCAAATGGTAGCTATGAGGCAGCAAGGAACGGAGCAGGTGCGTGTGCTGCTACTTACTGCAGTGGGGATACTGACAAATCGCAATGCCCTCGGAAAAGGGAAGACCGTTGCCAAACTTGCTCGACGGGTTATACTACCGCGTATACACCACCGAAGAAACACCGATTATTTTCAAAAATTGTCTCTACTCCACGATGCTCGTGTTTCGTCCAAGATACGGGGTATCCCCGTTTCAATTAGCAGATTCCACCGAATCATGTATCCTCGTGACGAAAACACGTTACGCTCGCGATTCCCCGCCGCGCCGTTCAGAAAATATCTACATACACGGAACAGGGGGAATGACTGGGGGGGGGGAGAGAGAGAGAGAGAGGGAGAGAGAGATAGGTGGTCGCAAGTCTTGCGATAAAATTCGACTGAACGCGTCCGACGCGCGAGGGCGGTGGTCGGTGGTGCCCTTGGGAATTTCCTTGACCTTTTTCGGCACATCTGCTCGACACACGCATCCCAACAAATCGTACGACCTGACTGTGCTCGCCTTTTCTCTTTAATACCCTTAACGCACCCCTATCCGCCCATATGTTTCGCAGATACCACACGAACGCGCTCGTTTCAGGGATTTCCTCGATTCTTTGTACGGCCTAAGCTTTACCTGAAATTACGAAACATATTGGTACGTACGTATTAATGATTCGATACTCAAAACTTGTAAAAACGTACTTGTAAAATTTTTTGATTCGTTCGTAAAAGTTTGTTACATTACTCTGTGAACGACAAGCAACGATAATAGGTATTTTTACGCGGATGTAAACACGCTGATGGCTTTTCTATATAGAATCGCGTTAGCAGCGAAGTCGAACGATCGCGTTTCTCTACCGCTAAATATGCCTAAGTTACATGTACGCGCTCGATAATCGGTACCTAGTCGATCCTTCGTTTCCGAATCATCGACTCGATGGAAACAACATCGTGAAATGACACGACGAAAAGAGTTAGTTACGGATAACGATTGTTGCGATAGAAAACGATTATTACTTGGCCAGATCGGTTTGAAAACAGTTGGAGGCGATCGATAACCATCGCTACGCGATATCTCTCGATCGTTGTACCTTATCGAGAGCATCGATCGCGGATCGATCAGATTTTATGCATTTTATCGTGTTACGATAACTACACGATTATCCCAGAGGATCGTCCTGATACGATCGAAATAAGATTGAAAGAATTCCTTTCTTGCTTTAGAAAAAGAACACTCGATACATAGAAGAAAACCATAAAACTGCGACGAACCGATACAGTCATCGGTAAATAATTACACCGTATATACGTACTCGTTTCGGTTTAAGCATGTGGCAAGCATATGCGTCAGAGCCTAGCATCATCGGTATCTCGGAGGATCGTGAAGAAACCAGGAGGATCCTAAGTTAAACATTGAAAACCCGTTGAACAACGACGCGTTGCAATCGCAAAATTTTGAAGTAGAGTAGATTTTTCCTGACGTAGTCATGCAAATACAACAGTAAGTACGTACAACGCGATACGACAACGATCGCTCGATCGGGGAATAAGGAAAGATTGGAAATGAACGGCGAGGTAAAAGCGGTGGAAGGAGGAGTAATCGAAGGAACTGGTTGTCTCGTATTATCATCCGGAAATAGTTTCGGAAGAAAACATTAACTGAAAGAAATTCGTAATCGGTCGGTTCACCTTCGTAATTAATGTTAAATTTTATCGTAGTTTTTATTTGAACTAAACCTTATTTTACATATAACTAGTGTTATGCTGTATCCGCCGGACACGGTCTTTCTATTATTATGTATACTTACAAACTAAAGGACATACTTACAACTCAGAATCACGCGTCGCTCATCCTCGCTTACACACACTCATACTTCCATACAAGACACGCGTGAATACATCAGATATTTGTGAAGTTATCAACTTACAATTGGTGAACTATAGAAACTTCTGTATTACTTCACAATTAACTATAATCACATGCTAAACAATAGCGGTGGTGAAGAATTCAAAGACGAAGGAAACGAAAGAAAGGAGCAAAAAAGAAGAGAAAAAGAGAAAGAAAGGAAAAGAGGTTGAAAAGTTTGCAAGAACGATCTCGTTAAACGCAAGACAGACGCAATTTCGTTCGTTAACGTTCGTCAACAAATCGAATTCGCGAAACTCGTGTTTCTTTCCCACACCTAGTACCGAGCGGTATCACTGTTGCGATCTACCATTATTAGTTGATTCGTAATCGAGTTGAGGTTTCGGATGTTTTGCACGGGAACGAACAATGGAAAACGATGGAGCGATAGAGAGAGCGAGAGCGAGAGCGAGAGAGAGAAAGAGAGAGAGAGGATGAAACGAATGCAAAAGGAAAGAAAGATTGAACGAGATCCAAGAGGTGAGGAAAAGAGATGATTGTAAAGGAGAAGAGAGAAGAAGAGAGAAGAGTGAAGAGGCGATGGGGAAGGAAGATGGACGGCGCGGCGCGCGGAGAAGCCGAGTCAAACTCTCGGCCGACTGGCGCCGTTCTGTCGGCCCCCGCTGCCTCTTACCGCCAACAATGCGCGCCGCACACCTCTTTCCCGTTTGTTTCGCCCCTGCCATCGTCACCAACGTCAACGCCAACACCATCAGCACCAGTAGCAGCGTATCATCGCTACTGCTATAGATAATTCTATACAAACGCATGCGGGATAAAAATGTGTTAGCAAAGTATTTGAACGGAATATGTACACTCGTAGCCTCGTTAAATCAAAAACCAAACACATATCTTGTTCGATACTTATACGTGCCGTGAGACCCGATCGAGTTTTCGAATGCGGAGAATCGATGCTCGCTCTCGACTCTCGGACGCCTTAACGCGCTGGTATTGGAGTTAACGTTGTACCGGTGTACGTACACAAAATACGGATTGGAGCAATAATGTGTCGCGGTTGGTAAAAACAAAACGAAAAATAACGTTGGATGCGTTACTAGTTACTGGTATACATATAGTAGCGGTCGTATCCGCAGAACCAACACAACATCGTACATTGGTGGTGGCATGCAGTGGTAGTGAGTAATGGTGTTAGTGGTAGTGGTAACGCGTTACAACCAGCAAAGTCGCAGCGGGTAGGCAGGCCAGTTCGGACTCCCTCGCACGCGTATACGATGAGAGAGGTTCGAACCGCACGAGGCAAGTCCTCGAGTCCCGTCCCGAGTCCCGAGTCAGCCAGTACGTTCTCGGTCGCGATCCAGTAAGGGTGTCGTTACGCTTTTATGTTCGCTTTTTTTCGCTTTTCAACTCCAATCGAATCGATAGGCGAACAAACTTTTTCGATTTCAAATTCTACGATTAAATTCTCTCTCTCTCTGTTTCTCTTTTTTCCGGTCTCCACAAAGCGCGACAAAACGTAGATACAAATTATAAGGGGTACGATCAAAGAAGAAAGCGAGAAAGGTGTAAAAGGTGAAAAACAGGAGGGGAAAGGTTTGAAGAGAAAGAAAACGCGAAAAGATCGGTGGGGAAAAAAGACGTTAAACGTGCAACGTGACTGCTGCCCAGTAACCCGTAAACCTGTCCACTACACGTGTTCGTAGGATATACTCCGCGAAACTTGTGTATCGAACATAGTAATGTACATGTGTATAGGTGCGCGGATGTGTGTGTCTGTGTTGGTCAAGAATATAGAAGAAAAGAAGAGTGCATAACGCGTGCGGAAAGCACGCATCCGTGTCTCCAGTCGTCGACCAAAATGACCAATCGCGTGGTGGAATCCATCTCCGAGTTGTCCGATTTAATGAAAGGTGAATAAAATTTTGCAAACGTTTAGCTTCATTTCAATCCAATGAAAACAGTATTCCAATAATAAACCAGAACAGTCCCTTTTAATTAACAATTCTTTCTGTATTCGGTTCTGAAAATCGATCATACCCCAAGCGATCCTTCCAATCTTGAGATGTTTGCCCGTGAAACGATCGATAATTCTAATATCCATGAGACGATCGAAACAATCGGGATATGGAATTTCGTTTCGCAGATGCTTCGATATTCGAGGCCGGTCAATCGTGTATAGCAGTTACCCGAAGAATAATCGTCGCAAACTTTGGCGCGACGAAAAAGTTGTCGTCCGGCCGATTGATAGTCTGCCTCTGGTGGGAGTTGTGAAAAACGATAATCGTTGTTATGAACGGCGCCAGCCATCCCCGGGCGTAACAGATCGGCTGGTTCACTAGCACAACAGTCATCGCATGTGGCTCCGAAACGGACGAACGCAAAGGTTCGTTATACTTCACGGTGAAGCGAGATCATATTTGCGAGTAACCGACGACGGTCGGCGTCAGACAGATACGAGCAAAAGGCTGAGAGAGAACGCAATCTGTGGGGTACGGTGGAAGACGGTGGGAGAAGGGAGAAGTGACAGTTGATAGAAAAGGAGAACTCGAAAGAGAGATAGGGCGCGGCGGCGCCAGCGTGGGTTGGCATACTCGCAACGAACCAGCACCAGCCGAACCGTTTGCACGAAACAAACGACCTTTTGACCAAACTCGACGCTCACCATCTAATCGCTATTCACTTCGTTTTACGCCTCTTCGAACTTCCGTTTCTACTTTTCTCCTTTTCTCCTTTCTTTCTTTCTTTCTTTCTTTCTTTCTTTCTATCTTTCTTATCGCCGCTGCTGATAAATAATTCGAGAAGTCGTGGAATCACGAGCGATCGAATACGGCATAACCGACAACAACCACCTTTAGCCTTTAACTAACTCTAATAATATGAGAAGAATGACGAACAATTTGATTTTCGCAAACGATCCCGAGCAATGCTATCTTGTAAATCCAATTGACGCCGGATTACTCGAACAAAAATTCGATCGTTCGAGCAACAAACGTATAAAAAGGAGAACCGATGGCCAACGTTTAAAGAAAGAAAGGATTTGGAACGATGTTACCTTACAGATTTCTTCATTTAAATATTTGCTGAAGTGCATACAATTGTTATCAGTACTTACAGCGTAAATTTCCAAATTTAGTTGCCAAATTTTTAAGGAAATTAGCGAGAGATTCGACAAAGATATAAATCGAAAAGTGGTTCGAAACTTTTGGAGGACGGTAATGTAGATGCGTCGTAAGGTTTCAGCTTTCTTTCGCTGAAGGGAAATCCATAGAATAAGAAAGTGAACGGTATCGAGATTGCTCTAAGAATGCAATCACCGGATCACGATCAATCGGATTTTCCCGTGTTGGAAAATTCATCGATTCGAGTGTAATCGATATACTAATGTTGCATGATACGATATAGGTAGCCGCAAGTAGAAAAATAGCGAGAGACAACGAGAAGAGAGAAACGCTGTTACTCTTAGCATCGAATCTTCTACCCACCACCTGTGCACAGATGTCGCACCTGCTATCTGAGCCAAACCTCTTCCGTCCTCCGACCTCTCTCGCGTAACCTCCTCCTCCTCCTCCTCCTCCGTTTTTGTAGTAGCCACCGCCAAGTTCTCTAGTCAATTTGCCGTTCGTCGCTTAACTCTTAACGCTTCCCGACCCGGATCATCCCTTTCCTCCCTTTTTCCTCCCTCGTCTCGGGTAAAGCAATATCGAGTAGCAGTGGCTGAAACCAGAAACCATCGAGCAAGAGTCGAGAATCTATAAGTTACACGTTGAAACGTAAATTTGTCTCTCAGAGCTCGATAATAGACCGTAATTCGCCATTCGGTACATACGCACTGCCACGATTGAAACTCGGTTGCACGTGGCCACTAGATAATCGCAATCGTGTTATCGATATTCTTGGAATACACGCTGTCGCATGATTACTTACAACGATAGAAACTGCTCGACGAACGAATATTTGGAGGATGGTTCGATTAGAAAGTACCTAACTCGTCCTAATCCTCGCCAATTGCTCGTCATCAAAATAAAGAGGAAAAACACAAACCCCTATAGTTGCTTTATGTTACATCGCAATGGTAACAACAACGATTTCAATATTACTCAAGCGCAAACCATCTGGCTATCCCCGATACCATCTTCTCATTCTCTTCCGATCTCTTTCCTTTTGCGATCCAGCTCCCGGATTCCCCGATATACATACATTCTCTCACCCGTTCTCAAATGCGTTTTTCTTTCCATGGCGTATCGTATAAACACGAGTACTTACGTTCCCGATACACCGCAACTAAAAGATCACGCATGTATGTATACCGCGAATACTAGTTTCTACTCGATTCCTTCAATCTTCCCGCGGAACATTTTTTCGGAGTAACATAACTATTCCGAGTTTCGCCTATGTTACGAGTTACTTGTCCGTGAAACGCAATTAGCGCTTGAAATACTCGTCCTAATACAATCACGAATATTCGTCGATGCTCATCTTTCCCATCCACTCTTCCTACTCTTACTCCCTCTCCCCCTGGCCCTCGCATCCGCCCCTACCCCTCCACCACCATCCCTTTCCTCTTCCTCCTCCTTCTGCCACTCTCGATCCGCCGACGTCGCTTATTTATAATCACCGTAAGAGTTGGCCGCTGTTCCTTCGCTTTATTTCTTAACAGTTGCATCCATGAACGTTACACTCGACTATTTCTAGCGTGTAAGGTCACGCCGTAGAACAAGAAAACGACTACTATACTTCTTCCACGGAACGACAAAGTTGAGTTCGTGTATGAATTTCGAAACGGGCTGACCATAAAATATAGAATTGGTAGTTGCGCATTCGTCGTTTGTACTACGACACTTGCTGAATTATATTCGCCATCCTATAGTTCACTGCCATTCTTAACTTAATTCAACCGATAACGTACACACGACATACATACTTGTGATTTTATCGCATCTCGTTTCCGCGTAGACCTTTGTATGCGTTAATTGAGAAAATTTGATACAAGTAAAACGACACGCGTAACAAAAGGAGAGTAGATAAAGAAAAAATAAAAGTACAAAAGAAAACGTAGGGCTGGAGAAAAAGAAAGTGGCCAAGGTGAAAGATAAAGGGGAGAAAATAGATAGGAACGCATCGGGTCCATTACGCGTGGGGCTATCCTCGTGCGGCTCTGACAGAAAGATCGAAGATATCCAGGATACGGCGGTTAACCGTACGTACGCCTTTGCACGAGCTTACACAGATGGCCAAATGTTATTTCGGTTTGTTTGAACAATTGCCGAACGAAACGACAAAGATGCGTGTGGTGTGTAGGTGACGCGTGTGTGTGTGTGTGTGTGTGTTTGGGGAATGGGGACGGGGGGGGGGGAGGAGAGAAGAGGGGCACAAATTCGCAAGCTTAATTCAGATACGCACGTGTTCGCTGTGTATTCAACACATTTTCCATCGCACCTTTTTGCATCACAACTGTTCGTTATCGAGGGCAAAATTAACGCATATATACATATATACAACTATACTGCTATGCGTCATCCACCATCCATCTTCTTATCTCGTTTTCCATTTTCTGTATCACGATCCTTTCCATCTTCGTTATTTGAATAAATTTACCAAAACTTGTTGACATTCGATATCTACGGCAACATTGCTACATCTTGTTCTGTGTGTATACAAAGAACATGATTCTAAGTTGCGATTTGTTCAACGAGAAAGCAATTACTCGCTATAGAGCCCAGAAAGATAGTCTTATCGTAAACCTAGGTTGTCTAAAACTACGAGAATCACTGTATCGCTAGATGCACTTGAAACATTATATTTTTACCTAAAACGTTGTTCGATCTCGATATCTTTGACTTTGTGAAAAAATCGATTTTGTAACTGTTTTCAACTATTCTACTTCGGTTATGCATTATGCAGAACGTACTGAAAATAATACTCAAGGTATTACGTTCGTCTCAAGTATGCGTCAACCCTGAAAAAGTTTCTGCTTCTTTTCGTAAAAATGAGAAAGTAAGAGAGAAAGAGTGAGAAAGAGAAGCGAGAATGGTGGCGGCGGAGGGGAGGGGAATGGGGAGACGCACGGATATGTAAGACAAGACTGCGCGAAATAGAAGGCGAGACGAAAGAAAATAAAGCATTTCGTTAACGCATTCGGATCAAAGACGACATACATATATACATATACATATTTATATATACCTACACACCTATCTCCTTGCGATATACGATCGACCCGCAAACATTTTTCTTTCGTAGATTAATTATCGGTTAAAAGCTTCGATGCATCAGCTACTGAACATCATTTGAAATTATCGTTAATCAGGCTTCAGGATAAGAAAATGAAAAAGTATCGATGGCAAAAGGGGTAAGAAAAAAGAGATGATCTTCGACTTGTATTAGTCCGGCTCTTTCAATTACTTCGCGACTTTTTTCAATCTTTTCCCTTTAAGCAACATTTCTACAATAGTATTACAAAAGGATTGTATTCGATTTTCGTTTCAGTCGGTGCGATGGCTAGCTCTGAAAGGGACGCTGGTTTCTGTAGCGGTGCCGATGAGGATGATATTTCTGATCTCCGTTCACCTAGCGCTTCGGAAGACAGCCTAGAAGTGCAAGTAACGCCGATCTCGTTAAAAAACAAAAGGAAACTAGTCGAGCCACGGAAGATTCAAGAATTAAGCTCAGCACCGCTGAAAAAGCGAAGGTTCGAACGAGTCGAGGAAGAAATCATACCGGACATGGAATCTTCCAGAATAATTCGATCGCCAAGTCCATTTAGACCATGGAGCTATACCGCAAAGACCGTCAATTCGAAACTCTCTTCACCGATTACCATTACCGATAACCGGACTATGCTCGATAATCGGTCGTACGTTTTTCCCTTCCTGTCCACCAGCTCGCCGTCCTCCACGATGTCTGCCGTTTCAAATTGTACAAACCACCGTCTCCACCATAACCATCACCATCACCATCATCATCGTCGTCGTCGTCACAATCATCATCAACACCAATATAACCGTCGGTGCCATCAACACCATCGCCACCGCTGTGAAAACAACAACGATATCGATTGCGAGCAGAACTGTGTCGACGATGATGACAATATCGACGAAAACAACCAAGATGATGGTCATAAGTCTGTCGGTAATGACGTGGATGAAAGCAGAGAAAGGATTGCCTCTGAAAAACAGCATGATCTGAAAAGCGAAAAGAGCTTACCGATTAGACCACAGCAATCAACGCAAACGCATTCCCCTCGCACTGGGAATCAAGAACACTCTTATGAAAAGTTTGATACCGTAATATCTACAAACATCTCAGAAACATCGTGTTCCATGACACATTCAAGATTGCAAGAGGAACCGCTATCGCTCGTCCTAAAACACGATATAGCTGCTAGGGTACCTTCGCATCCAGCGGTGAACGGTAGTTACGAGAAAACCTTAGAACTCGCAAATGTTTCGTCCACTTCGTCGTCAGTGTCATCTTCGTCCTCGTCTGCCTTTTCATCCTCGTTTCCTTCATCGTCTTCGTCGTCGTCCTCGTCCTTCTCCTCCTCCTCATCATCTTCCTCTTCATCTTCATCTTCTTCCTCTTCATCTTCATCTTCTTCTTCTTCTTCTTCTTCTTCTTCTTCTTCTTCTTCTTCTTCTTCTTCTTCCTCCTCCTCCTCCTCCTCCTCCTCCTCGTCGTCGTCGTCGTCGTCGTCGTTGTTATCATCCTACCGTCAACAAAATCATCGATCCTGTGATAATTCTTGTTCAACGACAAGGACAACAACCGTAACGATAACAACGACGGTAACCACACCGACGATAACAGTGACAAACGTCCAGAACATTCAGCCAAGACAACATTCAACGGCAACGGGTCAACAGAGGAATTATAAAAACATGACCCGTGAAAGGAGAATAGAAGCGAACGCTAGAGAAAGAACGAGAGTGCACACGATAAGCGCCGCATTCGACACCCTTCGACGCGCTATTCCCGCGTACTCGCACAATCAGAAGCTGTCAAAGTTATCCGTACTGAGGATCGCTTGTAGCTACATCATGACTCTCGGCAAGATCGTTAATACCCCCGAAGGCGAATCAACCAACGGTGCTTCGTTAGGAGCCTGCGTGGATCTTGTATCTAGAACTATTCAAACAGAGGGCAAGCTTAGGAAGAGAAAAGAAGACTGAATCACAGATGTCCTATAAATTACGTACAATAAACGCGACTGCCAACTTTGATTATAACACAGTGTCATCGGGTAATTCCCGTCTAATGCATAAAGCCAACTCGATGATCCAATTATGTAGATGTTTTCCAACGAACAAACGTGTTCCTTTGTAACCTTCTCTCATCGTTTCTTCTGATTTTTGATACCGCGTATTAAATACAGCGCACAATGATACATGTTCGCAAACACATCGAAAATATCCACCGATACTTTCTGTTTCTGATCATTCAAGGGTCTTCTGTTCGATCGTTCGAAACGAATAAAGAATGAAAGAAAGATAGGTAAACATTGACAGCTAATAAGTATATAATGTGTAAAATATAATGTTTGTTAAACGGAAACTTAAAAACAAGGCGTAAAGGCTGATTTGCGCCGCATCATAAGAGGAACGCAAAGCGTTGCTCCGACGAAACACACGATCTACGTTACATCCGACTCAAATTTTTACAATTCGAGCTGTGGCATGCATTTCGATCATACTCGTCATTGTATCCTTTTACATTTTAAGATTACCTCGTGCTTACTTCTATCCATCAAATTCAGACAAATAAAACCAGAAACGAATGCAAACAGGTTTTCTACATTTTATTGATAAAAACTTGCACACCTTTCTCCCCCCACCCCCCACCCCCACCCCCGCCCCATATTTATATATATAACATCTATTTATCATGCGAAATGGGATCATTCACTCGAAGAAACAAACTTCGTCTTTATCTCTTGTTTCCTTAACAAAACCTGTAATTCATGTTTTCATTACAAAAGCGTGACCGTTTCCCGATCGTTGTTTACAATCGATTGGAGGACGAGATTTTTCCAGCAGGTAATATCTATGAGAGATTCTGCTCGTTATCAGGGGGTCACGATGAACAAACGCGTCGATAAAGGTAAACATCTCCGAACCAACTAATGTTCAATCATACGTAAACCTGTAATTCAATCGATATGAAAAGAACCGAAATCGATACGGGAATGCGAACGGGAGCCGATTACGAATAAGTTGGTTTCAATAAAACGGGCCACGATATATCTAATAAGTGCTTGCATGCGTAGTGTGCCAACAACACCACATTGCTCATCGTATAATACGTGTTGCATGTTTCCGACGCACAGAGAAATCGGACGCGCGCACCTGTTAGCAAACAGAAGCAGGTGCATTTCGTTGGCTTCGTGAACGTCATTTCATTTTTGTAAGCTACACGAAGCAATCTACCGTCCTTCTTCGAGGTGTATAATACATATAATAAGCAACAATAAAAAACACAAGAATATGTAAGTATCTTTGGAGTTTAACAGCTACGAATCAACTGGAGATCGCATTCTTCTACTCCTATTTGATTTTCGTATAGAACGAAGAAAGAGCATGCTGAGATGCCGAACCATACACTAGGATATCGATCTTCCGGATTTAGTTTAGCGAGAGTCGCGAATCATTGTAAAAACAAAATAGATAGATCATAGCTATTATACGAAAAAAAGTTGAAACGGCTCGTAGAAATTTTGGTAGAAAAAGGGAGTAAAAGAAGGAAAGAAAACGGTAAGCATAAACCATGATTAACGAGGCCATATACTGTCTGGTGAGAGGTTGCCAGCGCGTTGGCGCCAGCTGACCGCGTCGCGTCGAACGACCTACGCGAATGTATATAGTATACATACATATATATATGTATAGCGTACGCAAGCGCGCTCACACACACGCATGTATATACATACGCGTACACCGTTGTACTGTACTGCGTACACCGTTGTGTTACCAACAGCACAAAACAACCTTTTCCGAGATTACACACTAGGTGCTCACTATTTCTCACCAATTTACCTTTCTTCCTTCTTTCCGTACCTTCTCGGTCCACTTTCCTTCCCTTTTCCATTTTCTACTTCGTTTCTTCTTTTTTATTTCTACATACATATCTACAATTTACAGCACTTTAACTCGCACAGCATCTATAAAAATTCACATAATTGCATCAAAAAATATCATTCTGAAGATCGATCGATGTATCAATTTTGTAATAGAACTACAACACTACGTAAATACTAAAATCATACTACATATCGTTTTCCAATCTTTTTCACCCGCTCACTTTTACTCGATCTAGAATACGCAAATCGTACGTAGTACATATCTCTCTCCTTATCTTAATACGCGCGTCTATATCAGAATAATATAAAACATGAACGCAACACGCACAAATGTGTCTTAATACCTATTGATGTACATATTTGTTGCGTTTAACGGAAGCAATGTCAACTGCATTATCGGTCGTAAGAAACTACGGAATCGAAGATGAAACGGTTGCCGCATCGCCACACACATTTCTCGTGATTCCAAATAAGATTATCTTCCCGTTCTGTCATGCACCCTTCGGTACCCGGTAAAACAGTTAACTAATCCTTGTCTACTGTATTCAAAATGAACAACGTAAAAGATCGATTACCGAGATTATACAATTCCCAAAGGAAAGATAAGAAAAGAAGAAAAAGGATTAAACAGAAGAGAAAGAACTCACTAGCCTAAAATTAGTCGAAAGAGTAAAAACGGATTAGAATAAACGATACGTACATACACAATTCCGTTCTAATACGAGAATCGACCGCAACTTCTTCGCTATCCTACCTCTTTGTCTACTGGCCACAAACATGCGATAAACGCATACTTCTAGCCAAGTAAGTACTTACGCGTTCCTCGTTTGTAGTCGATGCGAAAGTGATTTTGTATAGATATATGTATAGGATGCGACAGTGTGGCGCCAATCTCCCGTATACAAGCCAGTTTCCTTGGCTGCTTCTACGCGGTGCGTAAATAAGTAAGTACATCATACTTACTTATACACTTACAAACGATACAACTATACAGAGAGTGTTCAAGAAACGACTAACTAATCAATCGTCCCGCGTCCTCCGTAAGAACGAGCACACCTATCTAACATCAATATTTATTCTGAACCATGCGATACACGGCCGTTCGCATTTTTCATAACAGACCCAAATTAGATGTCAGTTTATATCGTTATTGTTACCGGTCAATCAATCGTTTTGCAACCCCTGCCATATAAGAAACTTCGGTATCCACATGTGCGTATACATGCGGTATCACGATCAAGCTGCATAAGATTTCATAATACAAGACCAAATCTCACATCGCAGCTACCAACTTCATCCAATTGTTTCTCTCGTTTATGTTAAAGTTAACCAGTTACCTTCGAGCTTTCGATTGAATCATTAATTCGTCAATACGCACGTAATATTACAGAAACTAAATATATTATATAAATAGAATTAACAATCTTTTCTAGTTTAAAGTAATAGCTTTACACTTTCGCTATCGATAATTATCTAAGAATAGAAAGAAAATGTGTTCGAATACTTGAATAATTTTGTTATATAGATCGCCGATGCACTCGTACTAAAACAACATGATTCATTAAATATAGCCCTCAAAAAAGTGCAACAATATTCAAAAGTATTGAAAACTGTTTGAATTATGTATACCGTGTTCCTGCAATACCAACCGATGATAAGAAGAATCTGTGACGGGATTACCGTCGATAATGAATTCAATCCACCGCCCTCTTTCGACAATGTTATACAGTAAGAGCTCAACACAAATTTTATTTATAGAAATATCCATCCAGCGACACCAAATGCCGTTACAGCAAAGTTGTTCAATACCAAATGTTGTGGCTTGTATTGCGTGATCTTTCTCGATTCCTTTTGCGATAATTTTTCATTATATTCAGTAAAATGGGTAAGCGACTATGTTTCCGATATACCATTTATTATTGTTGATTGTTACTGTATGCATATTTTCGTAGGTTTACCACGAAATTACGGGAAAACCCAGCAAAGGAAGACTTTGTCGCAGTCAGTTGTTGAAAGACGAGATAACAATCTTTTCACTCTCTCCCAGCCTGTTCCAGGCACAAGCGCGAACACGTTCTCGCCTGATCGTATAAAAAATACTGAAGAAGAAAATGAACTTGTTAATAGAGTCATAAGATACCTTTTTGTACTAGACAGAGAGAAGCAAGCGGTTAGTAGAAACCGTATTATCAAGAACGCCTTGGACAACAATGGCAAACATTTTTCTTGTATAATGATCAAAGTGGAAAGCCTTCTGTCAAAGGTACAAACAATATTGACGGTCACCGTCAGCAGTACGATTAAAGTTTTATCTATATACACCGTATTGATAGATTTTTGGGTATCGGCTAATGGAAATGGAAGGTAACAAATACATGCTATTAAATGAAATACAAAATAAATTACCACATATTCGCCCATGCACAAAAGAAGCTGCTAGCCAACAAGTACTACTGTTCATAGTTCTTGTTCACATCTTCATGCACGAAGAATCTTGTACAGAAGGTAATAATGCTATCCGATGCAGATTGCCGTTTCAAACTAATCGTGATCTCTTTTTGTTGGATATTTCTAATTATTTCAGAATCACTGTGGAATTTTCTTGCAACTTTAGGTATTTCCTGTTTGGATGACTCTTACCATAATTACTTTGGAGATGTTAAGCACTTAATAACCGAGGTAAAAGACATAAAGGAAGAAGAAAGGGGCAAGAAGCTTTATAAGATGTTGTAAGATTAGTATAGGAGCGGTATTAAATCAAAATTCACTTGTTTAGGTCTTTATTAATCAGAAGTACCTTGACAAAACAATCCGGGATAAGAACAACACATCAACGGTAGAATTTAAATGGGGACCTCGTGCTGAACACGAATTTTCCCGACGAATGGCATTAAATTTTGTGTCTCAAGTAAGTCTATTTGAAATCATACATATTTTGTCAAACAATAACAAAAACATCGTTTCTATACCAGGTATACAATGGACGTCCAATAAATAAGTGGCCGCTACAATATAATGCTTTAATTGCCCACGAAACATCAAGCAGATCTATTGAAATACAATAAAATGAAAAACAGATTAAGATACTTTGGATCGCGAACCTCGTGTAAAATTCATGTGGTTATTAAATATATATACTACACACACACAAAATGAACCAAAGCATCCTGAATTCATCAAATTTTCGGTGAAATATCCAAAGAAGCAATTATAGCTACTATACTGTAAAACGTCCCTGAAAGCAGCCATAAAACTGCAATACGAGATTAAAGAATGTATGCACGCATGCGAGCACGCTTGCGTGTACTATATTCGAACTCAGCGTGAGTTCAGAAATACAGGTTAGAGGGAATATAAAACCCTTGCCTGGCCTAGTTTTAGCTAAATCTAATCGGATTTATATTCTCTTTTAACGTTACTGCGTTACACAACACAATCAATGTTAAGTGAAAACGGGTGGGAAAAAAGGAATTCAAAGTTTAATAACGTTCATTTCTTTAAGTCCATTTTTCCCAGATGAATAGTGATTTTGACCGTTTGATCGTAAACACAATATCGTCAGTTTATATTCTCGTGTCAAAGCAAAAGTGCTGTAAACGAATCATGTGTTAGTTTGTGTAAATTCGATGTATGTAACATCTTTTAATCTTTCAACATTCCTAGATACATTGAAACTTCAATGTCTGGCCTATAGCGTGTTCACTGCCAAACACCGAGAGGTATAAATGTCATAATTCGTGAATAAAATGTTAATATTTCTTGGTGTTGTATAATTTAATCAGGTCGATGTAAATCTATAACGAACAATATGGGTTCAGATATTACATGAATATTAAAATATGAGTGGTATCATTGAGTAAATACGCATTTAAAAATAACATTTGCGCTCCCAAATGATAATCGAAACGCGCAGCCACAGCGATCAGGGTAAGAATCAGCTGGGCCAGCGAATCTGTGTCAGACTGGGGTCTCCAAGGTAGCACGAGCGTTTACGCTCAGTATTCAACCGTCCTCCTCCGTAGGTGGTGGCACAGTGCGCACGTTTCCCATAATCACAGTATTACGCGCGATACTTCTTGGTGTACTTTATATTTTCATTCTACGACGCGTCACGTTACACAGCCAACGTTTAATTTTTTGTTGTTAACGTCAACCATTACGGAACAGATTGGTGCACGGATAAGTTTCAATTTTAACGAATTCGAAGTGCAACAAATGTAATAACGATAACGATATGGTTTCACAATGTGAAAATGGGCAAGAATGATGGCGTAATACAACGATTAAAAAGAGATCAAGAAACTCGTAAAACGGCAAGGTGGTAGTTGCAAAGGGACGATGCAGGACGTATCGTTCACCAGACTACCGTTTGCATAAGCAATCGATAAGATGATGAGAAAACACAAAAATGACGGTTTCGTAGTCATGTACGATCGATTTTTCCTTCCGTCATAACATTTGAAGTTTTTCACGTATGATAATCGTCAAGCGAACCACAAGAAAAACAAAGAAAGGGTAACAAAACGTTTTCGAAGCTGTTGATCGGATACGAAATAATTGATTTCTCGTAAATTAATCGATTTGACTTATACACCGTTACGATTCACATTTCACGCTGTGCGATAGAAGAAAGATTCAGGAATATCGAAATAGTATCGCGATAGTACTATTATCGATAAGGAAGAACGAGAAATTATTGTGAACAGAGTAAAGATAAAGAGTGTTGGTTGTAAGATTGTACGTGTAAGCGAAAAAGTGGGCGAGCTTTTGAAATCGTGTACGAGCGTGAGAGGCGAGAAACTCGACAAAATGTTCAATCTATACCAAAATTTGAACAAACGAGACGAGGATCACAAGGAATCAGATGTGACTGGACACGATAGATTCTGGCAGGAACGACCGAGAACTCGTCGAAAACGTCGTGCCGTCAATCGAAGAACTCAGAGCGCTATCGAACTCGATTCCGAAGCTATAGTCTCCGCTCGAAGTACTCTTCGTCGTGGAAGAAGCGCAAGTATCGAAGACGAAGATAGCGATGAAGAAAAGAGTTACCAGTTAACCAACAAAATCGACAATTTAGCCAAAATCTTATTTAATCGTGTATCCGCTGCGCGAGGTTGCAAAGAATCCGATGTCAGGTACATTTTCGTTTGTACTTCCTTCTTTTTCCCTGTCTCTGTCACGTGTTCGCGCTTCTCGTTTTTTGCACATTCTCGTATTCAGAAATTGATCGAAGTTAACATGCTACATTTGCTTATTCTTGTTATTAACAACAACAACAACAACAACAACAACAACAACAACACTACCCCGTTCACAACATACAACCGTAATAGACAAGAGAAACAAGAGAAAGGAACATTTCGCACGATCGATAATAACCGAGTTAGGTACTCCAGTTTCGGTTAATGGCTCCAAAGCGCAGCATGCGCTTTCGCTTAAACGTTCATTGTTGTTCAGTTTGTATTTTAACCAATTGAATCGACCTCGAAACATTATTAACGACTATAAATACATTATATACAACATTGTCGGACAATATACTTTTTAATGGTAACCTCACGGAAGACGCATGGAGAATTATTTTCTGTTTCACTTGTAATAAATATCATACGAATACATGATTATCATTCGTCGATCAACCGATCCTCGCACAACATCGACGGTTTGAAAATTTTGTTTATCAAGTCAATCCGTCACCTATCGATCATTGCTAAGTATTCTCAACTCTCGATTCTACCTGTGTACATATGTATGTATATGCTGTACAAATCCGTTAAAGTGACCTATAATACGCACTCGTACGAATAACTTAGTAAACGTTAATCGCATACTTTCGGCAAAATTACAAACAAGTACTTACAATTGATTGTATCCGCTGATACGGATAGATTTCGATTGGAATAACACGTACGTATGTGAATCTGATGCAAAAGTGATAGAGTAACGGTAAGTAGTGATATTTGAAATAGCAGTATCGAAACCTTTTTTCGATGCTATTTGTTTATTTATAACAATGGAAACAAGCGATCACGATATAATAGATCGACACTACGACTACGCGCAAAACGTACCATTTCGAGGAAAACGAATACCAGCCGCGCAACAACGCAGGTGATGTTATTTTATGAATCAATAGCTATTTCTCTCTCTCTCTCTCTCTCTCTCTCTCTCTTTTTAAATTTTGTCAAATTTCAACAAAGCAGTTTACAAATAAAATAAAAGAAACGAGTAAAGAAAAGAAAGAAAAAGAAAGAAGGTTAGAGGTATATAGAGAATTATGACGAAACAAATGAGGTTTAGCCGCGAAATGTCAATGTTATTACAATAATCATCTTATCAGACGAAACCTTTGTATTCGTAGAAACAGATGGCTGCTTCCTAATAACGCTAACGCGACTTATCCAGTTTGCAGTCGTTGGTGCATAAATTCGATCTGTTATTGGTATCGCTTGAGTTGTTCACCGGAACAAGGAATAACTCATCGTAGAAACAATTATGATTTTCCAAACAACTCGGACAATACCGTTGATAGGTAATATGTTTGTTGGTTTCTTTTCTTACCAAGGATTCCTTAACTCTTCTGTATCTAAATAATCGCCAATTAAACCTTAATTTTATCTCTCCCGTATACACGTGTACACTATACATACATACGTATAGATGAACGATTATGGAATGTGAAAAATTTCTAGAGAATGGTTGGTGAATAATTAAGAAAAGTATGCAAGTATTCCATTACATACATCCATGTGACCAATTTCAATTGAAATGATTTGCATAACGGAATGACAGATTCAGTAATACTTGCATACATACGTACATACTTACATATACTTATATTCAATTGAAAACGTGAATGTCGAAGTAAAGAATTGATTTCGAGTTCTGTACCGATAAAATAGAAATGGAAGACACAGTTACACGGCGCTGGGTCACGGACCATCCGTTTGCGACGACGTTGGAGAATACATGGAGATGGAAAAAAGGTCCCGAGACCGTGCCTTATCAATCTATCAAGCTTATATTCGTAGAACACCCCGCTACAGTCTCGTTAAACAGCTAAATAATCTCGGTAAACTTGATTATCTTGGTTTACTACTTATTAAAGCTGTAATTAATGTACTTATATTAATATACCATTAACATATAATCCATCTTTATGTCCTTTTACCGGAAATTCGAATAAAATTTCTGTTCGCCTTGAATTGGTTTCCTTGATCTGTTTTAGGGTCTAGAATGGATAAACACTGGTTCACGGTAAAAGATACTTCTTTAAAAACCGATCGATTGATAACGTTAGCTCCACTGAGTAGAAACTGCTCGTTAAGCACATCTCCGCTGACGAAGAACGTTTTGAACGACTTGTTCTTAGCCTTGCAGCATCCATACATATGTCCTATATTCGATATCGATTTTCTCGAGTTCGACGGACAAAATTATGTGATCGTTGTTCAACCAATTAGTCAAGGTAGTCTGAAAGATTTGATATACGGGGTGAGTACTGTAATGCACCGGTAACGCTAATTTCAACGACAAACGGATTACGGATACGTAAGCAAAAAGCCGTGAACGTGACACATTTACATCGTTAAGCTTTTTGATAGATCGAAAGAACAGGTTGGAACGAAGATTGGAGTCAAAAATATGGTTCACGCGGAAAGGGACTTCCCTTACCTCAAGTTCAACAAATGGGACGTCAGATACTGGAAGCGTTAATTTTTTTAAAAGAAAGGGGCTTCCCAACGGTAACCCATTTACACTCGGGAAACGTGCTCGTTCAAAATGGTGTTGCACGACTTGCTGGCCTCGAAAACACACTCCTCGGTTTCACTAGTCGAATACATCCGTTAATCGCCTCCCGAATGACGCAGTCTGTCTCGATCGACATGATGTGTTTCGGTAAGCTCGATTCTGAATACCGTTTAACTTGAAAATATTAATTGTTGCGGCAAATTTGATCATCAAATATTCACCCCGTTTCAGGTCATATGCTGTTCGAAATGTGCGCTGGTTATGAATTGCCATCGTTCAAGCCAAATTCCGTACATCTAGCTGATCTAGAAATGTATCCACAAGTACAAATCGCACTCTTTCAACTCTCCCCACCCCCCCCCCACCCCCTACCCCCTCGCCAGGGAACCCGCCAGCACAATCCCATTAGCTTCGTTCCTTAACCCTTCGTCAGTAACACAAGTCCGGTTTAAATCCGTACAAAAATAATGTGCGTTATCGGTAACTTGAGACAGTTTCAACCCGAAAAATTCAATACGTGAACATATAAGTAAAATTAAATTGATTATTACGATTGAACGAAACACAAAATATATTTTCCAGATGTTATAACATGAATATTAATGAATTTATAACGTTTATAAATTTCATGTTACCGACAGATGGTTAATTACACCTATCAGTGTTCAATTTAATTTTTCATAGTTTTCTGATAATATTTATACTAAAACGCTATATATATGAATCCTATGAATATAAGTGAGCTTTATCCGATCGAAGACAACTGATCGAAATATTAACGTGTTTGTGTAGGTATTCGAGTTATTGAAATTCATATTTGGTGAATCATCAAATCGTCGTAAGATTATCGAGGGGCTTCTTGTACACGATTTATTCAGAAACATTGATCTTCGCGAACTGCGAAGTGCTCCAGTTACGGTACGTGTATACCGTTTAATAGTACCATCTCTTTCTTTTTAACTACGTTTTGCTATCCGTCTTCACAGATATTTCGTCCAACATTAACGCCGCCCATTGTGAACTTACTCGACAGCATTAAACGACAAAATGCCAATAAGAGGTAATGTAATCGTATATAATAGAGCACTTAAGCAATTTATTTATGTCTGTTTCTATATTTTGCTAAAGATTCGTTTTGCATGCACAAACAGGCAAAGGTCGCGCTCTGTAAGCGATGTCTATTTGACACGCAGATTTTGGTAATGACACGAAGGATCCGATTAATAACTGATCTAGCTCTGTGAAAACTCTGATGCTAGATTATAATTTATCTCTTTCGTATTACAGAACCACACACATGGATGCCATCAGTATCGATACCACGTCTCAACATAGATCCGATACAGTTTACAACAGTTCTTTGCTTGACGAAATATACAACGAACTCTCGAACACGGCTGTATAATTCTGGGAACAAAGCCTATTTTGCCAACATTTTATCTTTAGCATAATCATACGTTTCTTTACCGGAAAAATTATTTCGATCTTACTTCTTAATAGCTACTTCATTGTACAAAGAAAAATCAAAGAAACGAAAAAGAAATGAATGAAAACAGGTAATAAAAAGCGAAGAAATGAAAGGAACAAAGAGAACAAATGAATCTTACATGCGCGATTCCTTAAAATATTAAAAGTCACTAACAAGGACACCTGTGACTTCCTGAAAAAAACATAGATAAAACGATATTTCTTCGCATGAGCTGAACATTTTTTTCGATCACCTTTCTCCCTTTTTCATTAAACTTTCTCTCATACAGCTTTACATTTTCACCCACTTTCGTTTCAAATCAACCAGATAACAAGAAAGATCAAACAGAATTGTTTTCGATAAACCACCGTTATGTCTTCAAATCTGTTGCTGAACATTTGTCTCCAAATTTTTACTCGATACTTATATACTACATAACATTTCATCTCAATACCCGAGTTATTAAACACATTTAATTATACTTAAATAATATCAACTATTCCTACCGTTCCCCTATCCAATGAAGCTTAACGCGACCCCCGCCCACTCCTTTTCCGTCGCAAATTGAAACGATAACTTGAATTACAAATGAATTTCTCCGTCGAAGTATATCGTACACTTGTTCTCTGTTACGTATAATACAAATAACTATACATATAGAAACGTAAAAAATTGAAGCACATCAAAGAACTCGTGAAGAAAGAACGATCTTGGCAACGAAGTTTATATATCACGTGTGTCACATAAAATATTAAAAGTAATAAAATATTGGTGTCGATGAAAAATCGATGATTTTTAAGAAACAGGAAAAAAAAAAATTTTGTTTAATAAAAAAAAAACGGCATTTATTTAATTTATTGTGGAAATGTACGTGTACGTACATGTAAGCAGACGTAAGACAAGTGATAAAAAGTATTGCTTTTTAATCAACTTCTTCCTTCAAACGTACAAATTCGCTTTAATGTCTTCTTCTTAACCCTAATTAGGATCACTGGTTTCGCGTAAACACGTACATGTGTATGAACGCGAGTGTGCGTGTGTCGTTAGAAAATTCAAGTATGAAATAATTTAATCGGTCACTCTTCGGTTACACAATTTATGACGCGCCAGCTTCTAATTCACTTGCTGGTGTGTCCGGTTCTTCGTCATTGTAAATATTTTCTGCCATTTGCCATACCTGCATTATATTGTCCTCTGATACGGAACATATGACCCATGGCTCGTTCGGATTCCACGAAAAATCACTAATTTTTGCGGTATGACCGCCATGTATGAACTACAAAAAATTAAGTAATGTGTAATATTTTTATCAATTAATTTTATAGACACGTAAAATTATCAAACATAGAAATGATATGTACCAGTAATTCGGGTGGTCCATCCTCGGCATCTTCGCTCGATTGTTCCTCACCGATCTTACTCAGATCCCACACATGTAGACGTCGATCTGTACCACTACTAGCTAATATCGTCTCGTTATGCGGTGACCACTGAACTTGAAAAATCTCATCTTTGTGAGACTCAAAAGAATGTAATTTCAATTTAAGATTTCTTAAATCCCAAAGTGCTACCGTTTTATCGGCGCTACCTGTTGCAAGGATAAATTCGGAATACGGATTGAAGCTCAAACAATTCACTTCGGCTGTGTGAGCATCAACCGTATGACTTGGTTTGCTGGTATTGTTACATCTATCAATTACAAGAATATGACGACTCGATGAAAAATTATCGCAACAATATTTACTTTTATTTACAATGATAAAAATGAGTAATCACCTTGTATCCCAGATCATTAATTTCTGATCATCGGCAACGGATCCAAATAAAGATTCATGCAACAGATGCCACGCTACATCCTCCACAACAGCAGTGTGTCCGGTAAAGATTGTCTTTGCATCTATAACCCGATTTTCTTTAGGGGGTGCATTTATATCCCATAAACAAATTGTATGATCATCGGATGCACTAAGCAAATACCCATTTAAGTTTGGATTCCATGATAGACCGTAACCTTCTTTTTGGTGTCCTCTTAATCTAGTTAGAAGTATCACAGCCACCGTTATATAATTATATCTTAATAAATACACCCAAGTACTCACCTTAAGTCAGGCTGACACTCCCCATTAGGATCCGGTTTACTTGGATGCTTAGTATAATCGAACACAAGGACATCGCTTGACGGCGTTTTGGTTGCAATTACACATGGATTTTGTGGCATATATCGTGCTCTATTTACTTCTCCCTCGTGATTAATCTTTATCTCAATTTCAATTTTACCACTGACAGAACCAAATCCTCCAAATTCTCCTTTCTCGTTATCATAATGAGATGCATCAAACTGGGCATCTTCATTTGGTAACTGAACGCTAGCAATAAGCAAATGATTTTGTTCGTCTGAAGTATGAGTACCTAAGATAAGACGATGCACAGAATAATCCTTCCCTTCTGGTCTAGTTACATCTGGTAACCACTGAGCTGTTAAAGATGGCCATTCCAGGGCATGTGTCATCACTAGATCATATAAGAATGGAGTATTTTTTTTCCATATCTTATATTCTTCATTGATAACTCTTTCTTCCACAGCATCATCAAAAGTTTCTATAATTAAATTATTCTTATCATAATAACAGAGGAATATTTGAGAACTATGAAGACATATACACATATTACAGATAAGTAATTACATGATTTTTGCACTATACAATCACAAAAACAACCACTCAATACATTAGGATAGTTTGGTTTAAAAGCCTTTGATGATTACAGTTTGAAATAAGTAAATTCTGAAATGCTATAAAACAATCAATCGCTCGGTGGACAGACTCCAGAAATAACACACAAAACGGAAGATAAAATATTCGTGTTTTAACTAGCAAAGAATGAATCTCTCTTGGGATAATATAACCTATATAATTTTTTACATACATCCAGTTTACAAACGCAAACAGTGTTGTATACTTTATCGTAATAAATTAAATATTAACGATAAATTGCGTTAGTTTATATGACAAATTTTGTTTTAAATAAAAAATACAACATAACAAAATGTTATGAAGCTAGAGAAGCTTGTTTACCATCATATGAAAAGCGTCCTTTGAACAAATTATACGAACAGATTATCTTAATTACACAAATATATGACTGGAAAAAATAACCGAAATGTAAAAGTAATCCATGTTATTCTTACCACCGTCTTTATCCCCCATTATTAGGTTTCGTTAATCTTTGATATGCTATCAGAAATACTAACAGCAAGTTTAACCCGCCAAAAGCCGCAAAGCCTAACCGAATTTCACTAAAAATGCAAGCGTATAGTGAGTTACTCAGAATCGTTCCGCAATAACCGAACGCGTATAGTAACGGTTTTATGTGAAATGGCCTGCGATGTACACAGGCACGCGCGGATATTATTCTTTCATCAAACTCGTTCAACAGTTTACATCGAAAAAAATGTACAACGTTTATTTATAATTAGCGCCTCTAAATTTCTAACAAAATATATCCACATTTTAATTCATATTAAATGGCCATTATTTTTTATCAAAAATGTTTTTTGCATTATATTTTCAATACATATTTTTTCTTTAATTAAATATAATTACATTGACCATCATTGTGCTATTATTATTATTAATTTTTATTATTATCATTATTGTTACTATTATACAAGATTCTTTATTATTATATTTTATTTCTTTGTACACCGAGTACATCGAGTTAAGCAACGTGTTTATATACGTCGATACTTACGCCTACTAATAAATAATATAATGTTACAAATACATTTAAACAAAACAACGTTTTTTTGTTACAATAAACATTTATCTATTTCTATTGTTTATTTTATAATACGTATTCGTAATTTATTCAAACAATACATTTATAACTGTAAATATGTGATTTAAAAAATCATTAACAGATTTTAATTTGTTAAAATCGGAGAAATGTCGATATATTAAATATCTGTAAATTAGCGAATAACCAATGAAAGAATAATTTTGCATTGCAGACTATTTTCATATAGAACCCCAGTCGTCATTGGTTGTCATGTATTTATATTTATATTCCAAGTAACTGGCTGTACATTATTATGACATTATCGGTGATATTATTATGAGTGTTACTACTGAAGCAGGCGATTATCAAATGTATACACATGCCAACATACAACAGAAAATTAGAAATTTTATATTCATATAATTGACCGTGAACTAAAATTGCGTTAAAAAATTGCAATTTTTTAACAAAGCCTTTTGTGTATAACCTAATAATATAAATAAAGATAAAATACACTTGTTTGATTAAATTATAAGTTTATACCTGCTAGAGATCTAGATTAAAAATTTTAAAAGCTAATCATTACAGGATACTAATAGAATAAAGGTACTTTCAGTTTGCAGAATCATTGAATGCGGAAACCGTATGAATTTCTTGCGAATTTTAAGTATTTACATTTTTTCTTAAATTATATACGATATGTATTATTTAGAAGATAAACTTCAGCTAATTAATTAGAAAAGAAACATAAATTTCAATTTCAAATACTTAATTAGTCGGAAATACAAGAACCATGGGAGATATCAATGCTAAGAGAAACTCCAGGAGGAGACGAATATTAGAAAACTCAGAGGAACGTTTGTTAAAAATTACTGGTAGGGATGACAATAACGAATCAAAAGGTAAATATAATTCCAATTAATCCCTGTTAAACAATTTTTTAAACATGCATAATATTTACTCTGCCAAATAATTTAATTAATTATTTTGTAACAACATTAAAACGGTTATGTTGTTTTAGCTCAAAATACACACTCAGGTTTATCTAGACAAATATTTCATGATGCAGCTGTACAACGAAATCTGTTACATCTAGATGTAAATGGTAAAATATCAGGTAATATACAGTAGGATGTTAAAATTACTTCCTTATAAATAATATGAACATTAATGATTTAATCATTAAACTTAAAGATTTCAACAGCATTTCAATTTCAACAAAGACATTACCATCTAGATTACTAACTAATCGAATAAATTACATATTGTTGGCTGTCATTGTAAATATACTACTCGTATTACAGTTGGATAACTTATTTGGAAAGGTAATTGCACATGCTTGTAGCATAAATGTAAATTATTGTAAATATATCAAATATTTTATTCTTTCAATTGATAAGAAAATAATATATTGTATTATTGAATAAGTAATCAATTATTTCAGGCAATCACAATACCATGCTTTTTGATAATGTTGGGTCGTTTATATAACTATAACAATACACAAGACATGCAACAAAATAATTTATTATATGCCGCTTTGATTTTATGTAATATTAAGCCAGAAATAATTTATCAATTAAAAAAATTAGTAACAATAATTCACATGATACTTGGAGACTTAGCTTTATATATCTTTAGTTTTACATTAATACATTATGGACTTTTATCATTCGCATAATACAAACATTCCAGTTATTTTAAATGCATAACTTATATATCAAATGTAATTAAATAATTTATTCATAAAAATTTTCATTCAAAATTTTATAAAAAATAAACATGTGCCCCATATGTCAACTTGAATATTTATAATGCTTAATTATAATAATAAATCTATAGTAGCTCTTATCATATTTACATATTAATTTTTATTTTGTTTAGTATGTATGTTGTACAAACAGTGATTTATTTGTTTAATCCATGCGTTATACAGCCTAAGAAGAGTAAGCTTTTTTAATTATTCTATTTGATATTGAAGTCGGTTATAGTACACGAAATCGTTTACTTTATTATTGTATAGTTTATATCATCATGTCAGTGAAATAAAAACAAATGATTGTTTTCATGTTAAGTATTACATTTGAACTCATCATAGTTTTGGCTTTCAATATGAATTATTGTATAATTTATAAATTAAGGAGATATTTTCTGTAAGTATAACCCAAGGTTTATGCATAAAAACTTTCCAAGAAATATAATTTCATTCAAAGGATAAGCCAATCAGAAAAGCTACACAATATTATTATTCAGTCTGCAATAGTGGACTGTACACAATGTGCTTTAAAATGTATCATGCCAAGAGCAATAATTAAAATACTTTGATAAGTAACATGAAATTACATTTTATAAAAATATATTTTATGTATAAAATAAAGTGTGAAAATTAAGTACTAGGTTCCCAATTATGAATATAACTAGATTTTATAAATAGAGAATCGTTTTGAATTTCTTTCTATGCCAACAGCTTCCTTTTTAATGCCTACAACTATAAAACATCTATGAATTCAAGTTTTATTAAATATGATTCATAAACTACCCGCTGTAATTTTTTGTTATTGTTACATTAGCTTACAACATTTTTAAATATTATCAAGGACTGTTTCAACAAATGGATATGAAATTCTTAAAAGGCAGAAGTAATAAAACATTTTTATTCTTATTGTTCATCTCTAACATGTTTATAGTTTACTAAAGTTTTACTTCTTACGATGTCATTATGACCTAAATCCATCATTTTCTTCTCCCACTCAGCTGTATCTTTTCTGTATTCTTCCATTCGCTGTGCGGCCTGAGTGACATATGGTTCCTTCTCTGATTCTGATAGCTTGTTCCAACTTGCTGTAATTGACTTCATCCAATCCTAATGTAAAATAATTAATCAAAAAGAATGATAAATTTAGTAAACAATGTTGTTTAAAAATATTCGTTAATAACCATAAAGAATAATAAATTAAGGGAAAAATAACTAATACTATTTTTTTATGTTTGTCAAACACTGATAAATAAAATAACTGCATTAATTACAATATTATTTACTATACCATAAAAGATGAGTCCAGGTCTCTTTCACTTTTTTTTGATGCTATATAGGACAAGAATGCATTTAATGGTCTTTTTGGTTTTCCCAATACTTTACGTTTCTGAAATTAAATGTCAAGTTAACTAAGTAAAAAAAAAAAAAAAAATAAGTATTAGTATATAATGCATTATATATATTAACCCGTTTAATAATTGCTTCCTCTTTACTTTGTATAATTTTATCAGTCTCTTGTTTAAACAATTGTTTTTCTTCATCAGTAAGGGAATCATTATATTCTTTTAATTTCTCTACATATACCTGGTAATTTTGATTATACTGTTTCTTAAAATTGTCTTTTTCAATGAAATCCAATTCTGCCCATTCCTTAGATGCTATCTTTATTATTTCCACATGTTTTAAAGAAGGATTTTCTTGAATTAATTTTTGTTTAATATGTTTTATATATAAGAAAAAAGAAGATTCTGGTTTCTTTGGTTTTGGTGGAAGAATCGTCCCTTTCATCGATTTTAATCCATTTTTTGAAACATTTTGACAAAAGCTACTAAAACATGAAAGCAAGAAATGTAGTAAAAAAAAAAAGGAAAATCTATTACAAGCGTATAATATCATCGGTGATGTTAAATATACTGCTTTTGTTCATGGTCTAACATTAAGTTAATGTATGGAAATAGAATATTATCGTTAACAAAGAATTTATTTACACGTGCAACGAGAGTTTTCATTTACTGTTTGTATTAAAATTTTTTATGACGCATGTTTAAAGCTTATTCGTTTTACCTCGCAGAAAGTAAATTTCCTGAGCGCATAAAAGATATAAATTTTCCATAACCAATCATTTTAATATATAACAATTTTTAATACTTCATATCGTTCTCAATACTTGCTACAGTATGAACGTGAAGTTAAACTAGTTCCATAACTGTATGAATACAAGAGGGTAAACAAGATTCAGATGAAAGATATAAGGCAGTTTGAATAATTTTCATTCGCCGACCACAATATATTTCCGTTTGGAGTCTACTTAAGCTTGTTGCTTAGTTTAGATGAAGAAAATATTTTACACATAAACAAATTTATACATTTATTTATACATACGTGTATTATTTCAATAAATATATACATATAATATGTGTAACTACTATTTTCTTTTCACTTAATAGAATTAGGAGATTTAATCAAATAATGAGTATTTTTATATTTAATAAAGTCAAAAGATTTAAATGCTTAGGAATGTTTTTACACAAAACATTTTACTAATTTGTTCAAATGATAAAATTCCTTTATCCTTTAACATAATACTATCTATCTGCTGTGAATTTTTGCTTCTACATTTAATAATAAATATTTACAAATTAAACAAACTTCAACCTTAAAATTGCTTTGAATATGCAAAATCATACTCTCTAGTATATACTAATTGTATAAAAGTTTTCAGTATAATCCTTTCATTGATATTTCTAACCATTTCTTATATTTATTAGCTTATATTACATAATATCCGCAATCCATGTCAAGTCAACGAAAAACATTGAAAGAAATAATTTCAGTTTGTTATTGAAAATAGAATATAGGACACACTTTTGAAAGGCATAATTGTTCTTTAAGTAAAACGGGAAACGGATTCAAGCATCAATTCTTGTACAAATATTTGCATTAAATATTAAATTATTTATGATTTATATGAATATAAAAACGTCAGAATTAATGCGAGCATTGAATGTTGCACAATTGAGTCAGGAGGATTGTAAGATGAAGATCGGTAAAAAGCTTATACTTCGATCAACGATAACTGCCAGGAAACGTAAACAAATGTAATATTTCTATCCTTATCTCTCAAGTGCTGATGTTCAGGGACGACTCTGTTCTGCCCACATATATAGTGTGCGATTGTTTATGTTTCCTGCTAATGCTCGCTGAACAAGGTTTAATTTCGTGCATTTTGTTCTTCTGATTCGATTATGATCGCATAATAAATTGAATTTGCAACTAAAACTTTTCAGTTATCGTATGTTATCCTGAATCAATTTGTAATTTTAAATAATGGCTGGAAGTCAGGTACGTTTTATTCTACTTCTGTTGCTTTATCATAATTTCATTTAAAAATACTAAATTTTGGAAAAACATTTCTTAAAACATATGTTACTATCACACATGTATGTTATTGATTATTGTTTGTAGTTGTATAAATTCTGAATATATTAAAGTAAATTCATTTACACGGTTTACATCTATAGGATTGGTACAATATACTAGATGACGTGCTTCAGTGTTGTGTATGTTTGGAGATACCCAAGTCAAAGGTACTTCAATGTGAATTAGGACATCATATCTGTCACTTTTGTAGGAGCAAACTTCCAGAGTGTCCAATATGCAAGAAAAACTTTAGTGAAACTAGAAATTTGCTTGCAGAGGATTTGATTTCCCGTTTTACGGATATACAGGTTTAATAATTAAAGCATTTCTTTCTTTTTATGAAATTAATTATAATGTACCGATATTAAAACATAGACATTTCTAAAACATAAGTTAACCTCAATAGGGCTCCTATATCCGTGGTTTGAAAAATTTGCGTTTAAGCACATATAATTCATCTGCAATATGTTCGCATAATTCTGCGAATTCGACACGTTTCGCAGTCCCCCGAAATTTCGCAATACATCTAGAAGTACATATATGTGTACCTACTTATATGACAATAATGGATATACTCTTTCATTCTATATGTATGTGTAATAAATTAATGGAATCAGATTATGATAAAATCAGCAATAAAATTAACTAGAGCTTCACGTGCAACTTCTTATGATAAGTAAATTATTATTATAGTATATATGGCATGTACATATAACGTATGACACACGCCCGTGCCCGCGCGAGCAGAGGGTGTCCCACGATGAGTACTGTTTGATGTACAGTGAATCACAGCCAAAATCGTACGCCGCACATATGAAGTATGTTTCACGTTGTAAAAGAATTTAGGGACGGCTTGGAAAAAGAAATTTGTCGAGTATATATTGGAAATATATCTATGTTTATTATGTAATAATATTAAGGCCAATGAACGTTTTTAAATATAATAAAAATTAAGTTACTATGAAGTAGCGTAGAAAACACGTCACAGTTAAAATCGTACATTGTTAAAGAGTTTACATGAAATGTTTTATAATGATATTTACATGGTTTATTAGTATTTTTTCGGATAACCTCGGCTTTGTTTAACTGCATACAATCTTTTTGGCATCGATTTACAAGTTTTTCTTTGAATCTGGATGTAATCTGGTTTTGTTCATCGATTATAGGTCTTTTTAGGTCATTTTTGTTTGAAATAGTATTTTTGAATTTTAATCTCCAATTCGTTCCAAATATTTTCTATCGCATTGAGATCAGATGGTTGGAGAAGGGTTTTAATGACTTTTGGTCAATTATATATCAACCACACCTTCGCGATGTGTGAAGTATTTTCTGGGTTGTTGTCACCATAAAATTTAAAACAATTAGAAAATCCTGCTTGCTTAACACTATTTTGTAAATCATTCTTTAATATTTAAGTAAATATATTTATCTAAATTATTTTCTCCGGATGCAGACATACAACCCTCCGGACCATTATCAATCTACCTCCATGTTTGACTGTAGAGTTTTAATTTTTTATTCTAAATTTATTTGGTCGACACCGTACTGTGACTTTCCCATCGGAATGAAAAGTGTTAAATTTACTTTTTTCCAGAGATTAAATATTGATTAGTGAAATCTAATCTCCTCTTTTTATTCTTCTTACTCACACAAATGGCTTATTTCGTGCTATGCGACCATGAAAATTTTTTTTTCGTAAAACTCTTCTTACCATCTCAGGATAAAACAAATCTTTGTAGATATTTCACCACTTCATTAGTCAATTTTGGTTCATTAACTTTCAAATTTTCTTCAATTATTCAACATATTCATCTTTCATTGCATTCGTTAAACTTCTTATTTGATGCAATTTTTAATTTATTTATAATTTTGCCTTTATAACGTTTTACGATGTATTGTGCCATATTAATACTCCTGGCAATAATTTGTGCTATTTCATTATAACTTTTACCATTTTCATAGTTCCTAATAACAATTTATCGTTCCTTTGCCGTTGTTTGCTTTACTTTTAATTTTTCGCTTTACTTTTTTACTTAATCATAATACAGCATATACTAATAAACACAGACAATGTAATATTTTTCTATGGCAAGATTTTCATTCATTTTTGAAGGTTCCCCCTGCAGAAAAAGACTGCTGTACGATTTTAGCTGTGACATGTTTACTGCATTGTTTCGCAATCACTTTCTTTTCTCTGAATTTAAAAATGATCATTGGCCTTGATGTTACCATACAATAAACATACATATATTTACAATATATGTTAGTGAAATTTTTTCCAAGCCGTTCGTAAACTTCTTTACAAGATGAAACACGTTTCGTATGCGTGGTGTCCGATTTTGCATATGATTAAAAGCAGCTTCGAAACGGTGGATGATAAGACAAACATGAAGATGGATTTTTATCATTTTCTACATGGAATGTAACTGTAGCAAAAGAGAATTTTTATTTTTATTTTTTCACTATTATCAAAATACAGAAAAAAACAAATATATCATACATCTTTGAAATGAACTTGAGGTAATCCAAGGTTACAGAAATTAATAAATTTGAATAAACAGGCAAGAATTGACATCATATATATATATTTTTTTTTTTATTCGTTTACATTTCGTGTTCAAAATGCCCACTTTGAGCTTTTATGCATTGTTAAAGCCTAGTGTGAAATGAGCAGCTTATCGCAAATGTAATTGTTTCTTTTTGTGGAGCGACACATGCATCAATAATCCTTTCCTTCATGTTTTTTCATTTCATTGACTGCATTTCATGAACAATATCTTTTATGTGTCCCTGTGAAGAATAATCTAGAGGCGATAAATTTGATACTTTTGCCAGCCAATTTATTGATCCTATATTCCGATCCGTCAATTTGGAAAAACGTTTTACACAACGTAAAACGTAAACACAACTCGAAACATTGATTTTTGTCTGTTACAAAATTTGCTCACTTTTGTAATCTTGGATTACCTCAAGGTCATTTCAAAGGCTGGCGGGTCTCCTTCCATTGGAGATCCTGGCGGGGGAGGTGGCGACGATGTACGTCCTTGCCGTTCGCCTCCGCCAGTCGGGAGGGGACCCGTTAGCACAGGAAGCAGACCTGGCTTCCTGGAGACGCCACGCGCGGCGGCATGCCGAATCTGAGTGGCAACGACAGTTGTCGGAGCCGTCTAGCTCTGGTCGGCGTGTTGCTGGCGCCGTTCTGCCCGTCCTACGCTCATGGATGGGCAGGATGTGGGGTAGGCTCACCTACAGGGTGACGCAGATGCTCGCCGGACATGGATGCTTCGGCGAGTATCTGCGACGTATCGGCCGAGAGCCGACGACGCAGTGCCACCATTGAGGTGAGGAGGTGGACACGGCGCAACACACTCTTGAGAAGTGCCCCGCGTAGTCCCGGGAGCGCCGTGTCCTCCGAAGGGTTATTGGAGGCGATCTCCCCCATAGCAACGCTACTAGGAGAAGCTGCTAACTCGGGTGGGGGCCCGATTTGGCATTGCACAGCTTCTCCCCAGACGGAATGGCGTCGTGTTGTGGCTGCACGGCGCCATAAACAACTAAGGCAATACCGGGGGTCACACTGACCCCCCGAGATCGAGCCTCCGTTGAGGCGTAGCGTGGGGGGAGTACTGGATGTGTTCTTCCAGAGTTCCCGGTGCTCCCACAACACGCAGAGATTGGCCACCGTGGAGGTTTTATAAAAGGTCATTTCAAAGACGTACGCTGAACTTGTTCTTCTTCTTTTTTATGTTTGCATAATATCATAACAAAAAAAATAACGTTCCATTTGAAAAACCACAAAATGATCTTGGAATAACCTTAACAAAATAAACATGAAAATTCTTTTTTGTCACAGTGACATTCCATGCAGAAAACGAGGATAAAAGTTCATCTTCATCTTTGTTCTATTGCCTACCGTTTAGGAGCTACATCAGACGGGACTTATTGTGGGTTGTGGGTCATCTCTCTTGTATATATATATACGTATGAATACATGTAAGTACATATGTACGTAATAGAGTCCGCTACTATCCGTGGAAGGTTTTGGGGAAACGATCCACCGCGGATACAGGGGTTCTATTGTACTTACATGTTTTCCATATAAAGGTCAAATCTTATTTTATATTAACAAGAATTTTACTATGTTTTTAAATTTCAGTAATATCTTTTATATATGTAGGAAGTAATGTTATGTGAACTTCATATGTAATCTTTCATTTGTACATATATACGTGTTCATCACTTTTTGCTTCAAAATAATAAAGTTACTAATGTATAATCAATGAAATTACTTGTTGAAGTTGTGATACTGTACAAATTCTGAAGATTATTTTCAACTGTGTTCCTTTTTCCGTAATAGCTATCCGTGCAAAATGCAATAGAAAGTTCAAAAAATGATTGTTTAAAGTTTATCTCGAAATATAAGAAGCAGATGGATGCAACTGTACTTAAAAGGCAATACAGAAGTGTTTCTAGTCAAACAGATTTAAGAACAACTATTGTAGATTCCTATACACAAACGAATGAAAAAACTTCTAAAAACTTCATACAAAATACTGAAATCAGACAAACTACAGATTCTAAGGCATATTTATGCCTTATTGATTCATGTACACTTGAAATGTCATACATAGGATTACTAAAGCATTTAAGGGAATTTCATGAAAGTATCTTTTACGAGGTATCATTTTCTTATGTTCATCATTTTCTTTGTTGTACATTCATTTAACATTTAAATGTAAAAGACTGCATTTTAGGTTCAACAAAAGAATAATACATTTTATAAGGAATTTACAGTAACTATTGATGAAGTCCCAGAACAATATAATTTTGCGTATCGTATTAGCAATATGGGGTTATTTTTTTTTAACATTACAATTCATGAAAATGAAATACTGACATCAAATCTGCATCTTGTAAATAATATCATATCAACAAATCAATTCATGTACGAGCTTCAGATTACGAATCCCGAACAGAGGTTACACCGTCTTGCAAAGGTAATATTATTAAACTGTCAAACCTTTCATAAATATTAAATTAGAAAATGATTTGTTAATTTTTGACAAGATTAATTAATAATCGATAGCTTATTTTATGTTTGAAATAGGTAACCCCCTATCTACGAAACAAAGAAACAGCTTTTCCATCTGTTCAAATATCCAAAAAACATATGGCTCCACTGATCCAACTCAAATCGATTTCGTTTACATTACTAATAAAGAGGCGTTAAGATAAACTTAGACATTCTAGTAATAACGAGTCTTTTATTTATATTGAAGTTCAAGAAATATGTCTAAAGAAATTACATCTTTTATTTTTTTTTTACTTAAATGATTACATGAATGGACTATATAATAATTGAACCTGTTTTTTACCCTTCTCTTAGATTTATTTGATAAAAGCAGAGGGTATAAAATTAAATTTTCCAACTATTGTATGATCTTCTTTGAACTTCAATATTTGTATTAAAAAATAATCGAAAATAAGTTTTAGTTTGTTATTTGGACAAAATTACAATTTATGTTTGTTTGTGATGAGCTTGATCTAATCTTTACAACGTCATAAACATCGTTTTACACTTTTCAATTTTAGCTTAAAAGCATTAATGTAGCAACTTTCAAGACAGTAAAAAAACTTAAATACATGTTTTTCGTACACTATGTAATGCGTGTCTTTCTTTTGTCCATTTTCGTCTTCCTTTATGAAAGTATTATTTGTAAACAAAAATTGTACACAATTTAAATCACGAAACGAATTGAAGAACTTAATTGTTTTTTATAAAATGTACATCTTCAAACTCGTATAGATTACACACTGGTAAAATTAATAGTGTGATTCATTTATGGTACTTTTATACTATTTGTTTATTGATGACAAGACATTCTGTCGTTTAGTATCATTTCTTTTTCCAAGCGACACAAAGTGAACGTACATCTAAATAGTTTAAAAGAATTGCTTTTTGGAAAACCGAATTACGTAATATCTACTATCAGAATAACTTCGTCGTTTTCTATAATGCACGTAACAATTAATGTAAGTAATTAATATCTATGTTTTTTCTATGTAGCGTGTCTCATGACGCCTTGGACGTATGTATTATTCGCTCTGCATAACGAACACCTAAACGTCTACAAAGTCTCTCGCTAACTGTTGCTTTGTAACAAATTTAACGTTCACATCGAACAATCGATGAAATTTATTGTAGTACGTTTTCCTAGATCCCCTCGATTAATGGAATCCACAAGTTGGACACATCACTTTTCAATATATTTTGACATTATTTGTATTGCTTTCCTTCAGGTACCTCCTTCGCGTAATGATTTCTGTTGTTCCAAAAGCCGTTCCAAGGGAGATGGTCCAGGTCCAAACCATAAAGATTGTTGATTAAGCCGAGCTTTTGTTTGATCTTGGTTCGAAACATTACTACTCTGTGTACTAGATCCCCATGTGTTGTTACTGCTAAATAAGGAATAAGTGTTTCCAGTGCTCACTGATTGATTTGATTTCATGTCAACCTGTAAATATGTAAATGTATAACAATTAATATAGCAATTAATATAAAGTCAAATTAGAACATAAAATTATACATAGTTAAATTAGAGCACAATACGTACTTCTAGAGATCTAGAAGTTTCAAAATTACTTCCGGCGCTAAAATTTTTAGTGTGCTGAGAATCTGATGGATAAGTGCTCGTAGCTCTCAAAGAAACTTGCGATACCATGTTTTCAGAATTAGAAGAGTCTTCCCAATTATGATAATTTTCCATGGCAGTAGTATCTTCACTGTGCAACTGCATACCCCTACTTGTTGAACCCCAGCAAGGTACTGGGATCTGAGAATGCTGAATATCTTTCCACAAATTGAAATTTGTGGTTTCATAATTCTGAAAAAGTGGATAATTACTTGTAGACTGAGACTGACTTTTTGAGATGCCCATATGATTGGACAACGAAAATTCCAAAACGTCTGAATTTTTATTGTACACTGATGATGAGAGTTGTTTGTGTGGTATTTGACCAAAAGCATTCTGATTGAAGTCATTCTGATTAAAACTGAATTGAAAATTTGACGTTGTTGTTGGATCTATTGAATTGTTCGGTACATTTGATACACTTGGTATCATAGGCGTAGTTTGATGAAGCTTTTTCTGATATGTATTTAATGTCGACAAAGTAGAAACATTCGCAACAGCTGAGTTAGCTAATGTACCTTGATTATGCAAAGATACTGTGCTTGGTCTAAGATTAACTTTTGTAATATTTTGCTGTTGTACAGCTAAGTTATGATTTTGTTGAATGCTCATACTATGAGTTTGCTGCAGACTAATACTTCCAGTCTGCTGGGAGTTAATATTCTGTGAAATATTTGACATAACATTAGTTGGTTGAGTTGAAGATGTAATTCCAAGGTTTTGATGTAACAACGAATTCTGGGGTATAATATGAGTCTGTGTTCTTTGATGCATAGACCTATTTTGATTGGATGTGTGCTGCAAATTTATACTTTGCGATTGTATCGGCTGTTGCGCTGAATTAGTGAAATGTCCTTGAACTGCATAACTCGATAAATTTCCAATATGATTCGTCATGTAATTTTTCGTAAACTGTGGATTTTGTACGTTAAATGTTGGATTTTGATAACAAACAGTTCCTATACACTGAGATATTCCAGATATTGGTGTCATAATTCCAGAAGTTTGCTGTTCTTTCGCAGAGAGATGATTAATTTGAGGAGATTGCAAGGCAGCGTGTTGCAATTTCGCAGTTTTTACTTGGTTTTGAGGGGAAACAATTTGACTCTGAACAGTGGCTGGAGCAAAAGGCATCAACGGTAATCGGTTTTGAACGGTAATCGGTGTACTAACGGATGCGTTAGGAACACTGTTTGATTTCGATATTTCTCCAATAACTGATACACTTTTATTCCCACTTGGTACAACATTTCTCGTTGGACTTACTAACGTTGCGCTCACATTAGCCTTTTTCTCATTTTCCTCTTCTAAATTTAATGGCGACACATTTTTAAACGTAACCTGTTTTTGTTCAGTTTCGGCGCGTCGCATTATAGTCTGCATTGCTACATTCTGTCTTGGTTTTCTAGTTGTGGGTAGTGTATTTGTTTCAAATGTATTAGATTCCATAGTAGCGACTACTGTTACGTCTTTACTTCGCTCTAATGAACCCTGTGGCTTCAAGATGCCTATCTTTTTATCTAGAGTATGCTCTAGCATATCAACATCCATAGAACCTTTACTACTTGCAGACTCTGACAGAACTGGACTAGTGGACACAGCTGACTGTCTTTCTTTGTTTAAACTGAGTTCTTCTAATTCTTTCATCAATTCGTTACTCAATCCATTTCCTTCGCTTATAGAACTGAATCTGTTGTCACCTTTTTCCTGTTCTAATGTAATAGCAATTAACGCTGTACCATTGATTCTGTACTGTGCTAAACAATGACCTAAACGAAGAATGCGAACCGCCCGTAACTTATTTGAAGCCTCAATATTATCTTCTAAATCGGTACTTGTAAATTTTAAACACTCAAAACTCTTCTCCAACGGTAAAAATCCTTGTAAATCACGGTCCTCTGGCAGTGGTACTTTCACATATTGATCGTATGCGAAATCGGATACGCAACTCTGTAAAGCGTTCAACAATACGCATAGACTGGGCCAGATTTGAAGCCTCGATGTAAAAGCTAATTCTTCTAAAACCATGGGTTTCGTATTAATCCAATCAAGGCACAGCTTTATGGAAGGCAAAGCAAAATACTCAATGATAGAATTTTTAATCGTATAGACAGGTAATAACAATGCAGACAGGCTTCCAGCTATAAGATCTAGAATGCAATCGCGAGCAATTTTTTCATTGGATGTTAACTGTTCATTTCTCAATGATTCAGAACTACCTGCAATACTTGTTGTATGCTCTAAAGCATACAAATTAATTACAAACATCTGAACAAGCATCCAAGAACTAAAACTTTCTGTTGCAATTAAAGCTGTTAACGTGTCAGTTAACAACTTCGTGTATGTAGAAGCAACTTTTAAGTCTCCAAGATTGTGAATAACACCATGAAGCTTTAAGAAAACTGCTACATACTCTTGGGAAGTTAATTTCGTTTTTCCATCTATATTAAGCGATGTATCATTCAAAGCGGAAGATAACGTTTTCGCCAAGTTCGTTGTGGCAACAGGAAACGGATGCTTTACAGCAACAGATCGTGTATAATGAAACACAGTTGCTAATTTGTTGCCGCGAGATGCTTCAAGAAGAGCTAACTGATTATAAGGTTGCCCACTGGATGGTGATAATGATACAGCATGCCTATAAAATAATTCCGCTTGTTTACTCTCGTTTCTATAACGAGCTATATCTCCTAAGTGCACAAGGCAGTATTGGCATGCATAAAAACACGAAGATTTGTGAGGCACTGATAACTTTTCAATAGCTTTCCATGGTGATGTACATCCATAAATGTAACCCTTCCTAGAAAAAAATAGCATCTATGAGATTTATCTTGAACGCTCTGTAAGATTATTTGTCATTTAAACTGAACTTGTAATAGAATAAAAAAGGTAGGTATTTGATAACACTTTCTCTTTAATTAATTACCTTCTAAATGGTAAATCAAGATCAAATGCAGTACAAATTTCTTGCAGTAATGTCAAATAGAAACCACTAGCTGCCTCCAAGCACCAACTAAGTAAAGCTTGAGATTCTCCTCGCTTAGGATTCTTCCTATCCTTTGCTTGAGATTGTAAAGTTGCTATATAGTTTTTAAATCCAAGGTTCCAAAGTTCTTGTTCAACTTTCCTATCCAAAGCATATTCCAAATCCAGTATCAGTACTTGTTGATATATTTTCTGTAACTGTTGCTGACACACCCATGCATCACTATCATTTAAAAGATCTCTACAACGTTGTACTTTATCCTTTAATGGCTCTGCTTTCCTAATAAAAATTATTATCAAGCAAACATTTCATGTAACTATTAAAAATAATATTCTTACTTTCAACTTACTTTAAAGCTTGTATAGCTGCGTTTAGGCCCATATTCTGTTTACCGTGAATTTTTAATACGTCTATGGAAATGATAAAAACGAAATGCACATGTTAATTTTTCATTTAGTATATACTTAATGTTATATAAATAAGAAACACAAATTTCAGTAAATGTGTATATTTATTTATCTGAATATATCACGTATTCATTATTTAACATATTACCGCATAACTAACATAAAACTAAAAATGTATGATTTCTATAAGATATTAAATATAACAATATTGCAAATTATCAAGAATAATAAAAAAGTGTTACCTACATCAATTAAACGTATAATCGTCAATGAACACAAACGGTCACGCGTAAACCTTCATGTTACAGTTTTTGTTTTAAATAGGAGAAACCATCGAATGCGTATATATTTGTAACACAATATTCAAAATTTCAATGTCACGATAAATAAAATACCAGCTAACGTAGTTAGTAATTTATTTAATACGCGAAAGTTAATTTATGTATGTCACGATTAAAGAGTTAGGTTAACTACAGCCAAACGATAATGTGAATAACAAAAAGATAATCACAAATAATATTTATTTTCAATTCTAGAATTAGAAATTGCACGGTTTGGAATCCAATTTGAAAAACCCTTGAAAAGTAAAGAAAGAACTTACTTTCACATATTTATATTAAACTTAAATTGCACCGCATTACTGATATGTACTTCGCATTAATGAAAAACTGCACCGCCCTCGCGTTAAACGTTTATGTTGCTTTTATGAAGAGTATTGGAATTTTTCATAAACATAAAGTTGGTAAAAATGTATTATCAAATTATATACGAGTGAACAGTTGAAATATAAAACTTGTAAGCTACAACAAAAGTTGTAAGATTTGTATATTACACTCTATAATGTTATAAAATAAAAATTTACTCGGTCACACGATTTGAAATGCCAGGTTAGAAAGAAGATATTCTTAGTTCCATGAAGTAAATTTGTTGAAAATGTTAGCATTCACCTCCACCAAAATTTTCATGCGTCTTCAGCGAAATCATAACGAAGCTAATAAGTACCAATCGCTTTCATTAGTATGTACATTTTTTTTATCCATAATATTTTTCACCATGTTCGATAAGTCGGTATCATTCGATTTTGTCAAATCGATCTTTATAAATCTCTGTAAAAATAATTATTATGTACGATAATATCCAACTTCACGTGCAGATCAATATTTTGCATAAAACGTTCATCGAATATTTCTTTTTTTTTTCTTTATTAAAATTTATTCACAATTATTTATTGATTATCCTATTTTAGTGCCATTCCACATTTCTCAATGAAAAAAAAAGTCAAATGCAAAAAAAACAGAATGAGCTAATGACGCGCGGTCTTCCTAAACGGAAACCTTTGAAAGGTGTAAAGCAAATCGTTGTCGTAGCATCTGGAAAAGGTGGAGTTGGTAAATCTACAACTGCTGTAAATTTATCAACTGCTTTAAAAATTCTCAGACCAGAAAAATCTATCGGTCTGTTAGATGCTGATGTATTTGGCCCATCTATACCATTAATGATGAACATACAGCAATCTCCCTTAATTAATGACGCAAATCTTATAGAACCTGTTATAAATTATGGTGTAAAATGGCAAGAATATTTTATACTTTCTTAAGAATATTGTACTTCCCCTTGTATTCCTTAAGTTACGCATTAATTAACTTCTTTTTTCTTTTCGTATGTAGTATGTCCATGGGCTTTTTAATCAACAATGAATCCCCTGTAATTTGGAGGGGATTAATGGTAATGAGTGCAATTAATAAACTATTATATCAAGTGGCATGGGGTCCCCTGGATTATCTTGTCATTGATACTCCACCTGGAACAGGAGACACACATCTCTCAATCATACAAAATCTTCCAATCACTGGTGCATTATTGGTAACTACACCCCAAAAGGCAGCTTTGGACGTAACTAAACGAGGGGCTAATATGTTTAAACATCTAAGTATTCCAATCATTGGAATTGTAGAAAACATGAGCAACATTATATGTCCAAAATGTAACAATAAAATACATCTTTATAGCAACGGGATGCAAATAGTTGCTAAAGAACTTGGTAATAAACTTATGTATATATGAATATATATGTATTTAAATCTTTTTCAATCTTATTTTTTTTAGGCACAGAAATTTTACAAACTGTTCCACTGTCAGATAACATTGTAGAAAGTTGTGATATTGGTAAACCAATTGTATTGTCTGCACCAAAAAGTATTCAGGCTGAGGTGTACAGGGATTTGGCAGAACGTCTAATTTTGTTTTTAGCTAACCAAACTGTAAATAAAGAATGACATCTCTAATTAGTTTTTTATTCTGATTTCTTATTTGTAGCAAATCCAAATTAAGATCTCTTTTTCCTTGTAAATCGATTGTTCCTGAAACAAATGTTATGAAAATCATCATTATCCCCACTCTTCTCTGTACCTTATCATCCCTTCTTTTTCCTTTTATCACTTCGATGATCTGAAACATATAAATGGCTCATATTCGTTTTACAAATGACTCATTGTGAATACCCTGTTTCGCAGGTACATTTCCAGCTTATTATTTTAACCGTGATGAAAATGCAACACCTTATTTTTATTTGAATTCTAAAATTTATAAATACACGAATATAACAGGACAGTATCAAAAATAAACACAAAACATATAGAGATATGCTAAAACTGTCCAATAAACGTATATTTAATTTCTTAAACATATGCATACACGTGTTTTAGGTCTTAAAGTTTTTTTATTAATGTCTTCGCTTAGATTACAATTTGTTACATTTTCGACATCATTACAAAAGTATTTGCGTAAGCAAAAATATGAACTGTATAATTAGTACCTTGTGTTCCAATTAAGTATTATTTTATACGTAACTGATAATTTTTTTTTTCATTCCATTTTATAAATTCAGAATCCAAGATGAATAATGAAAATTCCACTAGCATTCATTCTGATGCAAACGCTGAGATTTATGACATTCCAATGAATGTACTCATTCGGCCTATCCCTCCAATTGTCGACGAAAAGAAGGTTCAGAGTTTAATGAATACATTGATAAATCCTGAAACAGAATCATTCGTACCACCAATCGATGTTTTATGGATTAAAGGAAGTGAAGGTAATAACGGTACTTTTTTTCTGCTTTTTTTATATTCCCAATATATTTATAATGGAGAACAATTAAAAACAACTTCATTAATTTTGTGTAACATAATTGTACCTTTCTTTTTATTTTTTAGGCGGTAATTATTATTATTCCTTCGGTGGATGTCATCGATATGCGGCTCATCAGAAACTTGGAAGCTCATCCATAAAAGCAAAATTAATACGATCCACAATAACGGATTTAAAATCTTATCTCGGTAGTTCTACGCCAAACTTAAAATAATTGTGTTTGTATGTACTTAAGAGATCTTATTTTTATGTATTTTTAAGCTTTATACATAATTATGTGTATAAATTCATTTAAAAATTGATCTTTATATTTAAAATCCTTTTATTTTGCATAGAATGTAAGTACATATGTGCAAAAGTTTTTATGAGGATTTATGTATTAAATAGCCTAATCTTTGTAAAATTTGAAATCACAAAATAAATATTGCTATTCTGTACAAAGGAATTGATTTGTGTACAAGAAATTAATTTGCATATTTGTAACCATAATCCTTGTTATTCCTAATTATGTATGTACTTTATTATTTATACCTGTTATAGCTTTTCTCCATTAAAAGGCTACATATAAAGCTTATTTTAAATTTACTTTCAAGTCTTTGAATGAATTTTCAAAAATACTTCACATTTAATTATCTCTAATGCATTGCATAATATGTGAAATTTTCTTTTTACATATAAAAAATACAAGGTATGTTTACCTACATAATTTATGTTCAATTCACTTTCTGCGTACCATGTATCATTTATGTAACAATACTACTACAAGTTATATATACAGATGTTTTATAATGCACAAGTATAATATATATATCATTATATCGTAAATTAATTGTTGAAAATATGTTCAAATGTTATAAAACATTGCCCGTCTGTCTGTATGTCTCTCCCTCTCTCCCACTGTGTACACGCACTTATGTATGGAGGAATGTGTATAAACAGATATGATTACTATTGACATATGAAAATAATAGTACTATTTCATAATAATGATATCTAATATTATTTTTTACTGTTATATAATATAAGCCACTGACAGATGAACTTTTTCTAAAAATAGTAGCTATTTTTCACACCTGTACCTTTTGTGAAGTCTTAGACTTTGCTCGAAATGCTGCGTTCTTCAAGTCCTTTAATACTTCGGTTTCCACCTCTTCCAAATCAAATCAAGAAATCAAATTCTGTTTCAATACATTTGCAGCCGTTTTATTATAATTTTTACTATTTTTATCAATATACGTCTTTTAAATTTTTTTTATGAAGTATTTTCTGATTAGTTTCTTTAATAAAATATGGTTTGTAATTTTTAGTTATATCTGCTGTTACTGCATCCGACACATCATCTGATCCATGCGTGTGGCTACTAAATCTATTGTTTTTCAAATGGTTAGATATAACTGATTGTTGTAAATGTAACAATTGCGTATTGGTAACTTCACAATCAATTTGCATCATAGCTACATGATTTGTAGGCGCTGAAAATGTTTCTAAAGAATGTATTGAGAATATTATATAATATTTCTTTTTTTCTTTTCTTTTTTTTTGCTTTTACGTCGATTATAGAGTAAACAGAAAAATCTTACCATTCATAGGAAGAGCTGGAAGAACTAATGACATTCTTGGTCTGCCTGTACTATTTTTGCTTGAAGCTGGCAGAAGCAAGTGCTCTCCACTGAACCAAATTACGTAAAATGTATCGTCCCGTCTTTCTAGAGCTTCAAATAAAGAAGCATGTTCTTTTATTATTGGAGAAAACAGTTCCACCGCGTTCAATGTTGATGAACTTATTGTTTTTTGAAATACATCAGATTTACTTTTTTTTGATAAGTTACGTTTATGTTTAGTTTTTGTTTGCACTACACGAGGCAATGATAGGAACTCTCCTATAAGCCTTGCATTCAGTTTTGCCTTTTTCAGCGTAGTCCAATTATTTTGATTAGATTTCCCACCGATCCATCGTCTCAATTCGTAATCTAACCGAATCGATTCACTTTGATTAATATACATTGGACACATAGGTTGAGGTAACGACATATTTTTACGAAAGCCATCTTCATCTTCTTCCTGAGTTTGATCTTTGGGTGCCCAAAGCAGCGTTCTTCCATGTCTTACATATTGTGCACCCATTGGAACATTAGTAGATAATGTATCCAATCGATTAGTTTGCGAAAGTGTATCCCTACAAAAAAGACTTCCACTTTGCAGTTTTTTTAATAATCTATGTAATTAAACTATTTGATCTATGTTACAAATAGCTGTCCTTTAATAATTCAGATAATTTATTATAAAACTTACATAATACCACTGATATTTAGAGACACCATAAATACCATTCCCAACAGTATAGCAACATTTTTCTTATTCACATTGAGATGCATACTTCTAAGTTTACCATTAGTATTCACATCCTCCAACAATGAAAGCTTCTGTTTTAAGTTTGCATTTTCCTGTTATACACACAATTTTGCTGTACTACAATTATTAACTGACACACTACATATATTAACATATATTTAAATTTTATACATTTTTTACCATTTTTAATTGCTTATTTTCTTGCTGCAATTCATGAATCTTCTTTTCCAATGAGGACACATATTCTTTCTTCTTTTTCCGCGACAGACAAGCTGATTCTCTATTTTTTATCATTCTTTGCTGTCTTTTCAATGCTTTTATTTCAGATTCTTGTTGTCTACCAAAGCTAATATCTTGGATTTCATTTTTTATGGCAATCGGTGTATAATTTAAATTCTCTGTTTTAATTATTATCGGTCTACACCTGGACGAGTCATTTTTTCCAACTACAGGGGTACATTCAGCTGTTTTATTTTTAAGAACCAAAGATGTATCGATTATATTTACTGCTTGACTTTCTCCTGGTGCATATGTATTAGGGACGTCATTTACTATTTTTGCATGATCTTCTTGTGGTGGTTGTATCGCATTTGCTTCCGTTTTTATCTGCACTAGCGGAAACTGTACTGAAGTTTGAACTTTGTCATTTGTAGTAGTTGGTACCAAATGAGTGATGAAAGGATGCGATGTATAACTTTGCTTAACTTTCTGAGTGAGTGTAACAAAATTTTGTGTATTTAAAAATATACCACTTTGAGGCTGTTCTGGGGAATACAAAGCATATAAAAATGTATTATATGATTTAAAGATAAACATTATGAAGATAATATAAAAAAAGATTATTACCATCAGTGATTAGTTGAATGTTATTTTTTGATTGAACTCGAACGCGTTTAGCAGAATTCGCTGTAGAAAGGATAAATTTTGTTTGTTTTATATCCGCAGATTTAAGAGACATAAATTTCATTTCTTTTCCAACAGTTGTATTTGAAATTGGTTCTGGAGATATAGGTGGAGAAATGTTTTGTGGAGGAGAAATGGGTGGTGTTTCTAAAGTAGTCTGTAACAAATCAAAATATATATATATATATATATATATATGGATTTATTTTCACTGATCTTTAAAAACATTATATCCATACCTTATAATCACATAATGAAGTAATGGAGTTTGTTTCAATATGTGAATCTAATTTATTAAATTCACAATGACTTAGTGCAGGTGATAAAGGTAATTGCACATAAGAACTTACAGGTTCCAGTTTAATCTCCATTTTTAGATCGTCAGTCAAATCTGATGTTGTAATCAGAATTAGTATAATAATTTTTGTGCTTGTATTTTTATAATTAACAATATATATATTATATTAAACAAAATAAAATGTATAAAATACCTAAATTTTGTTGTGAAATATTTACATCAGCATCATTAAAATTAGTTAATGGGTCTTCTACATGTATATTTTTTGTAATTTGGCTATCAATATTGTCATTTACTTTTAAAGGTATTTCATCTTCTAAGAAAAGAGGAATACCTAATTCAGAACTTAAAGTCTGAAATAAATCATCTGGAAGAAGAAAACAATTATTGTTTCTAAAAATATCTACTTTAATTCACATCACAATAATCAAATGAAATTAATTCTTTTTCTAATACTAAAATGATAATAGTAAAAATAAATAAACAAAATGTGACTGTATATTTATAACATAAAAATCATAATTATTCATAGCATATTAAAACTATTGTTTAGAATGTGATATTTCTGAAAAAAATTATTTGGTACAAAAAAAAGTATACGGTTTCTTTAGATATCACACGACCAAAGGTGGATGCAATCTATCACAGAAAGTATTTTATCTAATACAGAAAGTATTTTACACATATTCTAACTTTAATAATTTTTAATCAATAAACACGTTAAACACCAGAAATCAAGATTAGAAATTAGAAACTAACGTATGGTGAATGAAGTACTATCTTAAAAACATGTAACGCACCCGTAACTTCAAAGTCTGGAAACATTTGAACCTCAGATGCTGTCGCATCATTCCACTGTGCATCTTGATTTATCAACATATTTCACTAATTGTAAAATATTTTTTTACTTGAATGAAGATATCAATAACCTGTAAAACTGTTAATAGTTAAACAAACATTAATATTTTTTATTATGAATAACATCATATCATTCTGCCGGCATTAAATTACACAAATGGTTTGCAATAAGTGGTTATTAAAAACAATATCGTTTTACAAAAACACATCAATTTTTTAGTGAACGTATGATTGCATTATCCCTGTTATAATAACAATGTTAGCACATTCAACGCTAATACAGCATTAAAGTAAATGACTGCTATTTATTTGTACACAGACGCCATTGCTAATTACTAACACATTTGATACTCCGACGAAATGTGTTCGATAGCAAGATGGCACTAATATCGCTAAAGCGGCTAAATAATTCTTTATATATGATGTAGAACTTTGACGTAGTAGGGTAAATGCACGAGGATAAATAAGGATATATTTATAATGATAATGATAATAATAATAAGCAATAAACGTAATTATGTAAGAAAAGATTGTAACTATTTAATATTTCACTTGGTACATCTATAATTGTTAATGATAAATAAGTAATTATTTTAATTCATGTAAACGTAAGAAAAAAATGTATCTAGGTATAGAACCTATTTACTTGTCTGCATATATATACTAAACATCTGTAGGCGTATATAATTATTTCATTCTTTTCTGCTTTAACAAATGATTTCTCAAAGCAATTTGCTTTTCCTTAAAAGAACGTTTTACTTTTCTTTTTACTTTATGTTTTAACATTTGAAAAGCTTTGGTTTTCTCTTTTTCACGATTTGTTTTACTACAAAGTGGATTTTGCCGCCCATCTTTATAACCAAATCTTTCCCGCTCCTGTTGTCCTTTCTGTAAAAGCAAGAAAAAAAAAAATAATAAATACATAAATCAACAAAGTGATATATTTTTCTTATTCTTTAATTTGTTAAACTTATATTTTAAATGTTTTTTCTAAAGTGACTATAATAACAAAGGATACAAGAGAATTAATTGAACTTTTTTTAGTCATCAGCAAAATTAGAACAAACCTTCACAGATTCAATACGAGCTTGTTTGTCGTGTTTTCGTTTTTTATAAATATTTTCTATATCTGTTAATTTGACAAAATCTCCACGTTCATTATCGTTAAGATAAGATCTCTTTAAACCACGTCTGACATACGTTATTTGTTGTTTCGCTAATGCCGCATCTATTTTTGTAAAATCTTCATCCGTTAATAATCGTTCATTAGATACTAATATTGCTTTTTCTCTTCTTTCTGCAGTGATTACCTTTTCCGTTTTCAACTTTGTATCTTCCTGTTTCTTTAATTTTAATGCTTTTCTTTCAAGTTTTGTTGATGTACACTGCTTTCTTTGATTTTTATTTTTATTTATATTCCCTGTTTTAAATTGAATACTTTCATTTGTAGTATCACTTTCATATATTTTGATTTTCATTTTCATATTTTTATTTGATTCATTGGCACCATTATTATTTTTTTTCATACTAGACTCAAAATTACAATCAACTAGAATTTTATCATCGTTTTCAATTTTTACAAATGTTGATAATTCTTTTTGTTCTCTTTCTTTTTCTGCGCTCATCTCTTCCATTTTCTTCTTGGTTTCTTTTTTCCCCTCCTTTTTATCATTATTATCTTCGATGACAACATTGTCATTATCATCATTATCATCGTCGTCGTCGTCATCGGCATCAGTTTCGTCATTATTACAATTGACATCGATCCATTCATCATCAGTATCCTGCAACTATTATCTCTCTAACAAAATTTCTTTCACAAAACTAATTATGAATATGGATAAATGATAGATTCATTTCCAGTACTTTTACCTATATCATTTTTAATACTTACATTGTAAATTTCTTGATCATTATCAGATTTATTCTGAAGTAAAATTTCAGCTCCTGGTATGAAATTATTAACATACATTTGGCCATACTTTGGAGTTTCTAAAATAGCAGCTGCTTCTGTAGGACGTCCTCTATCCCTTTTATGCAACAACTCAGGTACTGAATTTCTGAATAGAGCAATTAATGAACGTGCTGCCATCATTACACTTCGTTCTTTATAATGTTTGTATTGTGCCAAGTCTTGCAATAAATCTGCATTCATAACCAATGGACATCGTGTACATATTTCTCTAATAGCATTTAACCTATGTTTAAAATAATTTCATCTTAAATAAAAGAATATAACATCTTGGAAACATTAATTGGGTAAAAAAAATATATATATATATATTTGTGTGTGTGTGTGTGTGTGTATACCCAATGGCCATAACATCTGCAGAATTTCGCTCCGTAACAAAATTGTTTGCTAATGTTTTTAACACCGGTTCCAATATGTCAGGTGGTACAAGATCATGAGAAGATTGAGCAATAAATTGTAACAGTCTTGTTACCTCTAAAATTAATAAAGATAATATATACTTATATTTTCTTAAATTATAACAATAATCTTTTAATAATTAGGAAAAGGTACCTCTTTGATGTGGCTGTAAGAATCTTTGTAAATAAGGATAAAAGTTCAATAGGAATAAATTATGTAAACCAATAAGCCTTGAAATTACATCCAAAGTTACTAATTTAATTTCAAATCTATCATTATTCTTTTCTAACTGTTTAAATAATTTTTCTGCAAAACCCTGTGGATCATGAATTAAGTGTAACGCTGAGAAATTAAACCTTGGTGGTTTCATCGCTTTCTTTTTAAATTTCTAAAACATTTAAAATGTATATATGTATCAACAGTAACCTGTAACATTACCAATGACTTGTCATTAAACAACGATTTGTCGTAAATAATTTACCGCTAACACTTGTTTAGCTTTCGTTAATTGCTTCTCACGTTTCTTTGTTTTCTTATTTACTTTATTAGCCATCATAATTTCTTTAAGATTTGGTTCGTCGTCACTATCACTCTCTTCATTTTCTCGCTCTTCTTTGTCTGTACCCAGAAAGAATTTTAAGCAGGTGACCATAACTTTGGTTGCTTTAGCGAAACATCCTGTCGCTATGACGTTTACGGTTTTTGCATCATTCCAAATATTTTTATTATACAGTTCTATCATAATATCTGCTGACATTTTTGCAGCCCTAACATTAGAGTCTTTTAACATTGAGAACATAAAATTCTGTAGAGTTGTGTTAATTTTTGTATTCTTTTGTTTAGCATTCACATTTTTAATATCTGCAATAATGTGGGTTTCAAGAAATTGTCTTAGATTTTTATCTTGACATCTTAAAAGTTCAAAAAATAAGCTTAAAAGAACAGTAGGTTCCAAAAGAGATTTGTTACGTAGTTGAATTAAAGCTTTACAAAATGTCTATAACAAAGAAAAATATTTTACTTAATTATACAAAGAAAAAATTAATTGTTGCCCTATTTAGAAGTATTTTACACTTACTAATCGCATGTCATTATCAAGTACTATGTTATATATCCGTAGTATGTCGATGATTTCCTGAGGAAATGATTTTAATATATGTGGATAACAATGAGCCACCTGTATTTAGAAGAACAAAAAAAGGAAGAAAAAAACATAATTATATAATATTTCAATGATATATTATATTCAATGATATATATATTCAATTTATATGCAACATATTAAATTTATCATGTACATTTTGTGCTATAAGTAATCTGTTTGTGTAAAGAAAAATATATATTTATAAATATTAATACTTTATTTATCCTCAAATATTGATCAATAAATACAACATTGAAATAACGAAGTTTACACAATAATGAAATTATCTTGGATAAGACATCTACCATTTAAAGTACAAAATTATACAAATAGTTCTGTATATTAAATCCAACAGTTTTAGCTATCACAAGAATGAAATCATATGACACACAACATTTGAATTTAGGTTCATTCAAGTTATAATTTCCTGCAACTGATAGTAAACCAAGCTGGCACATAGATGGAACCTGTGCAAGCAAATTAGCATTTATATCAACCTTTTCATCGATAATCGCACAAAAAATAGCAATCATTCTAGATACTGGAAAATTACGAGGTCCATTCGAAGCATTCAATTTTATTTTTTTTTTATCAGCAATATTTTTCTTTCTCTTAAACTTTTGTTTCATAAACAAATATTTATCTTCTTTTGCAGGATTATATGAAGCAAGATACGATGCAATGAGTATATATTTTGCATAATATGGTAATTCGAAACTTAAAGCCAATTTCATTGTTGATTCAATTTCTGTAGACAACTGATTATGTTTTCTAAAATTTTGTGAAGAAACTCGTAAATAAATAATTTCCAGATTTGCTTTGAAAACAGTTGAAATGTTTTTCCATAATAACGCAGTGTTGCTTTTTTTACACTGATCAACTTCAATGGGTTCTATGTATTTAGAAAAATTTGCTTTGGCCATATAACGAAGTTCATTAAAATCTCGACAAAATCGAAAAAATACAGAAAGAAATAAATTTAAGTAATCTTTATAAAATGTATCTTCATAACCATATGGCTTATTTAAAAGCAAAATTTCCATAAACTCATTTCGTGTGTATTGTGAAAAATGAATTTTAATTGGTTCATATATGCCTGTATTAACACGAAACTTTTCCCATACTATGTGACTTATAAATATGACACAAATATTAATATTTGATAAGTCTTTCAACTTTGAAAATGCAGGTAGCAAATCAGAATTGATGTCTCTTAATTTATGACATTTATCAAGTACTATTATAACTGGTCGTGTATCATTTACAAAAATTTGTTTAAGGCTCATTATAAAGTCTGCAAAATTATTACACTTGTGATACATTTCATTATCGGTTGTAAATTTAGTTGAATGCCATGATAAATCACCTAAGATGTAGTTAAATATGTGTTTGCTGTTTATATGTTCTATACAATTAATAATAGATATATTGTATTTTAAGTAGGAAAGTATACTTTGCACTACTATAGACTTTCCAGTAGCTACATGACCATAAATAAATATGCTATGTGGCATTACTTCATCAGAATAGCCAATTAAAGAATACAGTTGTGTTATCACTTTCTTGCGACAAATAATTTTTCCATCTAAATGCTTCAAATACTTCTCCATGATTACTATGCTTAAAAGTTTCTTAATAAACAATTTGCAACAATGTCGTAATAAATGAATGATTCTTTTTATATATTCTGATATCTATACCTGTAAAAAAAAGGGTTTTTCTAATATTTAAGAATCTTATAGCACAAAAGTGACATTGAAGATGTGTAATTACTAGAATTATAAAATTAAATATACTTTGTTGCATTATTATGAAACTTACCTGTGATAAAAAGATAACTATTTCATCAAGGCTTTTATTAAATTTATTTGGTGTTAAATAAAAAACTTCTAAAATAGATCTGTAGTGCTGATACTGTTGTAGAAACTGTAAAAGTATTAAAAAATTAACGAAATGTATTAAATGAACATATTCTGAAAAACTTACTTCTTCCTTGTAAGATTCCGGATCACGTTTGATAAGATTTTGCAATTGCGGAAGATTTTCCGGTAACTGGTTGTTATGTCTCACCATATTTCCACCTGAATTAATGTATAAATAGCACACTTAATATTTAATAGTAAATAACTTACATAAGAGGTTAAATGTTGAATACTAATTGAAAACATTTATTTATCATATCTTCGTTTATAAAGAATAGAATACATAATATGTTACATAATATGTTTTAAACTTAAGTTTATTTACAGCATTTACTTAATATTTCGTAATATTTTACTCAGTAATATTAATAAGAATATATCGTGCACACGTGCTTTACACAATACGGTCTACAAAGGTATGTAAATATCGTTAGATTTACTTGTAAGACGAATGAATAATACTTGCGATACATAAAATGAAATAAATATAGTATATGGAAAAAGAAATAAGGGTAAGAATTTAAAAAATAATACATTCACCTTATACATATCATTTGAATTTTATAATAAAAACGTTACGTTTTAATATTTAATGAGATCCTTGGGAAAATAGAAAAAATTTACCACGTTTTTCTTTCAATTGATTAATAATGAACACTAAACAAGGTTAGTAGTTATTTATGTGCATTAATCATAAGTAAAAAGAAATAATAATTCACCGTTATTGAATGTCTACTACTTAGAACATATATATGACATAAACGCAACATCTACTTAATCATTGGTCTCTACAGATCACTTGAGATTAGTGTATTTATGTATATAACTGTAGCACATTATGGCCCAATTACATCGGACCAGTGTAAATAGGTGCATGGATTTACCCTCTCCACCATCTTCCAATTCTTCAAAAATATTCCACCAATCTTTGTGCTTTTTGTCTAGTAACCATATTTCCTTTTTGGTCTGATTGGACCTGATGAATTTAGAATTAAATATTTACGTATAACATTTAATAAATATTAACAGAAAAGAAGTAATCACTATACCCACTATGGGATCCGATGATGAGATATTCGAAGATGAAGAAGATATTCTCGTATATGTAGAATTCGAAGGTCTTGTTGATGGCAATGTATTCAATGAAAAAGAACTACAATTAGACATGATTGGCATAGACACGGAACATCCTATAATGCAAATCAATGGAAAGGTAAATCTTGTATATACAAATAAATCAAGGATATTTTACGATTTTTATGTAGAATTTTATTTTTTGATAATTTTAGTTTTATGAGGGCACTTATGAAGATATTAGTGGTACTTACATGTTTTTCACAAAAAATAATAATTCTCTGGTAGATGATTGCGTTTTTGATGATGCTCCAAATCTTAAATATTTTGCTAAAACTAGAAAATTTTTAAAAATGCAACGAATCTTCACAAAATCTAGAACTGAAGTTCTTGGTGATTCTGAACATAATCAATGTATTCCGAATTTAAATACACTTAAACAAGCAGGAATACCATTTCAGTATCAGGAAGAAGGTACCACATATAAGATTATTAATCCAACCTATTTAATACAAATGTATCTTTAAACTAAATTTTATATTGTGATTTAAATTATAAAATTTCACATTTGTCTTATAGCTCTTTTATTTTGGAAAACTATGCGAAATAATAGATTAAATGCATTACATTCATACTTAGAGAAACAGCGAGTTAGACAACACAAAAGATCTCAAGGTATAGCTTTAGAATCTGAATCTGATGAAGATAATCCATTTGCTATGTACAAACATAGAGAAGAAATCTTTAATTTAAATGAAACTGAAAACGTTATTGTTGATTCAAACTGTTGTGATAATCAAATTTATCAGGAATTTATGTTTCCTGAAGAAACTAGCAATAAAAATTTAGGCCTCATTAAAAGTAATACTCTAGAAGAATTAAAAAGACATACAGTTTCATCACATTCAAAATTGTTAACCTCAAAAGATGATGATTATCACTTACTTCAACCTGCAAAAGATTATAAAACTAAGATACCGCTGAAGAAAAAACAAATAATGACTCGTGATAGACAGAAAATGAAACTTAAAAAAAAACAAATCTCATTAAAAGGAGATAAAGTTATATCACTTGGTATAAGTGAAAATAAATTATTAAACTCAGAAATGAAATCAGAAGATGAGGAAGATAATATTAGTATTACTGAAACTGTTAGTTCATTAGAGACTAATGAAAACATAAGAGGAAGTAATGATTGTAAAATAGCAATAACTGAAAAACTTGGATTAGGTGCTGATCAAATTGATTCAAAGAATAGCAAAATTATAAAAACATTGAAACGAGAAGCAAAGATGAAAGAAATTTCACAACAGTTAAAAGTAATTGCAGAAGAACATATAAAACAATATATGAAAATAGATTGATCTAAATGTACATAAGGTTCTTGATTATCCATAAATGAATGTATAAGAAAGTTAACATAAAATAACAGAGGTAATGTAATTAGTATTTTATTTTTTAATGGTTTGCATTATTAATTTTGCGATCATAGTTGTATATAACATTAAGTACGTTGCACGCAACATAAAAATATATAAAAAAAAGTATTTCTTACATTAATATTACATTAATTACAGACGATCTGTAGTTGTTGATTAAATATGTCGAATGACACTTATTTATTTTTTAATTTACGTTGCTTAATTCAGTTTAATTAAAAAGTTGGATATAATATTACATTCGTATTAAATTTATTGTTCAAGTATAACAAAATAAAAATATTTATTTGTTATTCTAAACATTTCTAAATAATGTTTTTTAATAAAATGTCAATTTTTATTATTATATTAGCACACCTTATTTAAATTGATTTTGAAATACTGAATATTTTTAAATATTACATACTAACTGTAATTCAAATCAGATTTATGATTTTTTGTATTGAAGACATTTGATTGCAAACACTTTTGATTTAATTAGTATATCCATTACTTGCGAATATACAAACGCGGTTTGCTTTTCTCACCAATCTAAATCACCAGGAAGTTCATCAGGATAATCTCCTGTTAAACACGCAGTACAATGACCAATGTAACTGCTTTCACGATTATCCATTCCATCTCTTACAGCTTTTACGAGTCCGTCCACTGAAAGGTATGTTAAACTATCAGCTCCAACATGTTTGGCTAATTTTACATTATCTAGTTTATTAGCAATCAATTCTTCTCTTGTTGGTATATTAATTCCCATGTAGCAAGGATACTTTAATGGAGGTGAAGCTATTCTAATATGAACCTGTAAGATAGAAAAGATTTAGATATTTAGGTTTTAATACAATACAATACAATAATACGGATATTATATTTAAATAAAAATTATGAGAAATAGATACTTACTTCCTTTGCCCCTGCATCGCGAAGTAATTTAATAATAGGTCCAATAGTATTTCCTCTAACAATTGAATCATCTATAAGAATTAACCTTTTTCCTTTTACATTTTCTGATAAAGCTCCAAATTTCTTTGCCACCCCAAGTTGCCTAAGTCGTGTACTTGGCTGAATAAACGTTCTGCCAACGTATCTGTTTTTGCATAGTACTTCTGCAAAGGGTATTCGAGACTGTAAAAGAGTAATATTACATAAAAGTTTTTATTACCTGTTTATAAAATTTGTAAAAGTTGTACATTAACATAATAGATAATTTTAATATGCAAAGAAGTATGTGATACATTTCAATATTTAAATAGTTTTTATCATTTATACCGCGTAAATATGTTTTACCGACAATGTGTTGTGCAGTTTATGTAAGGATATGAAACACGAAAAAAATTATTGAGATGAATGTTATAGCACATACGGGATACAAACTATGTTGGTATTTTTTAATCTTGAAATAACCTTGTATAACTCTGTAAAAGGTCACCTTAAGTTCTTAAACGGAGTCATATCGTTTTTGTTACACATTGCAGCTGTCGTAAAAACATTTTAAAGACCTTGTATTTGGCACAAATCAATCTTGAGATACAAAATATCAAAGTTTACATACCACAGTTATTAATATTATTCGATGTACATTTAGAAGAAAGTGAAAATAGTACAGCATGAGATACTTCAATCTCATGATAAGACATTGCATATGTGATTTCTTTCTTCTGAGCTACTTAAAATAGTACAAAATTTATGATTTGTCTGTTAATAACGTAAATGAATTACGTCTAAGAATCATTAACAAAATTGGCTTGTATAAAATATACAGGCTTTTACAGTAAAAATGTTTCAATATTAGCTACAAAAAATATGTAATGAAAGATATAGGGTCCAATTTAAAAATTTAAACGCGACCTTCATAGTTTTCTACAGCTGTTGATCAAATAAATATTAGCACGTGTGCTCCCTGATGTACAACAACTTTCATTTTAATGGTTTTAATGATTTCAGATAAATTAAACTCACTGCATGTAATGAACTTTAAATTTATATGTTTACCTGTCTGGCATAACCATGCGCTGCTGCAGTTCCAGATTCAGGTACTGAGCTAACTATATCCGCTTCTACTGGAGATTCTAGAGCAAGCTCTCGTCCGCATTGCATGCGAACAGAATAAACCATCTGTCCTGTTTACAAAAATAAAATAAATTAATTGTCAATGTTATGTATGTTGATTATCTTCTTACGCATTTTCATTTTACTATATCATGCTGTTACCTTCAAAAATACTGTCACTACGTGCAAAATAAACATATTCAAAGATACAAAAGGCTTGAGGCTTTTTATCTGGTCTATCAACAATATCTATAGTTTTAATACCCTCACGCGTTAATTCCACAATTTCTCCAGGAAATACTTCACGAACGTACCGTGCTCCTATACTTAGGAATCCACATGATTCAGATGAAATGACCCAACCTTCAGCTTCATCATCATCATCCGACTCATTTCCTATCATGTAAAAAAAGTTACATTAAATCAGTTGCTAAAAAAATGTACATATTTTATTTACAGCAATGTAACAGAATTTATGCGACATATAATAAGAAACTCTAATATTGGATTGTAAGGTTATTATTAACATCTTATTAGAATTAATTACGCACCTAAATTACCAATTGGTACAATTTTTCCAAGACATAATGGACGATTTCCATAAGGATCTCGAACGCCATATATCTTATCTCTTTGCATAATTACTAATGAATATGATAATGGTGCTAATTGCATGAGATGTTTTATACGTGCTGGCCAATCTGGGCCATTAACTTCACCTTCAGGGGGATTTAAGCAGAGAGCTTGTGTTATTAACTCAGAATCTGAGTAAGTTGATAAACCAACTCCACGTCCTAATACCTATCAGTAAATTACAACTTTTTAATAAAGAATATTGAATTAATGTAGATACAGTTTGAGTGGTTTTTATCTTATGCGGTTACCATTTTTCTTAATGATTCTGTATTCACAAGTTCTCCATTATGAGCAACTGCTAATGCTCCATGTGCAGTGTGAACCACAAATGGTTGGCAATTAACTTCTTCACTTGCCGCACTTGTGCTATATCTAGTATGTCCAATTCCAAGATTTCCACTCAGTTTTCTCATATTTTCATCGTTAAATATGTTATTAATCATTCCCATACCCTTGTGAACATGAAAAGATTTTGAACATACTCCTTCACTTGTAACAATGCCTGCACTTTCCTGACCTCTATGTTGTAATGCTACTAAACCTAAATGAATATTAATAATGCATCAGTAATAGGTAAGAATACATATTAAAAAAATGAATAATAATTTACATATTGATATTTACCTAAACAAATCACTTGCGCAACATCAATTTGAGACGGCCAATCACCTGCAGCAATACATCCAAATACTCCACATTCATGTGTAAGACCAGTCATTGTTTGATCTCTTATTTTTTTCTTATTGCATTGTACTTTATCTCTTTTATTTTCTTTAGATAATACTTGAGTGCATGAAGTTATTTGCATATTGCAAGACATTTTAATTATAATCTGAAAAATATTCATACACAGATAACACAGAATTTATGAAATATTAGTATTAAAACCATAAATTTATTTTGCTAGACCAAATTAAAAAATTACATCTTCAGGTGTGCAATAAAAAATTAATTTAATTTTAAAATTTAAATAGGCTAAAATTATATATAATATTATATAACAATAAAAAAAATCATTTTTTAATACAGCAAAACACAACAGACCCCCTTGAGATTTCTTCTGCATTATCAGTAATGACCCTATAAACTATTGACCCCCAATAAACAGATAGAACTCTTCTTTCAATATTAGTGCTATATTTTTTTCAATATTCTTGCTTAATCAGTATTTCGCAACTGATTTCATCATTATACCATATTGACATCAATGTACGTAAAAAGTACATACATAAGTTAATCTTGCAGCTTGAGTCTTTTAATAAATGTAATAAAAAAATCTTAATAAATAATCACTTTACAATAATCTCAGTCAAAGTTGTGGTAGGCAATAATTTATTTAATGAGCAAAAAATAAAAAATCACAGTAAATACGATACAGATAATTGAACGTGTTTAACTTCTTCTAATCTCAATAATAAAAATTTTGCTAATTTATTCAAAGTTTTAATTTATTTAAGTTTAATCATTTAAAAAGCCTAGTTTTATCATTATTACGTTAATTATATTTTCTTTATTAGAGAATACACCTACTTATTGAATAAGATTCTTCGTTGTTTTATAAGTTAGAAAAAGAAATTATAAATTAAAAAAAAATTTTTATAAGTAAAATATTATCACTATCTTTCTTTAATGAATGAATCTTTCTCTCTCTCTCCTTTCCTCCCGCCCCTTTTGTGTGTTCTATTATTACGTCAAGCTGTTTTCATTTAAGCATACGAATTTTAAACTATGTTTGTACGTACCACGTGCGTCAAAAATTTGAACGTTCGTGATGCCTCCTGTCAGCTTGAAAGAGATCTGCATGAAATATCTTTCTCAACTGGCTTTAGAAATACGAATGCACACGCTGGCCAATGGAAACCTGTTTTTGACTGGAGGGGTTAGCTTATTTAGCTATTATCTTACTTTTAAGCTCTTAAGTGCCTATTTACACTTAATTAGTAAAATACCGGATATAATTTACTAAAATTTTACAGATATAATCAATTGTTCGATTCGTACATATGCATGCATTAAACTTACCCGCTGAATAATTATTCTTTCTTGTTTTATCATTGTAAATACTTTTACATTTGTTTTAGACTCCTCTGAATGTAGGTTAAATTTTCTGTAAATATAATTTAAGATCATATAACGGAAGCAATCCTATTTATCAGAACTAAGGAAACAGATTGTTTATGATTAATTATTATATATCTTATTATCATCTTTTATAATATCCACTTGTAATTTTATAAAATATAATGTCATCTGAAAAAAGCAATCTTTTTATGCACATTTTTATGTTCTAAATAAATACTGTAACGTTACCATTATATACGTACCCTTCAAATGATTAACGGAGCATTATTAAATAAGTTATATTAAATCTATTAAAACCTTTCTAAATTCCTTGACGTTAAATTCATGCATTCTGATCTTGTTCATTCTGAGACTTTTTATTTGTGTGATATACGTGATTCATAGATTTACCATTTAACCCTTAAAAAAGATAATTTATAAATTTACACCAATCAAATGAAGCACAATTTTGAAAGTGGGGATCGTTCATTACTTGATCATATAAGAACTGAGAAGCTGGTTGTATCATACAACTTGTATATACTACAAAGCGGATAGAAACCAGTAATGATGAGCGGCAAGTATTGGATCTAATTGCTATATAATATCTAATATCATTAATGGTAGTGTCATATTTTAAGGGAAAGAGAAAATAATAATTAGTGCTTTAAAAACTTATCAAAACAATTTCTTTCTTCTTTTTTTAATCTATGTTTTATAGGTACAACTTTCTAAATATTTGATTTACTTTGTTGAAGATAAAATTTTATATATCCTTCAATTACTATAATACAATGAATATTAAAAATTCTAAGTAATAGAAAAAACTGATGTGATAAAAATAATAAAATTTTATAGTATTTAAGAGATTTATTGTTTTCGGCTTGCACATAATTATAACATTTTTATTGAAAGTTGCTATTAGATAGACAAGTGAATTGCTTGTTTCGATTAATATAGCTTGCCAAAGAATTTGTCAAGAACTTTTTTACCATGCTTTCTTGTATTTACACTATGTTCTTTTGTGTATTACATACACACATATATACACGCGACGGGTGCGCGCACATATATATATATATTAAATATTAATTATGAAAGTTTTGTAAGTCCGTTTTTCTTAATTAAATCAATTTTGGACTTTGCATACCTATTTGGTAATGTTTCGTGCTCGTTTTTTTCACTTTTATTTTTTAATATTAATAATAAACATGAAGTAATAGCTAATCTTAAATTCATATATAGAAGTGTACTTTTTTCTAAATAATTTATTCAAACAGTATCATTATATAAATGTTTATATAAATGTAATGCATATATTAAAACGATATTACTATTTTAATGTTTAGCATAATTTTTTCATAAATTTTTATTTTATTTCCTCATAAAATATAAATAATTTTCCTTGAAATAGAATATGGATGTGGAGAACTCATAATTGAAGGAAAGACTAAAAAGGTCTATAACATTCTGAATGATTCTACTTTATGTCTCTTACAAAGCAAGGATCGCATTACTGCTGGAGATGGTGCAAAGTCCCACGACTTAAAAGGGAAAGCTGCAATTAGTACAGCTACCACAGCCAAGGTTTTTCAGTTATTGAATGAAGCTGGAATAAAAACTGCTTTTATCAAAGTGGTAAATAAAACTGCTTTTATTGCAAGAAAATGTCAAATGGTACCAATAGAATGGGTTACTAGAAGGTTAGCTACTGGCAGCTTTTTAACTAGGCACAAAGGTATAAAAGAATAATAATGATTTTTTTGCTTAGAGAAACATATGTAGACATTTATTTTTATTACTTCACTTTAAATTTTGTTATTTAGGAGTTTCTGAAGGATATAGGTTTAGTCCACCATTACAAGAAACATTTTTTAAAGATGATGCCAATCATGATCCTCAATGGTCAAAAGAACAAATTATTTCTGCTGGTTTTAAATTAAATGAACTTGTCATAGGAAAGGATGAATTCGATATTATGCAGTGTACTGCACTTGCTGTATTTGAGATTTTGGAAAGAGCATGGGCAACTAGAAACTGTGCTCTTATAGATATGAAGATAGAATTTGGCGTAGATATAAATCATGAAATTATGGTTGCAGACATAATTGACAGTGATTCTTGGAGATTATGGCCATTTGGTGATAAAAGATTGATGAAAGATAAACAAGTATTTGATACAGTTATCCCACAACAAAAGATATAATATTTTCTCATTTTAGTTCCATTATCTTTTTTTCTTGCAGGTGTATAGAAATTTAACCACTGTCACCCAAGAAGACTTAGATACAGTGAAACATAATTTCGAATGGGTAGCAGATCAGCTTAACTATCTTGTTCCATCATCTAATAGCCTTGTTATCATTTTGATGGGGTCACCTTCTGATAAAGAACACTGTAATATAATAGCAGAACATGCAAGGCTCTTAGGTTTAAAAGTTGAACTTCGTGTATGCAGTGCTCATAAAGGTACTCAAGAAACATTGCAAATTCTTGCAGAATATCAAGGTAATTATGAAAAGGTATGTATGTTATTTAGTTTCAAAAGTAAATATATCATAATTTTTATACACAGTGTTTCTTGTTGGAATTAAAAGGTTTTATAATTGTATTTTAATATGATTCCCAGGCAAAATTTATTTTACACTCTATATGGTATTTAAAATATTTTAGAATATTTCTTCACAGAAAAATACATATTTACATTCATTTGAATTTAAAATTATAATCGTAACAATAACAATGGATGATTCACTCTATTTAATATAGCAACAACCATATTTCAATTCACGACAAACTTTATATCGCTCGGTCGTATATCATGAAATTTTTCGATCGCCAGAGAACAAACAATAATATTGTTGATATTAATAAACATTCATTGTTTGTTTCTAAATTATCATGAATTTTTCTTGCCTCTCTTAGATGGTGCTAATAGCTGTAGCAGGGAGAAGTAATGGATTGGGTCCAGTACTCTCTGGAAACACATGTCTGCCTGTTATTAATTGTCCACCTTTCAAACCAGAGAACATTTCACAAGACTTATGGTCGTCAATTAATGTTCCTTCAGGTGAGTTGTTAGACATAACTTAATCATACCTGTATTTTTCTCAGTAGAACATTGTCAAATAAACTCTATTCTATTTTTAGGAATCGGGTGTACCACAGTTGCTTTTCCTGAAAGCGCAGCCTTAGCTGCCGCTCAGATTCATGCATTGCACGATCATCTGATTTGGGCACGTCTACGAGTGAAACAATTAATGAATTTCGTCACTTTAAAGCAAGCCGATGTTAAACTAAGGAAGTTTAATCAAATTAATTTTGTTGAACCTTAAATTGTACAAATTCATGCAAATCAACCTACCATAAATACCTTTTAATTCATAATTTCGGTTGACGTATTAACATTCCGTTTTTACAGAATTTGTTTGGATTATAAGCATGGAGGCTTATAGTATTATGAGTTGTGAATAATACTCAAGTAATCATTTCGTAAATAACTTTTATAAGTGCTTATGCTGACCATTTTTTTTATATACTATACTATTGTCTCTTCTAGTTATTCTTTATTGCTTACAAATATATAATGTTCATTTATCTTCACTTAAACAGATTTATGAATAAGATAAAAATATACTTTATACTTCATGTATGAACAATTTTTATGTAGCATGTATTTGATTTGAAATAAACCACGGTAATCGGATTAAGTTAATCATGTATCAAGTATAGGTTAACTATTACTGTATAATCATTATTATTACAGGCTCGTTACTATTAATATCGAGCTGCTAAAGTTTCTATTTCATCAATTCTCTTTGGACAATTTTCTGTTAAAATTACCGGACCATTTTCACTTATTAAAACATCATCTTCGATCCGAACAGCTAAGCCATGAAATTCTGACGGAGCAAATTGATTTTTGTGATTAACATATATTCCTGCAAATAATAAAAGATTAAATTATTCTAAAAATTGAGGGGGAGAAAAAGAAATAAAACATTATTCTTGATGTTCTACATTATCCTACCAGGTTCTACAGTGACTATTATTCCTGGCTGGAGTTTTAAGTTTCTAGAAATTTTTCCTGTGTCATGCACATCCATTCCCAAATAATGGCTTACGTGATGTGGACAATACATGTAAACTGCAGAAAGTAATTCATTTCTGCTTAAATGTTTTGGTATTAATCCAACCTCTTGTAGTCTTTTGCCTAATAAAGAACACATGTCGTGATATAACTGATCTAATGAAGGCAATTCTTTTAGTTTATGAATTAGAATGTTTTGAATATCCAGCACTATGCTATACAAAACTTTTTGCTCTTCTGTAAATAATCCATTGATTGGCCATGTTCTTGTTACATCGGATGAATAACCATGATATTCACAACCTAAAGAGAATTAAAAATATAAAGTTACAGTGGATATAAAGGGTATAACATTTCTTCTGTAAATTAATTATTTATATTTATTAATGAACCTGCATCCATTAAAACCATGTCTCCATCTTGAATCATTTGGTTGTTGGTAATATAATGAATAATATTACCATTTCTACCTGCAGCAACAACTGGTGGATATGCTAGAAATTCTGCTCCGTTCATCCGACATTTGTAATCCACAATTGCAAACAAATGATGCTCGCTCATTTTGGGTTTTGATATTTCTATAGTTTTAGTTATTGCTGCTGAAATAATCTCACAACTCTTTTTCATTAACTCTATTTCAGACTGTGATTTAATTAGTCTAATATTATGCATTATACTTGTTGGAGAAATAAGTGTTTGACCATTTGTTATTTTCATTAGTTCACACAACTTCTTATGTAAATTTGGTTGTGCTACATCTACGCTATCATACCAGATGATACTTTTTTTATTTTCAATTACAAAAGAAACGAAGAACTGTTCAAATTCGGTTACCGGAAGCGCTGAATCAACACCAAACATTTTAGGTGCTATTTGAACTTTAGTTTTAGGACCATCCCATAATTCAGAATGTTGATCTTGCTGTATCATAAATAGAGTAGTTATAAAATTATTATCTTTTATTGTAATTACTAAAATACTATCAGGTTCTTGACAACCACTAAAATACAAGAAGTCTGTATTCTGACGGAAAACATATGGAATTTTGTCAGACATGTATACTTTGGATGAAGAAGGAATTATCACAATATGCGATTTTCCTATATTTGCAATACAAGCATGAGAAATAATATATTCCACTAATTTGTTTCGTCTGTGTTTAAATTCACAAAGTTGAATACCAGGTATAACTTCTCCATTTTTCATTAAATGAGGATGCGTTGTCGCTGTTGGTTGGCCACATGATCGACAAAAAATGCTCAACGACTCTTCATTTTGTCGTGGATTTAAATTATTTGTAATTGTACTTAATGAATGTCGTATATCTGGTCTCTGCCCTAAAATTATAATCACTATTGAAGTAATATAAACTTAGTTTATCAACACTTTACTTTTTGTATGTGTATTTGAAAACGGATAACCTATTATTTTTCCTTACTTTTGTATCTTTATTTCTTACCGTATTTTCTGATTTGACATATAACGGTGTTTCTCACGGTATTAAACATTTTAATACACTTGTAAATAAAATATTTAGGGGCATGAAAAATTTTTTTTTTTTAATAAATTCATAAAAGCATCGGTAGAGTATGATAGAGCATTATATACAGTATTATTTAACAACGTGATATAGAGTCGATTTACGGAAATTTTTATAAATCGTATACAATATAGGTAGGTACTTTGAACTGCCAAGGGCCAAGATGACAACCATAGCGAGAGTGAGACTAGTCGTCCGAAAAAATTGTTTAGTTTAATACGACAGTGCATTACCAACCATTTGGGTTGTTTCTTTAACAATCAATAACGTAGTCGAAGATTGTGTAATTTCTTTGTGAAATATTAAACTTGATGCTGTAATCAAATACAGTTATATCGATTAATTATTACGTTTAAAATATTAGGCAGTGAATTTTAATTATATGCATAATGTAATTTTTTAAACAAAAGTGATTTCGTGTGTGAAATATTAATAAAACAAAACGATCATCAGTTTTAATAAACATTGATTATTTTATCCCAGGATGAAGTTGTAATCTTTCAAATGTACGTGAAAAAAAAGATGAAAAATTTTACTTCAGTATTTTAACCAGCCTAGGAAAAGTGGATTAGTAAATTATTGAAGATTGCTTAAAATAAAAATTTCATTTTGTTCAAATGAATTCTGAAACTTCTCATTGAAAAGAAGAGCGATATATGTTACAGATTTATGTGATGATTAAAAAATAGAAAAGTTATTGTACTCTGTATATGCAATTAATTACATATTATTATGTAAACAAATTTTTTTAACTTCAATTATTTCTTTTTTTAATTTCACAGATTAAAATTGATTGATCTTTGGAAACTTGTTATGTATCAAGAATTTAACATGAGCATTCAATTGGATATTATAATGAGGTCAGAAATCCGTTTGGATGCAAAGTGGCTTAAAACAGATTTGAAACGTTTACTTTATCGGGATGGTTTAAATGAACTGTGGAATGAAATGGTACGAGATGGAGAAATCGTGGGTTCCTTTAGTAATGGTCTAGTTAATGCAGCAGGCATAACAGCTAGAAAAGGTATTAAAAGACTTTCAGATGATGCTTGTTTTAGTTAAGTTTATATGAATTAGTAGTACATTTTTCTACCTCTTTCAGGCGAAAGTGGCCATTATTATTGTAACATGGGAGTGTTATCATGTCTTTGTTGCAATGGAATTTGTGGTCCACAACATGGTTGCAATTGTGGGCCTTGTCAAAAATTAGATGAAGAAGAAGCAGCAAGAACAAGCACATCTATGGAGAAATGTTTATCAGCTGAACGCATAATGGATTCTTGGATTTGGGGTCCTCAGCCTTGTAAAGAATTTTATGTCAATATAAAATAGTATTTTGTGCTAAATATTATATTTCAACTATGTGTGATTGAAGGTGTAAAATTTTTTACTCACAGGGCGTTCATAATTGTCGTTGTAATATTTAAAACATTTTTCAGCTGTTTACGATTTAACAGCATGTATTAATTTACTAATCAAGGAACAAAGAAAATTATGTTACGAAGTTGCAAACAGTACACTGTCTGCTACACGATTGAGACAACGTTTAATAGTAGCACGACGATATTTTACGGCTCTCTCTCGTCATAAACCACAGGAAACCAAAGATGTCCCAACAGCATTAAAATCTACCTCTAAATTACAAAAAATGTACAGTAATCATTGATATTAAGATTAAAGTAATGCATTTATTTGAGCATTTTACATAACATTTAGTGATTTTAGTAATTTCAGTAATTTTGTTCATTTCAATCATTTCAATCATTTCAATAATTTCGAGCATCACGAAATTATTTAGATTATAGAAGTTGTATATATACACGCTCGGGTGTGTGTGCATGCATGCGCTACATGTGTGTTGTTGTTATTGTTGTTGTGTTGTTATTATTGATTATCGAATCACTCTATTACTAGGAATTTTTGTTACATATTCTTTAAAATTGTTACATATATATCGTATCGATGTGTATCGAAAGTATAACTGTAATATAATTTTAGTGTAAAACCGAATGATGAGAAGGCAACATTGGGTTTGGCACGTGTAGGATCTCGCGCAGCGCTCAACTTTTCATTCGCATATTTACGACGTGCTTGGAGGTCCGGAGAAGACGTAGAATTTTGCAGCGAGCTTCTATCAGAGTCACTAGAAGCTTTACAATCGTTACCCGAAGCTACGCTTTTTGATGAAACTAACGTTTCACAAGTATGGCTAGAAGTAGTGGAACGATCAGCAAAATTTTTAAGACAAGTTGTTACAGGGTAAAGTTTACGTTTTCACAATCCGTCGAACTATTTATTGCGATGGAATTGTCATTTATTTGTGTGCTCTGTGTTTGCTATATATAACTACATATATGTAAACTGCTTCATCATTTTTAGGGATATAGTTAGTGGAAGATCATGGTGTCCTATTCCAATAGCCGACCAGCACACGGCTCTTTGTTTATTACTAGAATTGGTGACACAGAGAGCTACATTGTCGAGTTTATTAGATTCTGTTTGTTTGTTACTTCATCTGAGCGGTAAACATAAACATCAGGACAACCGAGTAATGCCGCCTGGGAGCACAGCTCCGTTGGTGCCAATACTGCGACGATTAAACATGATATCAGCTTCTAAGTCGAGACGAATAGACACAAACGTTTCACCAGGTCCTTGCGAAGTTTTACTAAAGTATTTGAGGTTACCGGAGGACGATTCTACTTCCGTGGATTTGCGAAAAGCAGCGGTGATAATAATGTGCAATCTGAGTAGATTGGCCACTCCTCTTTTACCACCAATCATTAACGATAGGTTCCAAAAGCATCATAGTCAAACGTTTCAAGAAGTTGTAGCTTGGGGAAGCGTGAAATTTGGTAACGGATCTTCTCCGTTTTATTGCGATGCTGTTGCAGAGCTCGGCATCAAACAACTTTGTTGTACCGAAAGAGCTTTGATGATTCTTTCGATCAGTGGAAACGTTTACATGATGTATTATGCATCGGAAACCCAATATCCCCAAAGAGTGTACGGGTTTTCTGAAAAGCTAGTTACAATGATCGCTTCTCATCCAGATGGTACACACTATTTGGCTTTAACGGAGGACAGTTCTGTTTATTCTTGGGGAAATGGTGACGGCGGTCGATTAGGCCACGGAGACAAAATATGGTACGAGGAGCCAAAGCTGATCGAAGCACTGGTCGAGAAAAATATTACTTTTATAACATGCGGAAGTACATATTCGGCAGCCCTCAGTTCAAACGGTGAATTATACACTTGGGGAAGAGGAAATTATGGAAGATTAGGTCACGGGAACTCGGACAACATGACAACTCCTACGTTAGTGACTGGTTTGAATGGACACATGGTTGTACACGTGGCATGTGGTAGCGGGGATTCTCAGACGTTGTGCGTTACTGCTTCTGGCATAGTATTCTCGTGGGGCGACGGGAATTACGGGAAGCTTGGTAGAGGTGGTTGTGACGGATCTAAAACGCCAAAGATAGTTGATAAATTATTGGATATAAACGTAGCTAAAGTATATTGTGGTGGACAATTTTCGGCGGCTTTAACAGCGTATGGAGAAGTTTATACTTGGGGAAAAGGAGAAGCTTACCGATTGGGACATGGGAACGAGGAGCACGTTAGATATCCGAAAGTGATCGAAGCGTTGAAGATGAAAAAGGTGAAAGAAGTGTGCGTAGGAAGCTTACACGTGTTAGCGTTGACAGAGGATCAACTGGTTTATGGATGGGGAAGAAACGATTACGGCCAAATTGATCCGGCGTTAGGTAACGTTGTACCCGAACCAACAGTTTGCCCGACATTATCTGGGAAAAATGTGATTGGTTTAAGTTGCGGAGCGACGCAAAGTTTCGCATGGTGCACGTCGGCCTGGTCGGTCGCGAATAGAGTAGCTTTCGTCGTGGACATTTGCGAGGAGTGTTTTCGATTGTTGGACACATTATTAAGCAAGGCATGCGAAGGGTTGCCAGGTACACGACCACCTACTCAAGATCGCGAATGCTTAGCGGTCGCCACATTGAATTTAATCCGATTACAATTGCACACTATGATAACGCATAATATCGAAGGTAAATCGGTCGGGCTGGCTGGTACTCCGTTATTAAACTCTTTGAAACAACGCTGCGTGATGCTTGCAAGCAGTACAGGCATTCTGGCCACAATTCAAGAAGCAGCTCAAGCTGTACTGCAGACCGGTTGGAGTATATTATTACCGACAGCGAATGAACGCGCAAAGACGTTGTCGAATTTCTTGTCGAAAGCAAACTGCGTCGGCGGTGGCAGTTTCGAGCAAATAAATGGTAGCAATGGCCAACAATTTATGGCGGATTTGTTAGTTTCTAGCCTAATGGCAGACGGTGGCCTGGAGCTAGCATTAAAGACCGCGGTGAAGGCAGAAACGAGCGAACTCGCGGACGAAAAAGAATTTCTCGCGAGCAGTAGCAATAACGCGAGTAAATTAACAACGGACACGAAACAGACGAAAGAATTGAATTCGGAGAAGAATAACACGAGTATATCGTTGTTGCAGCTACTGAAACAATTGATTAAGAATGCCACCTGTATTACGCAGTCGAAATTACTGGTTGCTCAACAGTTGGCAGCTCGTAACTATGAGGAACCACATAGGAATGATAATAATTCTCCAAGTCTGAATCTTCTGCTGAAATTTCAACGATTGTTGATCGCGCAACTGTACGAGGGTATCAACGGTATCGGAGCAAAGAAATTGCACGATCAAGAAATGGTCGGAGCAGAGTCACTTCTAAAGAAATACGTCTCGCAAGTTTGCGTTCACGTAACCGACGTAATATCGTTCGCGGCCGAGCTTGCGAATACCAGCATCAAGCAGTTCGTTTTCGTTAGTACCATTCTAAGGGGTGACATCGTAAATGTTTTATTGCCCGAGCTAGTCACCTGTCTTACTTTGCTACAACTGGATTATCCACTGTTGTTGCTCAATATGAATTGGATGGAAATAATGACACCGATGCTGGAAGCGGTCGATCGATTTAACAAATTGTTGCCTACGATCGAGAAAAACGAAACGGACGATTTGTGTTGGCCTGGTATCATTGCACCGCAGCATGGCAATAAAACATCGATCTCGGATGAGCCTTCGGTTATTCGTTGGGCCGACCTGGAAAATCATAACCGTGACGGTGGCCTTTGGGTAGTGGTTAATAACAACGTGTACGATGTTCAGGACGTTCGATTCGATGGAAGGTCGAACTCGTTAGAGGGCGTTCAGAGAAGAATGCTCCTCGGATGGGGGGACGGTTCGAGCGGCGGTGAGACGAACGTTGGTTCGCGTTGTCAATTACCACGAACCATGATGGATTCTTATTTCGTTGGTCACTATTGTCACTCCGAGCCGGAAAACACTGAGATTACGATAGACGTGACTGACGTGTGTTCCTGTTTCCTCGACACAGAAAGAGCTTTGGGTTTCCTTTTGGGGTTACATGCTCACAGAATGCGGCAGAGTCTACCGTTGCAAACGGCCGAAGAGGAAGCCGGCCGTTGGTTGAACAGGAACTTCCTCAGGGGTGGGCTGATAGTGTTACAACCACCGAACCCTTATGAAGAGGAGAAAGGAGAGGCAAGGAGCAACACTTCGACGGCCGCGAATTCACCAACGGAACCTTTGCTTCCTGTTCGCACGAAAAATGAGCCGCAAAGGGAACGACGGGAAGAGGATCGGGTTACAGCGTTTGTTCACGCTCTGGCTGAGACTCACAGGACCGATGCTCAGGTTCACACGTTCTTAACGATAGTCGACAGGTATTCGAAAGCGAACAATCTTCTGGCACACTCCGAGTTCTGTGGTGATCATCCGGTTGAAGAGGTCAGTCGACTTTTAATGGCGGTTATCATAAAGCATCTTGCTCTCGGCCACCAGGCGATTAGTTTAATCGATCATCAGGAAATAGGAACCGAGAACTGTCCGAAACTCACGAAACAATTGGCTGAGATGGTTAGGGCGGTTCATCAAACTAAATGGAATTTAATCAGGATCAGGCAGCAGCAAAATAGAGGTTACAAAGAGGTGTGTGCTCCGGCTCAAGAAAAGTGTAGGTTTCTTCTTTACGAGGTCAGATCGGCAACCAGTTACGAAATGAAAGGGTTGCAGGATTTAAAGTTGTTACACACGGTTGGGAAGTTTCGGAAAACCGTCGAAACTGTAATTAAGGACATTCGAAAGAACAAGGTTTCTTCTAGCAAACCGGAGGACATTGTGAACGCTTCGATTCAGAATGCAAAAATGAAAATCAAATCTGACGATGATACAACGACGATGACAACGATAACGTCACCGACAGCGACATTGGCGACGACTGTGACGATAGCTGTAATAGCAGCAACAACAACAATGGCAACGCCAACGTCAACTTCAATGCCGACGCCGACGTTGACGCCGACGTTGACGCCGACGTTGACGCCGACACCGGCACCGGCACCGGCAACGACACCGGCACCGGCACCGGCACCGACACCGACACCGACACCGACACCGACATCGACCTCGACCTCGACCTCGACCTCGACCTCGACCTCAACCTCAACCTCAACCTCAACCTCAACCTCGACGCCAACAGCGTCGTCGACACCAACACCGTCGTCGTCAACGTCAACGTCAACGTCAATGTCAATGCCAACGTCAACGCCAACGCCAATGCCAACACCAACGTCAACGTCAACGCCAACGCCAACGCCAACGCCAACGCCAACGCCGACGCCGACGCCGACGCCAACGCCAACACCATTGACAACAATGGCAACGCTGGTAACAACACCGACGCTGACGCCGATACCGACATCATCAACGACGGCACCGATATTGATACAAGTACAGACACCGAGTTCAGTACTGACCTCAACTTTGATACAGAAGGAAGCAAATGACCGATCGCTACCGCCCTCCTCGAGATTGGAGAATGTATCGGCCACGAAGAAAGTGTTTACTAAAATTAACGAAAAGCTGAAACAGAAAAGTTTGAATATCGACTCGAGCGAGCTGATGGGAAATATTATAAATTTTGTGATCACCGAGGACGGTGGAGATGTCGAAACTCTACGTCGTGCTATGTACTGTCAGATGCAACGGGCAAAGTTGCGCGAGCAGGGGATCCTGATGATGCAGCAATTACTAAAGAAAGACTGTTTGATAACATCGGTAAAGTATTCGTTGTTGAATGGTTGGCTTGGCCTGTCCCACGAAAATAAATCCATGAATGATGGAATAACGCATTGCCTCGAGAACATTGAGTCGATAACACCGTATCAAAAGTCGAAGATTATTCTGGCCGAGGCGGAAGTAACTTCGTGGGCAGTGCAAGCTTTACGGGCGTACGTTATTCAAGCAGAGCTGCCAAGCAAGCCAAAGATCAACGATAAGAGTAGTTTGAATCAAGGAACATACACTTGGTTACGAAAATTGCCGAGAGCAAGATTTTTGCTGACGATATTGGGTATGCTGACCAGCTATCAGCACGCGAACGAGATCGGATTGCTAATCAATTCCGGCACTCTGTCCAGCATCTTAACGTTACTCAGACAAATTGGACCATCGTCATCGTTGTCGTCATCGTCGTCGTCGTCGTCGTCGTCGTCGTCGTCGTCGTCGTCATCGTCGTCGTCGTCGTCGTCATCGTCATCGTCGTCGTCAGCGGTACCCATGGACGCTGAGGTGACTGTGAAACCGAAGGATGCGATGGTGACAGCCATTTACGAGGATAGCCTGGAGAAAAACAAACCTCCGAGCGTACAATTGACCGGTATGGAATTAGCCGCTCTGATGAAAATCGGTACAAGAGTGGTGCGCGGTGTCGACTGGAAGTGGGGCGATCAGGACGGTTCTCCACCGGGCGAAGGTCGAGTGATTGGCGAGCTCGGCGAGGATGGCTGGATTCGTGTGCAATGGGACAACGGCGCGACCAACTCGTATCGCATGGGTAAAGAGGGGAAGTATGACTTGAAATTGGCCGATCCGCCGACGCCACCGGAAACAGATAGCGAGATCGAATCAGCCCCAGAGCTAGCTAAGATCGATAATAAAACGGGCGACACGGTGGATGTCCATCCAACCACTTGCTTGAAATCCGCATCATTCACCGCGTTACGCGTTCTTTTGCTCTGCTGTGGTATCGAGGCCGATAAGGTGGCACCTTCCGCTATAAAGATACTTGCTTCCACGTTGCGCGGTATCGTGTCCTCCGCGTACAAGCCGAAGTTTAACGCGCGGTCACAACTCGCTAGAGAACATCATGAAACTTGGGCGACCCTCGGTTTGTTGAGAGCGATTGCAAAGTCTGTGGATCTTTGTAAATCATTGAGCACAAAACCGTGGATCGATTTCCTTTTGAACGTGATCGCCGACCACAATAATCCGGATCTAGAAAAACAATTAATGGCGGTACGGTTACTTGCCGCAATCTTGCCCTCCTGGTCGGTTGACAATCCACACCAGCTGTCTTTCCTCGAAAAGGTTTTTCGTATATTGGGACACATTGCGCTTAGCGGTGACCTCGGCGACACATCCGAACTCTATGCGAATAAATGTCGCGTTTCTCTTACCGCTTCTCATAGTTCCACTGTGGTCGAGGAGCTAATCTCGTTGGTCAGGTATCTGCATTCCCTTCCGAAATGGAATACGATTTTGAACACATTTCTTACTTCGAAATTGTCTCTCGCTTCTGATCTGTTGAGCGACGGGCCGCTATTTCATATACAAGTAAATGAGAACGGCGGGGAGAACAGTTTGAATATTCAAGAGACGGTGATGGCGGCGCTTATCGTTGTCGGAGGTCTCGATGATAGACCTAGGATCGGAGGTCCGGTCAACGTAGACGGACAAGTCGGGACTATATGCAAATTCACTAAACATTCCAAGATTCTTGTGCATATACACGACAACGAGAACGGCGATACACGTAAGAAAGTTTCATTTTTTGGAGTGAAACGGGTGAGCGAGAGGTTTCGTTTGGATCGAATGCCCATGCCGGATTCTCTTATCTCTGCCTGGGCGAATTTGTTGCTGGGTCATCGAGGAATGGACAAGAGACCAAATGGCATGCCGGTTATAGCTGGTTCGGTGAATACGTCTATTCTACGTAATCAACAACAACAGCTCGCTGCGTTAAATGCCGGAAAGACTATGTTGGATTACCAAACAAAATTGAGAAGAGTATTAAAATATTCCATTAATGGTAACACCAACAGCTGTAGAAATAATAATAACAACCACACGGGCGATGCAGGCAATCGCGAGGTTAATAAACGTACTACGATCAAAAGCCGTTCATTCGATCGCGTTCGTCATGATTGTCGCAAAGACAACGATGACAACAATGAAGAAGAGGAACGGATGAAGGAAAGGGCGGTGGAAGAGATGCAGACGGGTGATTTAGTAGAGCAAGAGGATGGAAAAGATGATGATAATAACGAGAACGACGGCAACGTAAATGCCGAAGATGAAGGGAACGACGAAGATGACGTTGACGACGACGAAGACGATGATGACGACGACGATGACGGGGACGATGACGACGACCACGAAGATCACGACCACGACCACGTTCACGACCATGACCACGATCACAACCACGACCACGACCACGACCACGACCACGACCACGACCACGATCACGATCACGATCACGACCACGATCACGATGATGATGACGAGGAACAGGAGGGTGAAAATTATAATGGTTCAGCTGCTGTCGTTGATGTTGCCAGGAACAATAGTAACAGAAACAGTAGCAAGAATAAAAATAAGAATAACGATAACAATAATAGTAATAATAACAATAATAATAATAATAACAATAACAATAATAATAATAATAACAATAATAATGATAATAATAATAGTGGCAAATTCGAAAATCGTTATAGCGGTATTCGTAATCGCAAACGTCTCAACGGTGATCTCGCGACTCGAGACGTTGATAGCGAGGACAACGAAGAGGATGGGACAAACAGCAACGTCGATGGTAGTTGTAACAGACGAACGACTCTCTTCCAAAAAATGCTTGTGCGAGCCACAAGGCCGCAACCATTGAAGCCTATATTCAAGCGGAAGGAATTGGAAGAGGCTGCACTAGCGGTTTCTCAGTATTTGGCATCCGAACTAAGACGTTCGCCGATTCAGGGAGCAAGAACGGTAGCGTTAACGTCGGGAATAACGATGACGGCGACAGCGACGACGACGACAGTGACAGCAACAACAGTAACAACGGTAAGAGGGGCAGGGGTACGAGCAGGAGTGTCAGGTCAATTTTCGGAACCCGATTCACCCGTTTCTGATTGTTCTTTGGTATCGTTGACTTCCAGTCAGAGAAAGCATTGCAGAAGTAGTAGTAGAAAAAGTGCTCCACCGATGAGCCCTGTAGTCGCGCAATTGACGGAGATGGGTTTTCCGAAGAGGAGCGTAGAATTTGCGATTAAAAGTTTGACCACCGCCGTTGGTTTTGTCACGGCTGAGAGCGTGGTCGCTTGGCTCCTTGAAAATCCAGACGCCGCGTTAAGCGACAGCGAAACGTTATCGAGTGTGTACGGGTTGTCGGATCCTGAGGACTCTACCAGCGAAAACATCGACGATTCTCCATCAACGCATGATCCTGTTTCCTCCTCGTTGGCACCGCCGAATTACATGAAGCATACCGATTTCCTATCCGTCGACGAATACGCGATCTACGTGAGGGACAACTTAACACCGGGAATGCTGGTGCGGTGTTGTAAAAGTTACGAAGGAGTGGAATACGGTGATGTAGGCCAAGTGATAAAAATTGATCCCGAAGGTTTGCACGATTTGAACGTTCAAGTTGCGTGGCAGCGTAAAGGCGGGACCTATTGGGTTAGGTTCATTCATATCGAACTGTTAGGTCATCCGCCGACGATACCGGGCCCGGCCACGCTCAAGATCGGCGACAATGTGAGGGTGAAGGCATCGGTGACCGTGCCGAAGTATAAATGGGGTTCGGTGAATCATCAAAGTGTCGGAGTGGTTACAGGTATAATAAACAATGGAAAAGACGTGTCGGTCGATTTTCCACAACAAAGCGGTTGGACTGGTTGTGTGATAGAAATGGAGCGAGTCCCCTCCTGCCATCATTCAGTATCTTGCAACTGTTGTCACCTGTTGCCGATATCCGGGCCGCGATTCAAGTGCAAGTATTGCGAGAATTACAATCTATGCGAGAATTGTTTTTATACAAAACGATGCCATCGGCACGGGTTCAATCGAATCGTCGAGCCAGGCTCGGCTGCGGTGTACGCCGGCAAACCGGGAAGATATCACAGGCAAGATTACACAGAATCATCTCTGATCGACGACTGGTCCAAGTGTATACGAACATTGAGCGTCTCCTCCCGGGAGAGCTGGGCTACGCGGTTGGTAGATGGAGCCGGACTTTACTGGCAGAGTTGCGGTTCACAAGGCAAGCATTGGATCCGTATAGAAATGTTGCCGGGCATTCTGGTACATTCGCTGAAGATAATCGTGAATCCGCAGGATAGCAGTTACATGCCATCACTGGTAGCGGTGAGCGCCGGCGATTCGTTCACCAGTTTGATAGAGTTGGCGACGATCGGTGTACGGCACACCGATACGAGCGTTCCTTTGCTTCAGGATACGAAGGAATATTATCCATGTATCGAGATAGCGATAAAGCAGTGTCGAAACGGCGGAATCGATTGCAAGATACGCGGCCTTCAGATAATCGGGAAAAGGAAAATGTTCGAGAATCAGTTAGCAACGTCGGTTTCGTTTTTAGCCTCGGACTGGGAGATCGTTCAAGAACAGATGAACTCGCAACGTGGATCCGAACCACCGCCACAGCACTCGGCGGTTTACGTGTGGGGCTTGAACGATAAAGATCAGCTGGGCGGGTTAAAAGGATCGAAGATCAAGTTGCCGGTGTACAGTGAAGTTCTCTCAAAATTGAAGCCCGTTCACATAGCCGGCGGTAGCAAAACTCTATTCGTGGTTAGCCAAGAGGGAAAATTGTACGCCTGCGGTGAAGGGACGAATGGTAGACTCGGCTTAGGAGATGATAGCAATGTATGCGAACCGAGACCTATCCCGTTTCTCAGCCAATACGTGATTAAGAAGGTGGCCGTTCATTCCGGCGGAAAGCATGCGTTGGCGCTTACACAGGACGGCAAAGTGTTCTCCTGGGGTGAGGGGGAGGATGGTAAGCTGGGCCATGGGAATATCGTCTCTTTGGACAAGCCAAGGTTAATCGAGGCCCTAAAGTCTAAGAGGATACGCGACATCGGCTGCGGATCCGGCCATTCGGCTGCCATAACCAGCAGCGGAGAACTGTACACTTGGGGGTTGGGCGAGTACGGTAGATTAGGCCATGGAGACACAGCGACGCAACTGAAACCAAAACTGGTACAATGTTTGGTCGGCCAGCGTGTGATACAGGTCGCATGCGGTAGCAGGGACGCACAAACGATGGCGTTGACGGCTGACGGATCGGTTTATTCCTGGGGCGACGGAGACTTCGGTAAACTAGGCCGAGGAGGAAGCGACGGTTGTTATACGCCCCTTGTGGTCGATCGACTGAACGGTTTAGGGGTCGTGCAGATCGAATGCGGTGCTCAGTTCTCCCTCGCGCTCACAAAATACGGTGAGGTGTGGACCTGGGGCAAAGGAGATTATTTTCGACTTGGTCACGGTAACGATCATCACGTTCGAAAGCCCACGTTGGTTGAAGGACTCCGCGGGAAGAAAGTGATACACGTGGCTGTCGGTGCTCTTCACTGTCTGGCGGTAACGGATACCGGCCAGGTGTACGCTTGGGGTGACAACGATCACGGTCAGCAGGGGAACGGTTCGACGATCGTTAACAAAAAGCCATCGTTAGTACACGAGTTAGACGATGCTCGAGTGAATCGAGTATCCTGCGGCTCCAGTCACAGTATCTCTTGGGTCTTGACCGACCAACCGGCGACAAGCAATCAAGAACCGGTGATGTTTGCAACGGCTAAGGATCCGCTTGGTCAAACGTCGCTTAAATTTCAAAGCATCGTCACCACCACCGTCGCCACCGCTATCGCCACTGCCGCCACCGCCACCGCCGCCACCGCCGCCACCGCCGCTACCACCGCCGCCACCACTGCCACCGCCGCCACTGCCTCCTCCTCCTCCTGCGTCGCGGACACCGATTCGTCTTTCTACCCAATACCTTCGTGCTCCAAAATATCCACCGTTCTCTCTACAACTACGGGTGACGTTGTTGGTACCGGCGACGCAACCGTCGGCGGCTCCACCGTTTTCCCTACCAACAGACCCTCTCTGTCGAGCATTATTCTATCATTAGAGAGTAACGTAGCGAAACAGCAAGCGTTGCAGCACGTAATAAATGCGCTTCGGATAATACAAGCTCGAATCGCTGTAGTGACAGCATTGCAAAGTCATTCGACGTTAAAATCGGTTGGTAACATTGGTGCTGGTATTGGTATCGGGGTCGGTGTCGGTGTCGGCGTCGGCGTCGGCGTCGGCGTCGGCGTCGGCGTCGGTGTCGGTAACGGATGTTCGATGACCGAAATGACACTACCGGACGGAGTAGTTACCACCGGATCGAGTGTCATCGCTGGAGGGCATAACCACGTTTACCAAAATGTGGGGGATAGTGCTCAGGGCGGTGGAGAAGCGCCAGCGAACGCAGCAGAACTCGTCAATTTCGTAAACACTAGCCCGAGAACGAGTCCCGAATCCGAGGATTATCCATTAGCGACGGTTTTTCCCTCGATGTCCAGCTCGGCTAGTTTATCTTCGCGTGCCTCAAAAATGTCGAGTAGCGCAATGAGCGTGATAGCAGCCACTCTTACGTCTAACGCGCAAATTGTTGGCGAAGGAATCTCCGCTGACCCAAATTTGGACGAATTCACGTGCATGTTGACCGAGGAGGACGCTAGGATGCTTGTCGATCTGTTGAAATTGGCCGTTGCCAATCGAATATGTAAAGGAGCTAACGAGACGATCTCTTCGGTATTGATCGCGTTAGCGAAAGCGAATCATTCGATTCGCAGCATGGTGTTGGAACTTTGTCTCACCGAACTCGAAGACACGGTGGCGAACTCGAGCAACAGAAGTAATGTGCCTCAGCCTGTGGTGCAGGAGAGCCCACACCCGTACATAGACGGCACTACGTTGACCGGCCACGTGAAGATACCCGGCGCAGAAACTCTCAGGATCGAATTCGATCGGCGGTGTTCCACTGAGAAACGCCACGATCCGCTCACCATTATGGACGGAAACAATCGGGTGTTAGCTGTGAAATCCGGTAGGGAATCGAGCGAGTGGGCCGCTGAAATTCGAATTCCGGGCGATGAACTTAGATGGAGATTCTCTTCGGATGGTTCGGTGAACGGCTGGGGATGGAGATTCACCGTGTATCCAGTACTCGCGAGTCTTGCACCCTATGAACTTGTCTCGGACAGAGCGGTGCTGTCGCAGCCAGCTATAGCGCTCGCCGAATGCCTCCTGGACAATACTTTAATTACCTTGGACAGAAATATCGCCACTCGATTAGCCGCTACCTTAGCACAGTGTAGCCAACTGAGTGCACTGTCTGCTCGGCAAAGAATGTGGGCGTTGAAAAAGTTGCAAGTTGTCTACACCACCGGGCCAAGTATACGTCCTGAAGTCACGCTGTCTTCGCTTCTCGGCTCGTTACCTCAGGCGCTGTTAAAACAATACACCTACGAGGATCCCTTAGTTCGCGGCGGCAAGCAGTTGATGCATAGCGACTTTTTCAAAGTTCTTGTCGCGCTCGCCTGCGACCTCGAATTGGACGGGATGCAGTGCTGTTCGGAAATTCACAAATGGTCTTGGTTTCGAAGATACTGCCTTTCCGCGCGCGTGGCCAAATCCCTTGTAAATCGGACTCCCCTTCCTAAACCGTTCTGCCTCGAAGTTACCAAACGAATCAACGAGATGATCACGGACGGAGAGGGAAACGGTAGAGATCACGAGAACCATGAACTGTTCAAACAGGAACACGATGAACAGCTGTTACAATGGCTGAACCGCAGGCCCGAAGATTGGACATTATCTTGGGATGGTTCTGGTGCAATTTATGGCTGGGGTCACAATCATCGCGGCCAATTAGGCGGTCTCGAAGGAGCAAAGGTCAAACTGCCCGTTCTTTGCGAGAGCTTGTCCGCGCTTCGACCCGTTCAGCTCACCGGTGGAGAGCAGACTTTATTCGCAGTCACTGCCGATGGAAAGGTCTACGCAACTGGTAAGCTTCTGCTTTATATTTCTTTCTGCTTTTTCTCCTGCACCCTATCCTTCTTCCTATCCCTATCACCCGCCCACCATTCCCTCATTATTTTCTCTTATCGAACACCTTTAACACGTTTTATACCCCTGTTTATCGTTGCGTCTAGGTTACGGTGCTCTCGGTCGACTAGGAATCGGAGGGACAGACTCGGTTATGGTGCCGACTCTTTTGGAGTCTATTCAACACGTGTTCGTGAAAAAAGTGGCCGTTAATTCGGGAGGAAAACACTGCCTTGCCCTAAGTTCCGAGGGACATGTTTACTCGTGGGGGGAAGGCGATGACGGAAAATTAGGACACGGTAACAGATTGTCCTATGATAGACCGAAATTGATCGAAGAATTATTAGGTACCGAGATCGTTGACGTAGCTTGTGGTGGTCATCATAGCGCAGCGATCACAACTGCCGGTTGGCTTTATACTTGGGGAAAAGGTAAGTGAAACTGTACGGGAAACGATAGATTAAGATACGCGAGTGAAAGGTATGTATACGAGTAAAGCGAGTACAAAATTCGTTACTTCCAGGCCGGTACGGACGACTTGGACATGGAGATAGCGAAGATCAATTGACACCGAAACTAGTTGAAGCCTTACAAGAATATAAGGTAATCGATGTTGCGTGTGGAAGTGGCGATGCGCAAACTCTTTGCGTTACCGATGACGACAACGTTTGGAGCTGGGGCGATGGTGATTATGGGAAATTAGGCAGAGGAGGTAGCGACGGCTGTAAAATTCCAATGAAAATCGAATCTCTCGCAGGGCTCGGTGTCATTAAAGTTGAATGCGGTAGTCAGTTTTCAGTAGCTTTGACAAGATCAGGAGCAATATATACATGGTAAGATTTCGATCCCACCTTCTTCTTACCTTTGCTCTCCTTCTTCTCCTTACTATCCGCTATTTAATTTTATACCCACAGGGGTAAAGGAGATTACCATCGTTTGGGCCACGGTACCGACGATCACGTGCGAAGACCGCGTAAGGTTTCAGCTCTTCAAGGGAAAAAAATAATTTCCATAGCGACTGGTTCGTTACATTGCGTGGCCTGTTCGGATAAAGGCGAAGTTTTCACTTGGGGTGATAACGACGAAGGACAATTAGGTGATGGAACAACGAGCGCTCTTCAGAGACCAAGATTGGTTCACGCGTTACAGGGTAAAAAGATAACCCGGGTTGCTTGTGGTAGTGCGCATACTTTAGCATGGAGTACGATGAAAGCTACTCAAAGCAGAATGCCTGCCACTACACCAATGGAGTATGATTTGGTGAAAGATCTCCCCTTCCCTGTGCTGCACAATCGATTGGTACTTCTTCATCATTTCGCCGAGTTACTTTGCCCGTGTTTGCCGATGTTCCCAACCACTGGCCCTATCAGCTTAAGTAAATTGGCCCCGATGTTGGTGTACAGTATCAAAGAAGCAACATTTCGTAAAGTGGTTCAAGCAACAATGGTCAGAGATCGGCAGCATGGACCAGTAATAGAATTGAATCGGATACAAGTAAAGCGAGCGAGAAGCAAGGCTGGATTGGCTGGACCGGATGGCATTAAGTCTGTTTTCGGTCAAATGGTCTCCAAGATGTCTTTACTAACGCAAGACGTTCTCTTTTTCCCTCACAGAGTTTGGAAAGTAAAATTCATCGGTGCGTTAAATAAGGTTTTTATTATTTAAAACAGAGTAGAGACTGGCCTAAACGAAACATAATAACGAGATCCTTTCACATTTTTAACAGGAGAGAGCGTAGATGATTGCGGTGGTGGATATAGCGAAAGTATAGCAGAAATGTGCGACGAATTACAAAACGGTTCCTTACCTTTACTTATACCGACCCCAAATGGTCGAGACGACAGTGGCACTAACCGAGATTGTTTCCTGTTCAATCCAACGGCCGATTCACCGTTGCACATGAACATGTTCCGATTTCTTGGCATTTTAATGGGTATAGCGATAAGAACTGGCAGTCCATTGAGTTTAAATCTGGCAGAGCCTGTATGGAAGCAACTCGCGGGTACTCCATTAACACCTGCAGATTTAACTGAAGTCGACAGGGACTATGTCCCTGGGTTATTGTGCATCCGAGATATGGATCCCGATGAAAAGGTATTTCAGACTCTTGAAATGCCATTTTCCACGCCATCAGCTGTAGGACATGATATACCTTTATCCACCAGGTATTTACGTTAACTTTGCTTTATCGCTATGAGACTTTTTCCTTCTTGCGCTTCCCTATGCGCACTTATTCATTCACTCATACATTCACTAATTCACTCACTCACTCACTTCTACAATTGATATCATTTCCATTAATTGTACTTTTCAGATATCGAAAAATTACTCCAGAAAATAAGCACGAGTATGTTCAGTTAGCATTGAATTATAGATTACATGAATTTGACGCTCAGGTAACTGCTGTTCGCGAGGGAATGTCAAAAGTTATTCCTGTCCCATTTCTTGCATTGTTTAGTGGCTCTGAACTAGAGACAATGGTATGTGGCAGTCCGGATATACCGCTTACCTTATTAAAATCTGTCGCAACTTATAAAGGTATAATTTTAAACAATATATTTAGCAGTATGATTAAATTTTATAATTCTCATTATATGCATTTATTTGTCTTAGGCATCGAAGCGACAGCTCCTCTGATCCAATGGTTTTGGGAAGTAATGGAAGATTTTTCGAATCAAGAAAGATCGTTATTTCTACGATTCGTTTGGGGTAGAACTCGTCTACCACGTACGATCGCTGACTTTCGGGGAAGAGATTTTGTCTTACAAGTAATCACTTCTTTATTCTCTTTCATGTCTTATGTCTATTTTTATACTTATTGTTATTACTTTCTTTCTTTTCCATCTACTTAGGTAATGGACAAATACAACCCACCGGATCATTTTCTACCCGAAAGTTACACTTGCTTTTTCCTTTTGAAAATGCCAAGGTATTCGTGTAAACCAGTATTACGGCAAAAATTAAAATACGCGATACATTTTTGTAAAAGTATTGACACCGACGAATATGCTAGAGTACAGGCTGCAACCAATTCAGATACCGAAGAAACAGACAGCCTTGGTAGTGAAGAATACATATCGCTTTAATGAAATAGATTCCGCAATTATTTTCCCTGTTATTTCATCGAATTCAAATCTCTTCGATCAGTTACTAAAATTAGCAATTAACAGAGAAAATAATTATTCGAAAATATCAGGAAAGAATAATCAACATCACCACTTCTTTCCATATTTTCCTTTCTTTTTTCTTTTTGTAAGTCTTTTTGCCGTTCAAACCCATCAAGCTCAGAAAGTTTGTTCTTTCATTTCCACTCTTTCATAAAAAAATATCGAATTTGATTCGTAAAATCATATACAGGATTAATTACAATTGATAACGGTTTTGTTTACAAGAATAAACATTTCTATCGTTTACACAATAATATTAAACTATTGACCATCAAGAAATAAGGATTTTAATGAAAGAAATTCGTTTCGACGGTATTGATTAGCATTATTAAATCATCGATTTCTTTTTACAGCAGTCTATACATATTCTTGTAAATAATAAATAAATATGATTTTATGAATTAACTTCAACAGTTTTCATAATTTATCCACACTTTACACGAACATTAATGAAACGTTTTTATCGTTCGTAAATATAATAATTTCAAAGAAAAAGAAACATAAGTAATGTACATACGTAGTACAAAATACGAAGTGTTTATGTGTATGACCCATGCACATGTACATGATAATGTATTAACATTAAATATGAACAAGTAAAAACAAATTCAATAGAGATAAGTACAAAAATTTAACAATTTTTATCAAGCATGTTTCATTTTTTTTTTTTTCAATAAGCCTATACACAAATAAACATTATACACACGCACAAGCACACGCGCGCGTTACTTATTGTCGAAGCTACTTTATTGTACTGTCACATATAATACTATAATATATATAACTGTCACATGGATATGCATTGCCTGTATATGTGCATGTGTTATTTCTTTCATTTATTTATTTATTTATTTATTTATTTAATATTTGCATAACTGGAGGGCAGTGTATGTATTCATATGTCTGCTAGTTGCATGTTTTTGTTCTACATTGATAACTGCCTCTACGAAAAGAAGTAAATAAAAAGTTATGAGCCAATTGCTAGTATATGTATACGCAAAATGCATAGGGTATGTGTAATCTACTGCATTGTTTTCCGCTAATTACTATTTATAAGCAGAACACTTGTTCTAACATATTCAGCAATTAAAAATATTGTGAAATGGATGTAAGTTAATAATATCGTATTACTAGAAACATTATTAACTTTATGTACACGAAATATTATTAGATTTAACAGTATAGTTGATATTATAAACAAATAATTGTACATCTCTTGTAAAACAAAATGCTTCTAATCTCTATTGTGTTTGTTGAAAAGTACGTTATAAGAAAAATAAAATAAACAGATTTATCTTGCATAATTATTATAAATAAAAAATATAACAGTAATTCCATTCTTTTCATATACTAATAATTTCGAAATTATAAAGTAAAGATGCCACGCAATAAAGGTGATTCGTATTTTCATATCAACATATAAAAACATGTTTTCTCTTAGATACTTCCGATATAACTAATATACTTCAATAAAAAAAAATAAAGAAATAAGTCATTAAACACCACTGACGATTAATGAATATGTTTGATAATGTACATCGAAAAGAGGGGTCGTTGAAACGATAAAATATAGATAGAACAGCCTAACTATATAGAGTGCAAGTCAATGTAAATTACTTTAGTCTCCATCATCCTTTAAAAAACATGTTTCATTTGATAAAACATAAGGTATTTTTATGCGTTTGTTTTGCTTTATACAAAATTTATTAGATTTCCAATAAATTATTTTCAGTTACATAATATGTGTATTAATTGTACAAGATCACTAACAAGAGCACCAAATTTATCATCTAGAGTACAATTACCAGCTTATGCAGATGTTATAATAATAGGTACGTAACAAAGTTCATGAGATATTTTATTCATCAACATTTTATATATTGTACTGTGTTATTTTCAGGTGGAGGCAGTGCAGGCTGTAATGCCCTTTATCATTTGGGAAATTGTGGTATTAATGCTGTATTGTTGGACAAATCAAAGTTAATATCTGGTACAACATGGCACACTGCTGGTCTTGTATGGAGTATACGTGGTCCAAATGATGTTGAAATGGAGCTCCTAAGTGTTACAAGATGTATTCTTAATTCTTTGGAAAAAGAAACTGGGATAAACCCAGGTTGGATAAACAATGGTGGTCTTTATATTGCTCGCTCCAATGTGAATATACATTCTATTGGTTTCATCCTTTTCTTTTACATCTTCTAAATGATTATTATCTTAGCGTTATTGTTATTATTCTTGCTACTTTTGTTGTTATTATTATTATTTTTTTTTGTCACTGTCATCACTTAACATTTAACATTAGTTACATATTACAGAAACGATTAGATGAATATAGAAGACTAGTTACTAGTTCTAAAGCTTTTGATATCCAAACACATTTAATTTCTCCTCAAGAGGCAAAAAAATTGTTTCCTTTGTTAGATGAAAGTGATATTAAAGCTGCAGTTTATTGTGCAAAAGATGGAGTCATTGATCCTACAATGTTAATAAATGCTTTGACAAAATCAGCAAGAAATAATGGTTGCCAGGTAGAGATTATTTAATGTCTTTGTAAGTAATCGATGATAACTAGCAGGAAAGAAAACATAAAATTATTAAAATTGTTTTTAGATCATTGAAAATTGTCCTGTTACAAAGATACTTGTAAAGGAGACTACCAAAAATAATAAAATGGTTTATGGAGTAAAGACACCATATGGTATTATAAACACAGATATTGTTCTCAATGCAGCTGGAGCATGGTCAAAGAATGTAGCAGATATGGTTAACGTGAATATCCCTCTAACACCAATTAAGCATGCTTACATTGTTACAGAACCTATAGAAGGATTGCAAAGTCTTCCAAATATTAGGGATCCTGATATTAACCTTTATTTTCGAATTCAAGGTAGTTCTATGTGTATAGGCGGTTATGAACAAAACCCTATCATACTACCATCTGTGAGTTTATATCAATTTAGTTTTAACATATATAACGTACAAGGTGTCTTAAAAATAATACTAATTTATTTTATGTTTATATAAAAGGCTCCTGAAGATTTTTCATTCTCTCTTTATGAATTGGATTGGAATATCTTCAGTGCACACTTGGAATCAATGACTCAACTGATTCCTAAATTATCAACAACTGGAATAAAAACTACAGTATGTGGACCAGAAAGTTTCACTCCTGACCATAAACCAATCATGGGTATTTAACAGCATGTGTATTTGTATGTTTTCATATTTTCCTACTGTCACCTTAATTTTTATTAAATTTAACAGGTGAAGATCCCCGATGTTCTGGATTTTTTTACTCTTGCGGTTATAACAGCGCCGGAATGATGTTGGGAGGTGGATGCGGACAGCAAATTGCACGTTGGATAATTAATGGACGACCCGATAAATACATGTTCGATTATGATATCAGAAGGTATAACTCATTATTTTATTTCGCCTGTTATAATATCATTCTGTTTTTAATGCTTTCGACTTTATATTCATTTATTAATTTATAGATTTTTACCACACCAAAGAAACGATGTAGTTTGGATAAATGAAAGATCTCGTGAAGCGTATGCAACAAATTATAGCATTATATTCCCACATGATGAACCATTAAGTGGCAGAAATTTTATAACAGATCCTTTTCACAGTGTAAGACTGAAGTAGATATGATAGTATTTTCTATTTAATAACATCAGTATTTACCAAATATAACTTGAATGAATACAAATCATTGTGTAAACTTTATTTGTTATAGTTACTTCTTAAAAATGGTGCTGTCATGGAAGAATGTCAAGGGTGGGAACGACCTGCATGGTATTTTCCAGCTAAAAAGGTAGATCATCGCATAATATTAGAAAAAGAACGCAGTTTTCAGTTCTCACCATACAATAATATAGTAAGATTTTAAAATTAAAATATGTGAGAAGAAGGAATTAAAAGAATGTTGTCTCTAGTAAACCATTTTTAAGTAGATTCGAGAAGAGGCTCTTGCTTGTCGTAAAAATGTTGCTTTGTTCAACATATCTCATCTTGGAAAATTCTATCTTTGTGGACCTGACTCTCAAAAAGCGACAGATTATTTGTTTACAGCAAACACAAACTGCAATTTTAATGAAACAGTTTACACCTGTATGTTAAATCATGCTGGAGGAGTGGAAGCAGATTGTACAGTTACAGTTTTGGAACCTGGTTCGAGTGGAATTGTAAATCCGATATTCAAAGAAAAAGCATTTTACATAGGTTTGTTCTTTTTTTTTATAAATCAGTAGTTTACATTAGTGTAATGTCAATATTGTGAGTAATGAGATAACGATTTGTTACATTTACTATTAGTCTCAAGTGGAATGTCAGCCTGTCATACTTGGGCTCACATGAACAAGGTAATAGCAGAAAAAGGTTTCGATGTATCTTTACATGATGTTACCGAACAAATTGGTGTTTTATCTGTGCAAGGGCCTAAGAGGTATCATACTATACATTTTCAAATCATTTAAAATTGCACATAGACATTGCAATATTAATTATTATATAGCCGATATATAGTGGAAGCATTAATAGAGGATGAAATCTCAGATGAATCTTTCAAATATTCAACTACAAAATTAGTAAAAATTAAAAATGAAGTGGTGCGCTTAATTCGATTTAGTATTATTGGTGAACTCGGTTTCGAGTTACATATTCCAAAATCATCTTGTCAGCTGATTTATGCAAGTTTAATGAACCATGGTGAACCATATAATATAAAACATGCCGGATATCGAGCACTACACAGTCTCAGTTGTGAAAACGGTATACAAACAAGTTTTGTATCTTCGTAAATACATAGTGCTAACATGGTAACATCCTTCAGGCCATCTACTTTGGGGATCAGATCTTAGAAGTGATGATAATCCTATAGAAGCAGGACTTGGATTTATTTGTCGCAAAACCGGTGAATATTTGGGAAAATTAGCCGTCGATCAATTACGAAAGATCGGAGTCAAAAGAAAATTGGTACGCATTTTTCTGAACAAGTATGTATTCCAAAATATTGTTAATGTTTATATTTAAATTTAATAAAATGATAGCAATAGACTGTACTTCAACAGTAGCATTCCATTATGGGGTTTGGAAGTTATTTATAGGAACAACTATCTTGTTGGTTATTTACGAAGAGCAGAACAGGGATATAATCATGGGAATACCATTGGACACGGGTAAATACAGTAATATGGAATGATAACTTTTATAAGTTTTAATTAACATTATTTTATATTAGGTATATCAAACATCCAAACACAGAAACTGTAACAAAGGAATTTCTAGAATCTGGTAATTACGAGGTCGAAGTTATGGGAAAACGATACACAGTGGATCTTCTTTGTTAAAGCTTGACTGATGTTTGCAACAGAAGATAATTTCAAATAATTTTTAAACACTGAAACAGTTTTATTACAATTTTTGCATATTGACATTCATCCTGCTAATGGATTAGCATGTATAGTTATATTGTTTATCCGGATCTCTGTAAGTGGTCTATAATTCTTAGGATTTACTGGTAATTTTTCTAATTGTTCAAGGGTTTCCAGACCATCTATTACCCTAAAAATGAAACAAGATTCATTAAACGTTCAATAATAAACTTGATCGTCAAGGTGGATTAAAAAATCGGTGTACTAACTTTCCAAATAAAGTATATTTTAAATCTAAGTGTGGTTGAGGTCCATATGTTATAAAAAATTGACTTCCATTTGTATTTGGACCATTATTGGCCATAGAAACAAGTCCTCTTGCATTATGTTTCAATTCTTCCTTAAATTCATCTTCAAATTTACGATTCCAGATTGATGTTCCACCTTTACCAGTTTGTGTAGGATCTCCAGTTTGCACAATAAAACCTTTTATGTTTCTATGAAATAAGCAATTATCATAATAATTACTAGCACATAAAGCAAGAAAGTTCTGCAAAATAATTAATTTTATTATTTAAGACCCATGCTATAGGATAAATATACAAATCTTACCTCGCATGTTTTTGGACACAATTCACAAAATAATTCTATCTTTATATCTCCAACGTCCGTATGTAAAGTTACGCTCTACAAATGAGATTCAATTACGATTTGTACATGTCAATTACATATTTGTATATGCACATAAATCTAAGGTTTACACCGGTTATTTGAATTACATACATAGAAATAATATTCATTTACGCACCATCTTTAATACAATTCTGCATTAATTTGTAGATTTCAAGACAAGTTATTTATTATCCTTAACATCGTTTATATTCTTATTTCGTTATCCACAATTCATCGATGAAAAAGAAAGCAAACGCAAATGCGTACACATACATAAAGACGGCCATGTTGAATTTTATAGGGTTACCAACGAAATCAAGTGTTGAATGAATTCATCTTCAAATGAAGTCAAATCTTTATTAATATTCTGATTTTAAATCAGTTTTAGACTGATAAAAAAATTAAAAAACATGCACCTATGAAATAAAGATAGAATATATTTAAATTATTCATTTATAGTACAGAATGCAATTTATGAAAAATACACAAGTATTTGTGACGAATTTGACTTTGGTTCAAAGTGGTAAGGAATCATCGAAGCAGCGCCACTTATTTCTGCTGAATGTTCCGCTCGTTTCTCGTTGCAAGTAACGGTTAGGTAAAAAAAAGATATTGAGTACCGTAGCATAGGTTTAACTGATAAAAAAGTGCATTTAATATTATTCAAATTGATAATAAGATTATACTTTATATAATAAAACAAAAAAGAATTTGATTGTGAAAGTTATCACGGAGGAGTGACAAGAAAATCCGGACGTGTGGCGCGTCTGTGCAAACGGTTCTCTTTGGTCGCATGACGTAATTGTATTGATCGCGGAAGAAGAGCCGAAAGTCGCGCATTCGCCATCTTGAACGAATTGTAGAAAAGAAGTTTCTGTGTCTCGCAGGCGCGGTACACTTGTAATAATTGTAATCCGCGACAATCCGAACATTAATTAATTTAATTGGGAATTAACCCTTTTGTGAATTAGAAACCCATTTGGACGGACCAAGGTAAGTCATTATTTCCTTGATTTACTTCTTTGTCCAATTCTTTTTTTCTACGTGGAAACTTTGCTATCTAACTCCATTCTCTGATCGTTTCTCTTTAAAGGTTTTCTATAATTCAGTATAATTGCTATGTTGCTTTAACTTTTTACGAATCACTAATTGTGCCAACTGTTTCCTATTAAATTTTACCAATAGGTCGATGTAAACCTTTTTGTTTTGAATTTTTGTAATTTTGACATCGCAGTCAAGGGGTTGGGTCCTAGTTTGTACACTTCAGTTGTTCCGTACATTTTTAGTTATCATTTTTCATTTGTATTTTTTAATATTTCACTATCTTGTCAGATTTTCCTTATGTTTCTTCGTTTTGCATTTCTTATATTCATTCGTTTATCGCAACAAAGCTTCCCGAAACCGTACTAGTTACTGTACACTTTCCTTATTGAACATTCTTGTCAACCTTTTTGTTTTGTACCATTCTTTATAGGTACAAATATTATTCTTCAATCATCGTACGCACTAATATTTCGTTTTCCATATTAATAGCGATGTATATGAATATTGACTTGTCTATTAATTTTCGATACAATTTAATAATGGTTACTCACAGTAATTTTTTTTTTAAGTTTAATTCATAGATATATCATAAATATTAAATACAAGGACTAAATAAATTCAATTATAACAGTTATCTCATTTTAGTTTTTGCGAAAGATTAAAATTATATTAATTTACATAGATGATACATCTGTATATAAATGATTAACTGAAAAACTGTTTAAAATGTTTCTCTGTAATTTCTATTGTTATTGTATTGAGTTTTATTATTTAAAGTAATAGTAAATAATGAAAATATGAATAAATATGAATTATGATTTCAGACAAAGGGTTCGTTCTTTGGGTCTGATTGGTACTAAATGGTTGCCTGCAGACAGCATGTCTACTCTGTCAGGGCTCGTGTCGAAGGGGGAGAAAGGAAAATCCAAGTTCCAATCATTAGACATCAATAGCTTATACCGGTTGAGTAGGGTAAGTTAATTGAATATATTGTTTTCTCCTTTTTGTTCTTTTTTGTTTTCTTTTGTTTACTTTTTCTTTCTCTCCTCCTCCTTTATCTTCTTTCCTTTGTATTTTGACATTCATTTTTCAATCCATCGCCCTTTTAATGGAACCTTTTCTCGTTTTTTCTATTTGTATTGGTTCATAGAGTTTCTGTTCTCACAATGATTAATTTATGCATTTACATAAAAACTAAAATTATTAGAAAATAGTTATCCACTTAAGAAAAAATAGAATTAGTATCCTATTTGATATCTATATAGGGAGAATCTTTAGAGCAACATCAGCAAAAAAACACTTTACCACGCAAACATGGAATGCAAAGTCTTGGAAAAGTGCCTTCGGCACGACGACCTCCTGCTAATCTGCCTAGCTTGAAAAGTGAACATAGCAGTAACGATCCAGCTGTTAGCCTTGTACCAAGCGGAGGAAGTGGTTGGGCTACTACAAAAGAGTCAACGACTACTACTACTGCTACAACAACTACAGCTGTAACTGCATCGGATACATCTACTGTAAATTTTATAAAAACATATATCTATATTGTCTAAATTCTCAGAGCATTATCAATGTATTATTTCTGAAATTTGGCCTCCATTAATGAAGCTCTGTTATTACTTAGATATTCACGGTACTACTATCTGTTATTCATAACTTTGATGGATAATTGATTGTTTTATTTTTCTTGATTATTTACCAAAAAGAAACCTGTAAAACTAATTATTTTATTATCAGTCAAATTCTTCAGCTGCACAATGTGTAGCGGGAACTGTTGCAACATCACTACATCCATTACTCCCAGGACAGCAAAGTACTCCACAATCTTCCCACTCTGCAGATGTGAACAACAAATCATCATGGAGTGCAATAATGAGCAGATCTGGAGATGGTATATAAAATTGCATTATAAATGAAAATGCGTGATACATTATATTCGTTATTTAATTTTAATATACAAGTTTTCATGTGAATCTATTTTATACTTAAATAGCTTTCTAAATTTTGTTATATTAGTAATATTTGTGTAAATACATTTATGTGTGTTTAGTATGGAAAGCGGTTTAATTACAGTATTCTTTATCATAACCTGTCATAGTCATAAACTTTCAAAGCACGTATGTATTAAATTTTGTTAATAGGTGATTTGTATTTTATCAGCAAAACTTTTATCTCAACATTTATTTCCATTCAATAATTATAATATCCTTTCTTTGATATATTTACACTTGGTAGTATAAAAAAGTGAATAATATAATAAAAGTTAATTATATATTTGATTTTTATACAAAATATATGTATATATATCGAAAAAATATATATATATATGTAAGTACATTGAGAAGAATCTAATGGTTTCATGAAAAAATAATATTTGTTTCGAGGCTGGCATTTATTTGATTATAATATTTTATATTTTGATACTTAGGCATTGCATCAGGAAGCCAGCAACAGTCCCAACAACAGCAAACATCAAATCGGGAATTAAGTGCACAGTACGGACCTGGACCAAGTTTACGACCCCAAAGTATGATCGATAGTAAAAACTTGCATTATTTTTTTATATTGAAGACAATTGATGAATACTTTGTTTATCAAATAAAACTGAATTTTATATTAGCGGAAGGAAGTTGGATACAAGGTGGAAGTCGTACCACCAATGGTGCAGGAATAGGGGCTACTGGTCCAGGAAATGGGAGTTCAGGGGCCCAGGCCCCCCCTTTAAACATCCCTACATCGGGAGTGCATACCGACATATCTGGTGGCGGACGACACAACTTGGTCCAGTCTCCCAACATGGGCGTGGGCCAGGGAGGCCCTCATGGTTCTTCAAGCAGTCAAAACGCTTTGACTTCTAATTCTCATCAAGTTGGTCCAAACTTACATCATTACAGGGGACTCATTCCTCCGTTTGTAAGTTTTGTTTAACATATTTTGTGTGAGCGTAGTAAATAGTTACAGCACTCCTGTTTTGACAGTCGCAGAAGTATTGAATGGTCCGTAAATTTAATACAAAAAATGATAGTAGTTCTCTCATTGTTTTAGCAATATTTGAGCTTCGAAATTTTTAATGTTTCCCCTACTTCTAGAATTAGTTTATTTTGATGCGTACTAAATTTTCAACTGGTACATTCCACTTGAAGTGAATTAGATTTATAAGAATATTGGTTTATTGTAGAAGTATAATATGCTCACGCGGAAAGTGTTTTAAGTTTGAGGATGCAATCATCATTATAATCCGTGTTAACTTACATCGTCGCACGGCCTTGAAAAACACTTAATCGAGGCTATTTTACCTAATACACGAGGCGGGTAAAACTTATATGGAGAGAACCACTTCGTTTTGATTTTAAATGAATTAATTTTTACAAACACATTTAGATGTACAGAGGAAATTTTTCTGGTGGATTCCCTTCGCAATTTCCGTCAAACACGAGTTCTAGTGGACCGAGACCCCGGTTCAATTATTCTTCGGAACGGTTTCCTCCTTCGCCTGCTCGACAACAAGAACGCGAACGTGTTTCTGAAGAAGAAATTATTACACGACCAATCATTAAAGAAGAAGATCTTACTCGCATGGACGATATTTCTCGCGATGCCGGCTGGGCAGCACATGACGACATCGATTATAACCAAAAACTTGCCTTTAGCGACGACGAGCCCGATCCAGAACCTTCGAAAAAAGATGAAAAAAGGGACAATAAAGAAGAAAAAGTTGAAGAAAATTTAATAGAAGACAGGGAAAAGGCAAGAGATAACCGTGATAGTCGTGATAGTCATGATAATCGAGATTTAAAGGAATGTCGAGACCAAGCAACTCATCGTCCATGGACTCAGGGCTCTTTATCCCGCGATTTCCGTGGTTCTAATGGGTCTAGCAGTTATAGCGGTCAGTCACAACTGCATTCGGTGCATTCTTTAAGAGGTCAGAATATTTATGTGACTTAGACACAAATCTATAAAACTGTATTTATTTTCATTCGTACCAGTAATTAATTATGTATATCCCGTTGTATCTTATAAATTTGTTCATGCTTTCTTTCTTTACTTCGAAAACAGGTGTAGAAGATGACGAAGCGTGGAACGAGAGATGTAGGCTAAAAGTTAAAGTTGCATCTGTTGTTGAACGCGCTCGACAACGGAAAGAAGAAGAAGAAAAACGGTATCAGGAATCCACTAGACAAGCAGCAGCTAAGAAATTGCAGGATTTAGAGCAAAAATTGAAAGAGAAACAAGCTAACGAATCGAAAGGTTTAATAAGTGTTCCGTCAGTGCCGATTCCAGTTCCCGAATGGGAACGAGAAAGAGAAAGCAGGGAGCGAGAAAATAGAGAACGCGAGCGATCCGAAGGAAAAGATGAAAAGTCTCTGACTTCGCGTGAATCGCGTGAAACTAGAGATGGCCCGAAAGATAGTAGAGATTCACGCGATCAGCTAATATCGGATTTCCGACAAACCGATCGACAGGGTTTCACGAGACAAGAGAGTATCCGCAACGAACGTGAAAGAGAACAACGAGACCGTGAACGTGATCAAAGAGACACGAGGGATCGAGAACTGCATGCTCCATTCTCTCGACATTTTCAAAATAATTTACCACCTCGATTTCAAAAACAGCAAGCGGAGAAGATCAATGCTGGTCTTAATCGAATTTCTCCTAGCACCGAAAGATCATCTACTCAATCCGTTCCGTTTTCCCAACAGTATGATCCTGGTAGATGGGTTCATAGCCACAGCTCTTTAAGTAAGTGCAATTTGATATTTAGATACATTGTTTTTCTATTTTTTTTTTTTTTTTTTTTTAATTTTTCCAATGCTAAACTTGAATTTTCATGTAAATGTAGCATACACGTGCCCGTGTGTTTCATATGTATATGTATAAATATGTTTACATGTAGCACAATATATTATTTATTATTTATACATATTTATTGCGCTAATAGAATGGAGAAGCGATTAATTAGAATTTTTAATTTAAAAAATCGTATTTAAAAACCCTTTTCCTTATTCCCTCATTTCCGTTACTTTTATTGTTATTGTTGTTGTTATTATTGTTCTATTTGAAAACTATTACTGTATTTAATGAAACTTGTGTTAGTAGACAGTAACTTGAAAACATCGTCACATGGCACTTCATCACAACGTCGAAATAGAACAGATTCAGAAATTTCCACTTCAATGGATGATGATCGACCACCATCCAGAGATTATCGTGGCTCCCTACTCCGAGATGATCGATATCGTCATTCTTCGCATCGACCCTATGACGCACGTAAATCAGGTGGTTACTACGATGAGTATAATCGCAATTGTAGAGATCACGATTATGATGACAGACATTCTCGTGATTCTTGGGATCGTGAAAGATACTTCGATGATAATAAAGATCGAGACTTGAAGGATAACATAGAGTCAAGGGATATCAGAGAAACTCGGGACATCCGAGAAAATCGTATCAGTAGGGACAACCGAGATGCGAGAGACATTCGAGAAAGAGAAAATAAGGACAAAAAGGATTATGATAATTATTTAAAGGTATAGAATATCCTATTTTCCTTATTTATTTTGTCAATTTGTTATCATTAGCATAATAATATCCGTTTGAAATATTGAAATTTTCCTGTTATTTATAACATGTACTTCGTTATCAATTCGATGTATATGCTTACGAGTTTTAACTTATGTTCCTCTATAGGATCCCTTTGATGACCGTAATCGTGATCGTGATCGTGATCGTGATCGTGATCGAGATCGAGATCGAGATCGTGAACGAGAAAGAGAAAGAGATCGCGATCAGAGAGAAAGATCGGAAAGTGCCGAATGGCGCGAAGAGCGTATTATTCAAGACAGAATGATTGATAATCGTCGTGATACGCAAAGAGAAGAACGGATAGAACGTAATGAACGTCCGCAAAGACCAGATTCTCGCGATAGTCGGGCTTCTCGAGAATCAAAGGCGTCCTTACGTGACGATGATTCTCACAAACTACGTGACTGCAGTTCTTGGGTAAATGAAGTTACTGACTACGAAGAAAATAAACGTGATATGTATCATGAAGATATTCGAGAACGAGAACGAGAACGAGAAAGGGAGAGGGAAAGGGAAAGAGAAAGGGAAAGAAGGCAGCCTTTAGGACCTGTAACTAAGGAGAGGATCGAAGCAGATGAATTGAAAAGCGAAAAACGTAATTTAACTCAGCTAAAGCGAGCAAGTTCCGATCAAGACAAAAGAGATCAGACGAAAGAACTTACTTCAGAAACAAAGAAGGAAGCAGATGTTTGGAATAGAAAGATTGACCGAATTAATGAAAGCGGTCGAGTAGCCGAGAGAGGTGATAATTCTCCTAAAGCATGGGCGGATGCTGTTTCTCCGACGTTCGAAATAGAAGAACAGAAAACTTTAGAATCTGTCAAAAATGATAAAGACTCGGAGGAACTGAAGCAAAATTTTGACAAGTCAAGTCTTGAAAAAAGGGAAGATACACTGAATGAAGATGCGGCGATCGAACAACAGTTAAAAGAAGATAAGCGGGAAAAGAATATTCGGAACAGAACTAGTAGTGGTGGATCGAATTTAAGAGTACGCGATTCTCGGGGAGGACGTCAATGGGGAATTACTGCCTTTAGCGTTTATACTCGAGGTTGGCGTGGTCCAGAATCGAGAGGACGAAGAGGTGGACCTAGAGCTGCCGCTAGACCAGCTTCTGCTAGAAGCGGTTCCCATGGACATACTGATTCGGAAAACAGCGCCGACGAGGTATCTGGTTCCACTGAATCCGGTAAAGAAGAAAAAAAATCGATTAGATCACCAAAACCTAGTCAAAAAGCAGAAAAAGAAGAACGTAATCGTGAAACAGTTGTGTCTAGCCGAGATGAAAAACGTACTGATTATTCCCAATCACAACGCAGCGAGAAACGAGCTTACGATAGTAAAGCGAATCGTGAAGGTTTTGCTCCTTCGGGAGAACCTTCTCGTCGTGGTCGGGGAAGCAGTTTTCGAATTCGAAGTACAACTACTACTGGCAGTCGTATGGAGGGGTATGGACCTCCATCAAGTAAGAGCCCATTTTCCTCTGATCGCAGTATCGATGAAAAACAAAATTCTATACGACAAAATCCTCCAACACCTACTCCGGAAAAGGAAGTAAATTTATTGTTGCAATCACAGATCGAATCTACGGATGATAAAATCATAGCGAAACAACAAGCACTTACAGCTGGAATAACTGGCAAACGTGCCAAATCACCGAATCAACAGACTCAACAAACTCAACAATCTTGTAATAAACAAGATGTAAGTCATGCGAATAACAGTGCTTCTACTCAAAAAGTACAAGTTACGAGAAAAGAAGAATCCCGTTCAAAAAGAACCCGCAGTGGAAGTAGAAGAGTAAGTGGATAATTTGTGACAGGTGGTTTACTGCTTCTTCTGTCCTCCGATCCCTCCGTCCCTCCCTCCCTCCCGCCATCCCTACCAACCTATCTACCTATCTACCTATCTACCTACCTACCTACCTACCTACCTACCTACCTACCTACCTACCTACCTACCTACCTACCTACCTACCTACCTCTACCTACCTACCTACCTCTACCTACCTACCTACCTCTACCTACCTACCTACCTCTACCTACCGACCTACCTACCTACCGACCCACCCACCCACCTCTCTTCTTTCTAGCCACTGTTCCCTTCTTCCTTCCTTTCTTTCTTTTTTCTTTTCCTTTTCTTTTATATATATATATTAATATTTCAATATAAAAAATAATGTTATACTGAATAATTGACAATTTTACATATAAACTTATTTTGTGATTGTAGGGTAGAGACAATCGTGAATTGCGTTATCGTGGCAGCGGTAGTAATGTATCAAAACAAACTTCTTCGGATGTGGGAAACGAAGATTGGGAGACTACATCTGAGAATAGCGAGGATCACGTGGAGGACCATAAAGAGTCACGTAACAGCCGTAATAAACAATTTTCTGCGCGTTCAAGCACAGGTAGTAGTCAGAATGCCTTGACATCGAATCCACATTCACGTAGAAATGAGCAGATAGGAAACAGCCGTGAACAGCGTGAGAAAAATGTAAAGTCTTCCAGTATAGCGTCTCGAGCACCGGGCGCGGAAAAAAGAAATCTACAGAATTCCAGTTTTTCGAATCAGAAAAATCATTCTAACAGCATTCCGTCGTTGATACAAACGGCTCAAATACAAAACGGAAGGTCAAGAAATCAAAGTTCTGGAAGTAATTCAACAACTTTAAGCAAATCGACCACAAAGGATAGTGCGGTAAATCGTATAGATGAAATAAAACTAAGTGATCCTAATTTAGTTAATCAGGCTCTCAGTGATATTAACAAGAAGTCTCAGGGGAAGGAGAAAAAGACTACAATTGATTGTGAAATGGAAGCGAATAATTGTACCGAGGACTGTCTTGGTATCGTTGAAGATAAAGTCGACTCGGATGGTTTCCAAGAGGTTCGTTCAAAGAAAAATGTGAAAGATTCTAGACATGGTCAAAAAGAAGAAACAAAACCAGTAAAACGTGAAAAAGAGAAAGATAGAGAACGCGATCGTTCAAAATCGAAAGGAAACGGTGGGCCCCAACAATCAGTTTCTTTGCAACAAATGCAAAATATACCACCTTTACTTGGTCAAGCTATTCCGCAACCTGCAAATATATTGCAAAAACAGTACGATAAAGCTTCAAGAAGTCAAAAACTCGCACCTAGATTTCAAAAACAACGTCTAGCAAAGCAACAGCAGCAGCAACAGCAGATCTGTACATCTGAACCGAATGACTTGACTAAAATGAATAATTCATCTAATAATTATAGTAAGGATTCGTCGAGTGGACCCGCACCTCCACCATCTGTTAATGCTTGGGATAAACCATTCACAAGTCAAATACGATCAAATTCTCCGTCGGCTGTTCCCGCTGACATTCAATTATTACCCGGTTTATCTACGCAGAATGATCACAGTCACGTTCATAGTCACGAAATTAACGAGCAAACAAATTCTGGCAATAGTAGTCAACGGAATTCACCGAATGGTGAAAAAACTACGAATAAAAGTTTAAAAGATCAACTGATAGAAAAAAGCTCAGTTTCCGATGTTTCTTCACCGCCTGTGCAAACATTAATCTTTGAAAATACGAATTATTCAAAAACTACCAAAGCTGGTCCTTCCGATTTAGCTGTAAAGACTAAATTTCCGAATCATATAAAAACTCAACAGCAACGGGTTGAAAAACGTGCAGATTTAGAAGAAGAAAATAACACGGCAACTACTATGCAGCAGCAGCAGCAGCAGCAACAGCAGCAGCAGCAACAACAACAACAGCAGCAGCAGCAGCAACAACAACAGAGCCTCCCAGTAGCTTTTTCAAATAAACCGAATGATTTGATAAAGGATAAGAGTCAGGAACCGATTCAGATGTCACTTTCATTTAATAAAAACGAAGATAATGCAGATATGAAATTGGATTTCACCTTCGATTCGGATCTCTCTCAGTTAACCGAAGACAAGAACAAAAGCTTGGGAATAACTCGATCCATGCATATAGCTACCGGTCAAAATACTATTTCGCCTTCTACTGCTGAACTTAACTTAAAAATTGCCTCGGTAAAGAAAGTATGGGAAAATGCACCTCCTATGCCAACGGTGGTCGAGCATGAAGATGGCAATGTCGTCAGTACTGCTAATACTTTCCCTCAAGCTTTCGAAAGTACAGATGTTGATGACAGCTACAGCCCTCATCAACAATACAATCAAAATAACATGAAAAATGAAATAACCACTTCGACAAACGTGTGCAAGGTGAGAAATCATTTCGCGAACATTATATCATGTTATCATGCATGCATATCTGAACTATTACATCACTAGAAATTGACTCGATATTCAACATAAATTCAAGTAAAATACATTTTTTCCAGTTCGTTTATTCTATTGTTCTCTGATTTTCTTGTTCATATTTGAAAATTCTCTTAAATAGTTATCATGGTGAAAATCAGAAAGGTAAGTGGCTAACGCGCATTGTTTTAATTTTGTTTCATCGACTAGCAAAGCTGTTTTTTCTCCAAAATTCTTTCACATATAACCAATAACGTTACCATTTTATTAAAACATATTACCATAATTGTCGTCGCCGTCGTCGTCATCGTTATCATCATCGCCGTCGTCGTCGTCGTCGTCGTCGTCGTCATCGTCATCATCATCATCATCATCATCATCATCATCGTCGTCATCATCATCATCATCATCATCATCATCATCATCATCATCATCATCATCATCATCATCATCATCATTATCATTATCATCATCATCATCATTATCAGTATCAGTATCGTGATTCTCTTTTTTGTGTTGTTTCATTTTTTGCGAATTATCTATTAACCCTTGCACTATTGAAAACACAAAATTCGATTCCTGAGTTGTTTCTGACTTACACAGATATTCCGTGAGATACATGAAAATCTCGGGCTTCTCACCGATATTAAACTGACATAATAATAATCGTTTGATCTCAAGATCTTCACCGTGCCACTACTAATAAATCGGTTTTCTGATTGCATTCCGATTTCTGGTAAATATTCCGTATATGAGATAACAGTAACCTCGTAAGTTATAAGTATTACATATAACTGTATCAAATTTTACTTTGATTCATAATCAAAATGACTATACATGATGCAATTCCACTGTCTCGTGATTGTTCTATGTTATTGTCGATTTCTATAAATTGAATAATAAATGATCATTGGTCATTCATTAATAGCATAAATGTTGTATTGGTAAAACACAAATATAAAAAAAAGTAATAAATACAATAGAAATTAATTTTTGGATAGAGTAGATTGACGAATCGGAGAAAACGACCTTACTTCCTCAGAGCATTATAAGAAACTGATTTGTATCCTCTCTTTCGGCATTTATGATGGTAGTATGTGTGGTTAGGCGATCATCAATTTGCGACTAACATAAGTAACGTCGCCACTGCATGCATCAATGCTTTCAGAGCAATGAAATGTCAATGAGTATGGCACTGTATGCCAAAAATTAATCGTATCATCATCATTAATTCCTTCTTTTGTAGATATCGCCAGCTTTATTATTTGTAGTCTTTATGTCATAACCATTTCGTCATTGTTCTCGTACCAGTAATTTCTCTATTACTAATCCTCTTTGCTTGATTAAGCTTACGCGATTAGCGATAAACCTGACTATTTTCACCAGAATTTAGAAGAAGGTAAAAAAGAAAGAAGAGAAAGTAGTTTACCAAAGTTCGCGTTGTTTGGTCAGCATCGATTAGAACAACAGTTGATAGTGATGTAAATAGAAAACTAGAAATAATGAAACACCATGTCCCCTGTGGGAAGATGCTGACTCTTTGCCTGATGCGCAGCTGGTTCCCCCGCAGGTGAAGCCGCAGCAACAATCCTCGGGAAGCAGCAACAGTCAGTCCGGTTCAACTGTCCCTGGACCAAGCCCTATTGGAGCAGGTCAAAGTCCTATTGGACATCCTCCTGTTAGTCTTCAAGGACCATTGAGCCCACCTCCGTTCAATTCTACTGGGCAACCCTCTCATATAAATTATCAGGTGATTAGTAATTTTGAAAAATATTTTTAGTTTTTATGTTTTGTGTTTTTTATTGACTTTGGCACAATTACTTGATTCTGCACATTAAAACTTTCATGACTAATAACGTTCTGAAATTTCATGGAAGACCATAACAAAGAACTATAAACTCATCTGTGACTTCAGTCAAGTATAAAATTGTGAAATACAATACTGGAGTCTTGGACGGCCAAAGTTTAGGGCCTTGCAATACCAACTCAGAACTAATTGAAATAATGTGCATTTGAGGATTTAAATATATGAAATGCATTTGTAAAATCGAACTAAAATATATGAAGTTTAATTTATAATTTTACTATCAAATATTTGAAATATAATATTTATAAAGTTGAATAAACTTTACCAAATACATACGGGAAGTATGCTTTCTAACTGGATTTGTATGAAAACCTCTACTTTGTTCATAAATTATCGTAATACCATTATTTTAGTTTATTACTTTAATCTTGTTTTTCAGGAATTCCCTCAATATCCAGGTTCTCAAGCTGCTCAGTATGGTAGCATGTCAGCCATTCCTTCTCCGCCAGCCGTGTTATTTAACACTGGTTCTGGTCAACTTCCAGCTCAAGCAGGAGGTCTTTATGGAGCGTTTCAGTTAGATCAGAGTCGATCTCCGTTTACACAGTACCCACCGTATGCGCCATCTCTTCAAAATTCATTTAGTCAACAAAATGTTTACTTACAACAACCTCCGCCTCCACCGCCGCACGCACCGAATGCACCCACTCCTGATATGTATCAGAACAATCTTTCACAGTACCGTATAGTAAGTAGCTGTCCGTGTAAACAAGTTTCATACCATGTTTCACATTCAAAGAAATCGTTTCAAAGATTAAAAATCAAATTTAAAGTATTCCTCTATACCGCAAAGCATCCCTCCATTACTAAATTACAGAAAAAGAAAGAAACAATTACATATTTCATGTTTAAAACTAAATCAGGCATATACAATACACAATTTTCATAGACCGCCGCCGCAGCTCCACCGTTTGGTCAAAACCAGCAACTCAGCAACAATCCAAATACGGTTTTGATTAGCTCTTCTTCAAATTCCTTGATGTCAGCCAGTGTAAAGCCATCTTCTCAGCCCATTGGTGCTATTGGAACCAAAGCTCCTCACTTTCAAGCACCCTCTGCTCCTCAACCAAGCCCAGTACGTCTTAGTTTAGTCTAACGACGTATAGTTAATACTTCATTTTTTTGCATGAAGCTATTTATTAAATTGTTTGCAAGATACGTATGTCTTTTTTTTCTTTTTTTTCTTTTTTTCTTTTTTTTTTTAGTTAACATACATACCGTATGATCCAAATCAAGTACTCGGCGTGAGTGGCAGTTACATGGGCAATTCGCAATTGGTACAGAGACCTGGTCCGAATGTACAAGCCTCGGCAAATAGTTACTATAGCGCAACTTCGGCTGGTAAATAACAAAACTTCATAGATACTGATCATTTTTAAGAGTGTAAACTATCATTATATCGCCGTTCGCCATTTATTTTGTGTTTTTTTTTTATTTTCACATTTATTTCAGATGTATTTCCCGGATCACAAACTGGTTTTTATCAGCCAGGAGGTGCTACGCAACAGACCGGTACTCATTATGGGCTTCAAGGATTTGGTCAGCACAGTCAAAGTTTGGCAACTGGCAGTGCTACTCCTGTTGGACTTCAAAACTTCAGCTCAGGCTTTTTATCTAGTTCAGGTTTACAGATTGCTGCTGCTGCAGCGGCTCAACAATTCCGCAATCCAGCTGGAGGGCTTCCTGGTCCAGCAAACGCAGGTCCCACTTTCCTTAACAAACATCAACCACAAGAACAACCTAGACAATTGAAAAGTCCGTCGGGGAATCAACAAGATGTCCTTGCATCAGTTTTCAGTTCTAGTAAATCGAGTTATTCTTTATCAAGCATTATATTCTGCTCTATATTTAAGATTATATAATGCCAAAAAAATTTTAGCACCACAAATACCATCTCCCAAATCAAGAAATTGCAAGCAGCAATCGTCATCTCAACAACCACAACCTAGTCCGACACAGCATCACAAATATCAGCAGTATCAAGGCGTTAGTCAATCAGCTTTGGTAAATAATCATGTTCAAATAATCTATAACAAAGTATATTTGATGTTTTTGCATAGTTGCATTATATATGTATTCTAAAAATATAAAATAAGTATGAGAAAAAGCAAAATGATCACAGTTGTAGGGAGTAAGTAAATAAAAATTGTTAGTATTATTAATATCAAATAACCAATACACAATTAACAGAAATGTAATACACAGAGTATTTGAATACATAAAATGGTTACAGGTCTTACAACAAAATATACGTGGCATGGGTATGCCACCACGTGCCGGAATTCAACCGTCGCAACAAAGATACCCACCACCGATTCAGAGACCAGTTGTCCCATTTACACCAGGTCCGAACCCGAATAATCCTACGCAGCAACAACCTAATTGTATGTCGTCGCAGCAGCAACAGCAACAACAAACCCAAATCAACCGTCACAGATCAAATCTACATCAACAACAACAGCAGCAACGAAATATGAAGATGCAACAACAATATTATTCTGCTCAAGGTTCATGCTTGTCATATTGTAATGAAATGAACAGTCATTGAGGAAATCATTAAACTAAAGGATTTAATAACAATAGTAGATCCTATTTTGTTCTATTCTTGATTTTTAGGAACCGTCAAAATGGATACAAATGAGAAAGCAGATACACACAATGACAAAATCAGTGATGGTGGATCTGGTGTACAACAGGGAGGTACTAAAACAAATGTAAACTCACAAGACAGTGACAATAAGGAAGAAGTGAATCAACAAAATGAGTGAATTGTGAAAAATAATATTTGATTTACCATTTGAAAAGTACAATTTACGATCATGCATAATGATACGACATCAATCGAAAGGTAAATGACAGCAATGATTAACTTGTCATACATGTGGAGTAAATTGTACTCCAATTGGTATTTGTCGATTTAAAACGGCTTGAGAACTTAGAATTTTATAACTAATAACTTGGACACAGATAGATAAAATAATTTGATTATGATATATTGATGAAGGGAAAAGATAGGTGGTATTATCACTATACATAAACCAATATTTTTTGTGCTAATATAATCATAAACGTTATTTCATGAGTTCTCAATAAACAAAGCGCTTTCATCGAACATTTCCTTCGGTTCGAAAAAAATATTGAGAATCACTAAACGGCAGCAAATGCCAGGAATATAGGACAAATACTCGGTAAAAAGTGGAACCTGATCGATACCATCGAAGATAGATATCAAAAAATAGTTCCTGCAGATTAGTTCTCTCAACAACGAGAACATCAACACGTTGTCTGGTAAAAGTAGTTGAATGATAGCAGTGACGCGCACAACGTACACCTACTCGGTATTAATCGATTATCCTAATCAATCGATACATCATCAACGATGAAGTTAAGAGATGTGCACAAGACTTATGTTTCTGTAAGTGGACACATCGGCGGTTTGTGGTAAATGATAATGTAAAAACCAGATTTTCGTAAAACAGTTCAACAAAGATATTGCACGGTCGTTGCTACAATTTGTGGAACATCACTAAAATGGAAACAAAGCAAATATCGATAAAGAAGACTGTTATGTATATCGAAATTTCAAAAAAGGCTACATAAGATTATTCATGCGATGGCCGATTGATCTACATAACGTTATCCTTATTACAATGCGACAAGCAGAAAGATTCGTGTACATTAATCGTTTATTAATATACTATCAGGTCATGACGAAGCTTGTGAAAAATAAATAATGCAACAATTGTTTATAGTACTGAATATATTATCATGACCTAGCCACTTTCGGAAAAAGTATCAATGATAAGAACAAATGTAATAATACAAGGAGTGTTGTTCGCAGAAGTACGAAATACGCTCGATTTTGTTGCGTGTAGTAATATTTCAGTGAGTTGCAGTACTGTGTCGCAACATCGTAGAAAAAGAATTGTATATTCTCTGTTTTCGTTGCGATATAAGCATTATAATAATTATTATTACAATTATTTTATTTGTAGTATTTTTGTCATCATTGTCATCATCATTATTTCTATTGTATTACTATACTAAACTTATAATATATGATCATCATCATTACCGCCGTTGTTACTACTGCCGCTACTACTGTTACTGCTTAGAACCACAATCACCACTAATACCATCGTTACTGCAAAGAAATCCTCGCCCTAATCATTATCACTGTCGTGATCACTGCGATTGCAACTGTTTTTTATCATTGTGCTGTCATCATCATTATCATCATCATCATTATCATTATTATTATTATTATTACCATTATCATTCTCATTCTCATTGTAGTTATCGTTGTCATTTCAGTCGCTATCATTGTCATTATCATCTTCATTTACTGGCGGCCATTTTCAATGACACCGTTATTATGATTATCACTATTATTAATATTATTATACAAATGAAACCAATGAAAATAAATAGTGGTATTTACAAGAGTTAATTTTTAATAATTTCCTTAGGACAATAAATGCTCATTCAAAACAAGTTTTATGAAATTGTTATTAAAGCATGAGAAAATAGCAGGAGTTAATCTATATAACTGCCAATTCTGTCATTGATCGCTATACATGAATTCTACAGATACTCTCTTAATAAATGTTTTTTCACAGTAATATAGGAAAAGTATGAGTGTAATACAAATTAATAGCAAGTTCAATATGTCTAATATACTTGTCAAAGAAATATGGTATCAGTTAATTATGTTGAAGTACGCTATGTGAATGTTTTTTCAAAAAGTTTGATGATCTTGATTGCTAATATGTGAATCATAATACAAAAATACATACTCAAAAAATAATGAACATATAGTGCCTTTGACTTACTGCCACAGAAATACGCATTTTTCAGATAATTTTGAATTATGTACAAATATATAGGAAAACAATAATGGCTTTTTGAAGATAATGAATTTCTGGTGATATATTATTTTCTGTCACTTCATCATTATCATTTCATGTATGTTTACCAGTACTACTAGTAGTAGTTGCAGCAGCAACAATAGTAGTAATCCCTAGCATTATTAACTTATAGTATACGATTAATGCAACATTAATAATAATAATAATAATTAGTAATAGGTGGGATGACATTAAATTACTACTGCTTATACCATTAACAATACTTTTACTATTACTCTGTGCTTATGTTACTGCTAATATTACTGTTAGTACAGCATATTTACTGTTAACAGTAGTATTTTTTTGGTAACATTATTTTATATTTCTTAATATCATATTGTACCGTTAATAATTTGATTATACATTAATTTATATATTGACTATACCAACTATCATCTTGAATTTGGTACACCATTTGCAATTAATGTAATAGAGCCTATCCTTATACAGTTATAATCAACTGTTGTTATTACTATTATTATTGTTGTTGTGTAGTTGTCGGTGGTGGTGATGATGCTGCTGCTGTTGCTGCTGTCGCTGTTGTTATTATCATTACCCTTTTTATCAACATTATTGTTAATATAGTTATCATCATTACTTTTATACATTTCATTCAACGGCTGACAAAACGAAGATGAGGAACAAACCAAAGAACGAGTAAGTAAACTACCAAGAACGTACAAAGATTGCATAAAAGTATTTCGAAGTATTTAAAAAATCCGTATATGATTGAATTATTTATTAGCCTATTATCGCTTATATGCGATGTAATTTTTTCCGAATTGTAAATTACGTATCAACACATGCAGGCGCAAGGATCTTTTAATTATAATGTAATCTCATAGTAATAATGAACAATTTATTGTAATCGTGAAATATATTAGTATGTGATAGTAGAGAAAGTATGTATTGTATTGAATCTAAATAATTTCAGTTATTTGCAGTTAATTTAGAATCAATGAAAATTCTATTTATGCCTTGGAAAAGTGAGTGAATACTTGCAAATGTGTGGGATTGATTTGTATGTGTGAATAGAAGCAAATATTAAAAGGTATTTATCTATGTTTAACTTAAAACGGAGTATTATATGTGTCACAAAATTATGCTACTTGTTGTATACTTCGAATATAACAAAATTATATAGTACGGTAATCATTAATCTTTATAAATTTTTAATATGTAACATAATGACCTAATGAGCCCTCGTACCTATAGTTTTAGATTATATATAGAGCATTCATAAATTTTATTTAATTTACAGTTAACAATTTATCTTATATACCTACTAAAATATGAAAATAAAATAAACCCTGATAAAAGTTTATTTTTGATTTGTAATCACAGTACTTTACAATATTTAATACAGCTAATATAAATCTATTCCTATCTTGACACAAGTACAACTTTTTGATGTGAATTTTTCGGCATAACCTGCAAGTGAACCGAATTTAATATAGTACCTATTAGTGATAGATAAATACAATTTTTAGCCTGTCCTAATATAAAATCATTAGTGGCGCTAAAATCGCATTTCTGTGTGAGGAAAATATCAACGTATGTTACTGATAAAACGATAACGTAAAGAAGTGAAATGAATAGTCTTATTATCTACTGTATCTGAGAAACTAGATGATTAATCATAATATAACAATGATGTACTTTAGAGTAATATAGAAATATTAACAATTATAAAGTAATCTTCTAAATGATTCTTTGTAAAAAAAAGAATATTTTTATTTGATTGTTGTTTTTTGTCTATTGTTTAGTATATATAAACTTTTTTTCAAACAAAGCTTTCGACAAATTTATCTTTTTCATTCAATGGGGAACGAAAAAAGTGCCCTTAATGGGCTCGAAATCGACGAGAAACCTGTAGAAATAACAGATTTCTGGACGCATTATATGGCTCGGGTAAATGGCCGTAACATTCAAAGGATTTCTGTGTTTGTCAGTGAACCGTTTTTGCATTATAGTGCAAACTTTGGAAATCCATCTCCTTTAGAAAAAGCTGCAAAGGTTAATATTAATTTATTGATTACCCCGTATATCATAAAAACACGAACATGCATGCGTGAATTGATGTTCTTTTCCATTATATTACTTTAACTGAATAAATATTCGATATGTATAATAATGATATATGTATATTTTAGAATTTAATGTTATATAGACATCCTTGTATATTGAAATATGTTTCTTCATGGTCAAAAAGTAGTAAATATTTTCTTGCTACTGAATTAGTAAAGCCTTTAATTCAATCAATAGAAACTCAAAATACATTACAAATATGTATGGGCTTATATAGTATTTTACGTGCATTGATTTTTCTTCACGAGAAGGCACTTGTATCTCACAACAATATTTGTGAAAGTTCCATTTATGTTACACCAGAAGGATGTTGGAAGCTCGGTGGACTAGAATGCTTGTGTAAATTTCAAGAATTAACTTCTTACTTACAAAAAATAAAAAACTACAGGCATGAAAAAGCAATATCTTCAAACGAAGATATGATAATCGCTTCAGCACATTTTACAACAATTGATGCATATGCATTTGGGATTTTAGCTGATAATATACTAAAATTGAAGGATTCAGGTAAGCGGTACAAAAATAATTTAATATGCCCTATACATAAGAAGACTATAAACAAAAAATGTAACAAAAGTCTTATTTCACATTAGGAGATGTACCTAGCCTTTTAGAGTTTAAACAGTTCTGTAAAGAAAATCTGCAAAATCCAGACCCATCTTTAAGATGTAAACTCTCCCATGTACTCCAACACCCGTTCTTTACCCATGATTTTATGAGGATATATGCATTTTTAGATGAATTGCCCTTAAAAAGTAGTCAAGAGAAAGAAATATTCTTTGGGTAAATATTTTTAATCAAATCAAATTACCAATTATTATTAATCCAGAGTAATTATACTTGTAAGTATTAAAACTTTATCATATTACAGAACTTTAATAATACAACTAAGAACATTCCCTGAAAATATTGTTGCTGAACAATTAGGTCAGTTGCTGCTTTCAAGAATGGTTTTATTAGATACAACAGCACAAAAACAGCTCTTACCATTTATATTAAAACCAAAAGGTAAACAGTTTTTAATGAAACTTTATGTTTAGCATAAATTAAAGTTTTGTGTATATTATTCACAGATGGAAAAGACAATACAAATGGTAACTTATTTACAATTTCTACATTCAAGGTTTACTTAGTACCCAAACTGTTGCAAATGTTCTGTATACGAGATGTATCAATACGTCTGGTACTATTATTACATTTTAATTCATTTGTTCATACTTTCCAAGCAGATGAATTAAAATCCCAAGTACTTCCCGAATTACTTGTAGGAATTAAAGATACAAACAATCATCTTGTATCTGCAACATTAAAAGCATTAGCTGACATAGTTCCAATCCTAGGTGCTGCTACCGTGATTGGGGGAAAAAGAGGAAAATTATTTACAGATGGACGACCAAACAAATTAAAAGAAAATAAGAAAACTGAAGATAATACAAATATTCAGTTAACAAGTCCAATAAACATTATTGAAAAACCCATTGATTTACCTGAAAGACCATCTCCAGATGGAGGTGAAGATAAAAAGGAGATTGCTTCTTCAATTATGGAAGAAGAATACACATGGTCTGATTGGGACATACAAGAAACTGGAGAAATTCATCTTCGAAATTCACGACCACTTGAGAGAATGTCTCAATTTCAAACCAATGATATTTTAATTTCAGATGCAAAATTGAACGTTACTATGGATTCAGTATCAAATGTGGATGAAATCAAAACAACTGAATCAAAATTAACAAGAAAGTTAACTCTTTTGTCTGATATTTCAGAGCTTGATATCAAGAATTCAAAATTGATTGACACTTTAAAAGAAGATTATGATTTTTTCACAGATATGGAGCCAGTAATAAAGAAGACACAGATTTTACATGTAGAACAACCACAAACATTAATAAAGAGTGTGTTCGATATAAAAGAAATAAATGAATTAGAAACATCTGAAGAAAATGATGGTTGGGATGAAGATTTAAGTGATTGGGGAACAGAAGATGTTCAGGAAGTAAAAATTTAAAAATATATGTATATTGTTTTATAGTATTTCTATTTCCAAAGAATAAGTTTATTAAAATTTATTAAAATTTTTTTTAATTTCCATATATTGAAAGAAATTATTGATTGTTTAAATTATCAACTCTACATACAATACAAATATAGAATATTTTAAGTGAAAACTATTAGTAAAAAGAAAAATGTAACAGTTCATAATACATTTGCATATTCGCAAAGTACAGAAGAACTCAAGAAATTTTTATGGATGCCTGTAAATTTTCATGTTTCCATAGTGTTGCAGTTGCCCAAATAATATTCAGTTTCTTACATTCCGTTTAACATCTTTAGTTGTTTCATAAACATAAATGATTCTCCGAAGTACGTAAACCATCGCTGAAACTTTGTTTACAATCTGTTTCCTGTGACGAAATTGCAATTAAATGTAACACTAAATTTTAACTAGGTCATTTCATGAGTTAGTTAGATTCCATTTAACGTTCAAAACAAGCAATGCTTCAAATAAATCCTTCACATTTTCATATAGCGTAAATCATCTCTACCTTACTAGAAAAACTATCCGTCGAACATTTAACCGAAGACTGAAAATATTAATGACTAATTCAAGTGTAGGAAATTCTTACAAACCTCTACATTTCATTACAACCACACATACTTTCTTGCAGTACCATTTGCTATTATAGTGTTGCCATTATAAACGGATAAGTGAGATATATTTTCAATTTACTACATTCTGTAAAGCTTAAAGGTCGATTTATATTATCAGTTCAAACACGTTCCATTTCCAACAAATTCAGTTGGTGAAACGAAGAACGATATAGTTCTTTTCTTCACATAGTGTTGCGTTCCTTTTGTTTCAACCAAATCGTGTTTGCATATGGAACGTGCTGGAACGTGTAATATAAATCGACCTTAATATTGTGCTCTAATGAAAACTAAAAATATTATGTATGGAAAGTATACATCTATATACATAATTTTAAATGCATTGAAAATGAATGAAAGAAATTTTACTTTTTTCTCACTTTTTTTCTGCTGAAAAAATTGATGAGAAAATAATTGTTGTGAATAAAAATTTAAAAAATGTAAAATAACTCAACATTCTGAAGCTATTTTTGAATCGTAATTTCATTGCTTTTACACAGAAATAAATATCTGGAAAAATGTTTACAAAATGATTCTTTCTTGACTATGTATGTAAGCTTTAGAACTTCACGCTTATGAGGGCGCAACGATCATAAACGGTAACTTCCTTTCCGATGATGCTTCCTCTTTATACGTGGTACGTTGGAAGGTGAGGTTCTAAGTAAAGGTTTATTATACTTATTGTAAAAATGGTAAGTGAAAATTTCCCAAGATTAATGTTATTAAATAAATAAAGTTATTAGTTATTCATATAAATTATTTAATGTTAATAATAATGGTAGATGCACGTTATTTGAAAGGATTCGAAAAACGATATTTACTGTAACCGGAATTTAAAATATTGAAATCATTTCACTAACATAAAATAATATAGTAATATATTTTGTTTTTTTTGTCGAAGTCTATAAATTTCTTTACTGTGTTGTAAAAAGAAAGATCATTTTATATATTTTAATTTTTTAATTTTGACACCAATGTATTGAAAAAATAATTAATGAAAAAAATATGCTAATACAATTTGAAATGGATGAGATTTTCAATAGTTTTCTTTAAGAGAAGCTAATTATATTTTACGCAATGAAAATCTTAGCTCACTTTGATGAAAGAATGAAAGTATTAGTCTTTATGTTACTAAATACTATATTCAAATTAAACGTAATATCTATATTCATCTACAATATCTATAGTTGTTTTATTCTAAAGCATAATACGTAATTTTTTAGGGGTTTGTAAAAGTTGTTAAGAATAAACAGTATTTCAAGCGTTATCAAGTTAAATTTAAAAGACGACGCGAAGGAAAAACTGATTACTACGCACGCAAACGATTAACTATTCAAGATAAGAATAAGTATAATACTCCGAAATACAGGCTAATCGTGCGTTTATCAAATAAAGATATTACTTGTCAGGTAAATATATTTAAATCTGTTTAAGAATATTCATTATCAAATCATTAAGTAATATTATATAGGTTGCATATTCGAGGATTGAAGGAGATAGAATTGTATGTGCAGCATATAGCCATGAACTTCCAAAGTATGGTGTTAAAGTTGGTCTTACAAATTATGCCTCTGCATATTGCACAGGTCTTCTTTTGGCTCGTAGAGTAAGTGACACTACATCATTTCATTATTTAGTTATGCAGTTTATTAAATATTTATCAAATGATGAAATACTCAGCTCGCTTTGATGCACAAATGAAGAGACGTTAATTGTTCCCTATTATAATAATAATTCTGAATAACTGTGTTATAATGAAATATAACTGAAGTTAAATATGTAATAGAAATAATATTTTTTTAATATATATTTTTCTTGTAGTTACTAAAAAAATTAGGCTTAGATACCTTGTACACTGGCACAACAGAAGTAACTGGTGATGAATATAATGTTGAAGAATTGGATGAATATTCTCCTGGTGCATTTAGATGTTACTTAGATACTGGTCTTATGCGTACAACTACTGGCGCTAGAGTGTTCGGCGCTATGAAAGGTGCTGTTGATGGTGGTCTCAACATTCCCCATAGGTACTTACTAATAATTTACTTTTAATGCTTGAGAAAGTTTTATAGCTCAAATAGAATTTATTGAGATCGAGTAATATGATGATTTTATGACACATGCGCGTCATCTGAGTCATAGCAAGACATAACCTTGTATCTGTGTTCTACAATGCAATGTACTGTCTTTGTATGGATTTAATAAGATTAAAAATTGTGTCTCTGATAACGAATAGCTAAGTTTAAAAGTAACACTGAATGTAATTTTGAACACAGTTCACAATGGATTTTATTTTCCCTTCAATAAATAGCACCAAAAGATTTCCCGGGTATGATAGTGAGTCAAAATCTTTTAATGCTGATGTTCATCGGCAACACATCTTTGGGCAACACGTTGCGAACTATATGAGAACATTAGAAGAAGAAGATGATGAAGCTTTTAAGCGACAATTTTCGCAATATATTAAAAAAGGCATTGCTACCGATAACGTAAGTGTTTATATATTACGTTTAAGTATTATTATTCGTCCAGCTTGTAATTACTGAAAGGTTACACAACCTTTGCAGTGTCGCAGTTGGACCATAATAAATGCATTGGTTCTGAAAGTTAAATGCATGGTTCACGGCATTTTTCAGATGAACCTGTGTTACATCTCACTTAGTATAGTATGTTTTTTTAATATATATATATATATATACACATACATGTTTTCATCTTTAGATTGAAGATATTTATAAGAATGCTCATAAAGCGATACGCTTAAATCCAGATCCAGAGCCTAAGAAAACTGAAAAGGAAAAAGTACATGTGAAAAAACGATGGAACCGCGCTAAGCTTTCTTTGTCAGAAAGAAAAAACAGAGTTGCTCAGAAAAAAGCTTCTTTCCTTAAAACACTGGATGAAGTAGAGGCTTAGTTTTATTATTAATTCTGCATCAAACTTAGTGTTCATTTATAATGTATGTACTAATAAAATAATCAACGTATATACAATATTCATCTACATTTTGAGAAAATTTTGGTACAGAAATAAAGAATGTATAATGAGAATTTTGCATTCTTTTTTTCATACATCATCTCATAATAAATATCATCATACCGTAATAAATAATATCGTATTAACATCAGAATATGTGGTATTTTAATTATGAATTTAATTCTGAATATGAGTCTTTCCCTATTAATTTTTCTTTTAAATATTGTGTATAATGAATGCAATTATTTATTGTTTACATTTATGCATAACATTTATAAGTTTTTCGATGATGTACTCCTGTAAAATTACGCACTTTTATATATCTAATGGATGAAAAAGATTGTGTTTTACTTTAGAATGAAATACAAAACAACAAACTTTTGTTCATTACACTTGTTTAAAATGTAAAATTTTAATAAAATTGACACTTTCTGAATGGTGAATAATTTTGCAATGAGCTATTATGTGAAGGAAAGAAAATGTATGAATTCCGACATTAATATTTTCACTTAAAGCTAACGGAAAAGTGATAGTCTACTACGAGAGCCAGGTAATCTACCTTGCTCGTCGATTAATCCAGCTTGAATATCTCCGATTGAAGGAACAGTTCTCACTTCCCCTCGTGCTGCTACACTAGGTGGTGATTTAAGTAAACGACGCGCTACACCTTTTATATTATCTTTTGATATTCCATCTACAAGCAATATGAGTATGAAAAGATAAAGAATTTCTATGCTTATATTACGTTATACTATGGTATGTGTATATCACATCAGATACAGTTAAAATAAAACTTACCAATCGCTTGTATAAAATATTCCGGACGTTTTCTACTACCAGTTGCTAAAACTTGTCTTCCGATATCTTCAAATACAACAGGCCTCTGTTCTAAATTCATGAGTAACATAGATTGCAGTTGTTTCTTTGCTCTCTGTGTTATTCAAAAATTATTAAGTTGATAAAGGAAAATATTATTATATATGTATAAATCAAAATTATAAATAAAATCACCGCTAATTCGCTATCCGTAATGTTATTTGTCATAGTAACAATTTCGTGCACGATCACCTCTACCATATCTCTGACATGAGATGGCGTACAAGATGCATGAATGTAAAAAAGACCTGTGTCGGCATATGCGTGATTATATGCAGTTGCACTATACAACCAATGATATCTGCAGTACAATATTTTTAAAACAATGTTTATATCCTACTTAACTTTTTAATCAGCCAAAATTATCTGAAATGTTACCTGTTAAGGACATTTGTATACAAACGAGTGTACATTCCTTTCCCTGGGCCTCCAGCACTGAAACTATTACCACCCCCCATCATCATATTTAAAACACACATTGCTACAAAATCTGGATCTTGATGAGAGCACCCTTCCAAACCTATTACTACATGAGATAATTCCGGTAGACCACTGGGCCCTGCATATACAGGTACATTACATTCTTCCTGTACAATTGCAAAATTTTAAGTTAATTAGATAATAGCATTCAAAAGTATTAGTTTATATGATTAATTTAAAACGATATTTACTAGTATATAACCACCAGTGTATTGAGCAATTGAAGCATCAACTGTATTTAATTGTTTTCCAACCGATATAGAGTTTCTTTTCTTTCCTTCTTCTTCTTCCCAAACAGACCTTTCATCAACAAAATACCTGTAACAACAATAAAAATTAATTGGAAAATCATCATATTTATTAGTAAAAATATGATGTCTTCAACTGCATAAATTAGATAAACTATAATTCACAATTTTCAAATTAGTGAACACCAACTTAGTAATATATATTATATTGATAAATACTTAACAGTTCTATCTATAATTACTTTTGAACTGCCAAAACAAGATCTTCATGTTCTACACCAACTCCAGCTACTACCATCCTATGAGGTGTGTAATGATGCTTTAAATATTCAAATAATATTTTTCTATCTATTAGGTTGATATTTTCTTTCGGACAAATTTTTGGAAGTCCAAGGGTGTTATTTCTATATGCAGCCTAAAAAAAAACAACTTTGTCTATTACATCTTTAATTTTCATTAGAATATATTTCTTTTTCTACTTACTGCATGGATCATATCCATAAGTATTGGTTCCTGTTCTGGCCTTGTAAGTAAGGATTCTAACTCAAATTGGATCATTTGCTTTGCAGCAGATACCTATAAATTTTAATTTTTTAATTCTTCTATTACATTTGTATATCTTTGTATTAAAATGAGAATATTACAGTAGTATATCATATTATAATATAACAATAGTAATTTTTTACCTCTTCCTGTGTAATCTGAGGCCTTAAAACAATGTCACCCAAAATCTGTACAACAGTATTCAACCCATGACGTTCTGCTGATGCTGCATAAACAAATGTGTCCCTGGATGCTTGGCAATCACATATTCCTCCATGTTTTTCTAGCGCAAGCATTATTTGATCTTTATTCTTGTATGTTTTGGTAGACTGTAAAAGTAATCTTTTGTTTTTTTTTTTCCTTTATTCCTTAAACAGTAATTTTGCATTACACTATAAAACTCTTACTCCAAATGCCAATTTTTCTAAGAAATGTGAAATACCACTGGGATATGCAATTTCATATCGAGGACCAGAATCAAGCAATACTGCAAAACATTATAGGTTATAAATAACTATTCTGAGCTATAAATAAAATTTAATCTTTCTAAGAATACTTTTTAAACTTACCACCTACTGTACAAAACTGACCAAATCGATTTTCAGAAGCAACTCTTAATCCATTTGATAAAACTGTCACTTTAGTAACATGATGTTCTTCTTTCGCAGTAGCATAAATTGCTTTAGGTAGATTAGGAACCGGCTCGGTTAATGGAGGAAATGGTGTAACAATTGATTTTCGTGTTATTTTATTATTAGGTATTTTTTGTGAGGAAAAATCACATTTTTTAAAGAAGGAAAAAATCTTTCTTTGTATTGCACTGTAGAAAATATTATTACGCTTAATAATACAAAAATCAAGTTATAGAATAATTATCATTGAGCAAGAGTACAGCTTTTTTCTAAGATTAAATAAAGGAAAACTAATGTTACTGGAAAACCTTTTCTTCTTACAGGGATAGTTACCTTTTTCTAACAACTGTCAAAGAACTTTGTGACACTTTCATCAGCATTTTCATCTTAACATTCGTAATGAATCATTTAACATTTATATTAACTTATCACGTCTACCAGTTTAGAAATGAAAAATGATTAATTGAACAATCTTAAAAACCTTCACGAAAACAACCTTAATGAATAGTTAGTGTTCCATTAAATAAATAAACTTAAATAGACACGCTCAAAAAAGAATTTTATACGAACCAATAGTACCATAATTCTAGGGTTTTTTTAAACATAATAATGAATAATTTACTAAAAGTATATTATAAATATATTATTCGGCTCTTGAAAGAATAGTCACAGGCTGTGGAGGTAGAAAATTTGTGAAGATACCTCCAGTCTGACTTAAAGACTATTCTTGTTACGTAGTTAGACGCATGAAAGCTTAATTTGCATATTACTGAAAGATAGACTTTCTTTCATCACGCTAGATGTCGTAGTATACAATTTTATGTTACTTTACCGATTTTACGTATTTGTTATCATTTATATATAATTTCTTAATTTTTAACCACACTATTTATTAAATACGCATGATTTTTAATCAAAAATGATGAAATGATATGTGGTAATCTAGCCCAGTGATAAATTACAGTATCTTGAACATGTTAATACATATTTTATTCATACTACAATATAGTATGGTTTTAACAGACATTTCTGATGGATGGCGTTTGTCGTTTAGTTCGAAGTCGAATGATCAAACCTAGAGGGGAAAAAAGGTTACTAGATGAAGAGTGGTGGAAGCCAGCTGGGCAGTTGAGAGAATAAGCCTGTGTCAATTTTTTCACTGACTCGACTATGCTTTAGAAAACGAAGCATGAACTCATTTAAACAATCGAAATTAAAAATGAATGAAACAAAACTGTCAAACTTAAAATTAGTAAGAAGATCTCGTAAACAAATACGTAAAGAACATAGACTACAAAAAAAAATTAGTAAAGCAGTTTATTTGAAGAAAAGGAATGAATTACGTACATACGGTGGATCAAAGAAAATTGTTGAAGTTAATGATAATAAAGTAAATCGTGATGATGTACAAAAAAAGGAAATGAAAGAAAAAGAATTTAAAAAATTTGAGTGCAAAAGAAAAAGTAAAAAGAATGAATTACTTAAGCAAGCTAATTTAAAAGAAGACAGGGTAATTAAAAGATTAGAAAAGCAGCTAAAATTAAACAAAAGGAAAAAGAAAACAATACCTAGGTCTTTTGTAACAGATGGTTTGGATTGTATCCTTTTTATCTTGTTAAAAAATCTATAATTATTAAAGTAATTTTTCATATATAATATAATTTACACATCTTCATTACTCAGTGTTTAAATTACTACCTTTACTGAATTTCCTTAATATATTCATAGATTTGTTAAATTTTTGTTTCGAGGAAGACAGAAAATATATAAATGAGTCCAAAAAAGAACTCTTAGGAAATGAAATTAATAGTGAATGTAATATAGCTTTATTAGAAACAATGGAAGCAAATACATGTATAAGTGGTAGTTCATGTAATATTTACAATAATGAAAATGAAAAGAAGAATGAGAATATAAACAAAAATAAAGCTAGAAATGGAAATAACAAACTTACTGTTTCAGTTAAACAATTTAATGTTAACAATAATATAGACAAACTTTCAAAAATACAAGTATCAAAAATTAAGCAGACAAAATCAATGCAAATTGAAAGAAATAATCATACTTGTAATAAAGACTCATGGGAAGATATCTATGGAAGAAAAAGAGATAAAGAAGGTAATGTTATAGATGATATTAACAAATACATAATACCTGCAACACAAACAGTTCCTATTCAGAATATAAGTGAAAAGTTGTATTCATTAAGAAAGCAGTTAAAAGGTTGTTTGAATAAATTGACAGAACATAACATACATAGTATATCAAACCAGGTAATTATGTTCAATATAATGTAAACCATTATAATTGCATAAATAATTATGTGTATATACTTAAAATGACTTTGATATATTTTGTTATGTTTCATGTTACAGATAGAAACAATGTATATGACAAATAGTCGTAATAATATGAACTGTGTGTTATCAGAATTAATGTTCGAAAGTTTAGTGTCACATGTAATTACACCAGTACGTCTCATTTCTGAACATATGATGTTAATTGCAATTTTACATGCTAATATTGGCATTGAGATAGGTGCTAATTTTTTGGAAAAGCTTATCCAAAAATTAGTGGAGACAATGGAAAAGCTACAAGAAGTGGAAAATAAAGAATTGGATAATGTGGTTCTCATAATTTCACATCTTTATAATTTTAAAGTATAATAACCATTTATTAAAACATATATGTTGAAATGAGTATTAAATTAATCATTTTATTAATTACACTTCATACAGATTTTTGGATACAAGCTACTCTATCAAATACTCAATAAGCTGATGATAAAATTTACAGAAAAGGAAATTGAACTGATATTACTTATTTTAAAAACAGTAGGATTTTCACTAAGAAAAGATGACCCAAATGCTTTGAAAGAATTTATACAAAATTTACAGCAAAAAGCTAGTCATGAGAGTGAAGAAAAGTAAGTAGTTTTGCATCTTTTACATACAGAGTTAAAATTATTGGAAATTCATTAAAAAATTATCATTATTGTCGCACAGATTAAGAGTTAAATTTATGTTGGAAATTTTGCTAGCAATAAAAAACAATAATGTTAATAAAATACCTCAGTATGATGCTTTTCATGTGGAACATTTGAAGAAGGTTATGAAAAGTGTAATACGGAAAGGCAATACAATAACACAGTTAAATGTATCTTTAGAAGATTTGTTACAAGGTAAATACTATACTGATATTGCTTAGAACAAATTATTTGGATTGACTGCCTGCTGATTTAACACTTTTCATTACAGCTGAGAAAAATGGAAAGTGGTGGATCATAGGATCAGCTTGGTCTGGGTCAACTAACATTAATAATAAAGCGAATACAAAACCATGTAATAAGATTAATTTTGATAAAAAAGTTCTAGAATTGGCTCAAAATCAGAGAATGAATACTGATACTAGAAAAAATATTTTCTGTATACTTATGACAGCTGAAGACTACTTAGATGCATTTGAAAAGCTTCATCACCTTGGTTTAAAAGACCAACAACAAGGAGAAATCATACATGTTTTGATGCATTGTTGCTTACAAGAAAATAAATTCAATCCTTATTATGCAATATTAGCACAGAAACTATGTGAATATAACAGAAAATATCAGGTACTTGGTAACTTTGTATATTATATATCTGCATAACAAAATTTGTGGAAAAACATTAACTACAATCATCCTGTTATCCTTTGATGTTTGATGTTTAATAATTAATTATATATAATTAAACTAAGATTTTCTGCATTGTGCAATACTAGACAAATGAATTTGAACAAAAACTTTCCTTTTTCCTTGTTCTCACAATGGTGTTAGGAATCTACTTCGTGAATTATTTACTGTTGATTCATTATCAGCATCATTAAAGTTATTTGAAAATAAATATAAGTGATGAAAAATTTTTAAGTATTAGTAAATTATATGAAATTAATAATTAAATTAATAATACACAGTAAGCAGTCACATTGATTCAAAAGAATATTCCATAAAAATATTAAATGATATTGGCGTTTTATATTGTTAAATTACATCAATATTCATTTAGTTTATATTCAAGTTTTGTCTAAATACTTCTGTAATCACATCTTTCTACTTTCGATTTATTGATTTAATCAATAAATCAAAATCCCATTTTCTGTAAACTATTGAAATAATTTAACATTAATGTGTCAACAAATTTAAATATACTCAAAGATCATTTGTTCAGTATTATCTATACATGTATATAGATACATGAATTATTGATAACATTTTAACATAATAATTATAATTTAGCTCACAATACAATACAATCTTTGGGATAAACTGAAATCACTGGAATCGTACGAAAGCAAACAGCTAAGTAATTTAGCACAGTTTTTAACTCATTTATTTATTGAAAAATGTCTTGCTTTATCAATTTTAAAAGTGAGTGTTGCATTTATTATTTAAAACGTTTTTTGTAATTCGTTTATAATATATTCTTATTCTTATTCTATTACAGATTATTCAGTTTACCGAGCTGGACAGGCATACTATGCAATTTCTTAGAGAAATTATATTAGGTATCCTCTTGCATGAAAACGAACTAGTTTGTGTACAAGTATTTGAAAGAATCTCAGTTTCTCCACAGTTACAAACTTTTAGAGAAAGCCTTCGTTTATTTATAAATTGCTTTCTGATAAAACAAATAAATGCATGTAATATCTCAAATAAGCAGAAAATAATGTTAAAGAAAAGAGTAGAATTAATAGATAAAATATTAATTTTACATGGATCTAAAATACTATTTTAAATTTTAAATGCAACAGAATAGCAATTTAATATATGAACATAAAGCAATTTCAGAATCCATAAAAATGTATAACTAATCAGATATGTTCTAATTTTAAATAAAATGGATACTATTTATTAGTTCTCTTGTGGTTTATTCAGAATATATTTATACTGATACATATATGGTATAACCTTTCAATTAAATTTTTATATATTGTTATTTATAAATTATTGCTTTTCAAAAGTTTGCATACATAGCTTGTAAGTATTTTCGTATTTTGAATTTAGAGGACCACTACATCCATATCCGCCTAATCGATGAATATGAAGAAAATCATCGCAATTGACGTTACCGTCGCCATTACAGTCCTACAAAAAAAATAAAATGTATATATTACATATAGAAATATGTATTATTTTACTAATTTACCTGAGCAAATTTTGTCATATAGCCTTGAACTGTACGAGCTGCACAATATGGATCATTTACACATCGTGCGTATGCTGAACAAAAAGATATTTTAATCTTTTTAATTTATTACTACTCTTTTTACGTTTTTAATTATGAATTTAATCGTGCATAAATACTAACCATCTTGAGTCATATTTTGTTTATCATCAAGAGTTGGTTTACCGGCATCCGCCCAATAATTCCACGTTATACGAAATGGTCCACAAACTGATTCGTTGCAACCAAGTGTAACATTGCATCCGGAAGCAGCTTCGCATATGCATCCCAAACAAACTCTTGATACTATTTCTGTCCCTAACACCGATGTCTGTTGATCTATTATATTTATATAAAGAAAAATTAGAGAACATCCAGAAATAATGCATTAAATTATTAATGTTTTTAATTATCTTGAATGGATTTCCTAAAACTTGCTAAGAATAGTTCTCATATATGTACCCCGAAAAAATTGTTCATAGATAACTACATAGGATCGTACGAAATTGGATTTATATAAACTTCTACTCATTAAAACTAATAGAGAGCGAACAGTCGTTCTGATAATTGATTTTTCAAACAATAAATTTAACAAAGTAACATACTAAAATGATAATCGGTAACTTTTATGAAATTTTGATATATAGTCGATTTGAACAAATATTCAACCTTCATCCTTTATTTAACAAATTTATGTTGAACAACGTTTTACTGAATTCTCGACTAATACTTACGTTAATTTAGTAGTAAATTTTCTTTCTCATAACACAGTTGAGGAATGGTAATTAAATAATAATATTTCTTATGGCGAATTATATAAATATTAATAATACATTAATCATTAAAGTCTGATTAATTTTTAATTTGAACTAAGGAAAGTTATAAATAATGTTCAATATGAACGGTCTGGAAATTAATCTGTGGCTTGACAAAAATTATAATTATTAATTATCGAAAACTATCATTATAAATATTACGTAAATTATGAGCGTAAATTTAAGCATTGTGATCTATAAAAGTACGATTCAATTTCTTTTCAATATTAAAAGCGATAAATACATGCTTACCATAAATGAAGAATAGTGATAATAGGCAAGTGATAATCGAAGTATTCAACAAAAAGATCACCTTCATTGTAAATGATTTTCGCTTGTCGAACGAAAACTAATTTTTTCAAATTTTTAGTGTCGTTAACGTTTGAAAATACTCTCGCAATACCTGAAAGGATATTCACGAAATGGTCTCATCGTTCTCTTTTATATAGAAGAGAGTTGTCGCGTGTTGTCATATATGGAGGTGGGGGCTTTAACAGAGGTCAGTGGCAAGGACTATGTCTTGAAAACGATCGTGATTGAAAAACGAAAATTTAAACTTCAACTTGTCGCGACATCAAGGCATGCAGAAAAGAAAAAATTCTACTTCGAGATAGGAAAATAGTAATTATATATTCCGATTCACGTTACAAATTTTAATTTTCTTTACATTTTTCTAGATAACTATAATGATAATATAAAAAAAAGGAAATATCGTTCAAAATTCTTACTTTTTGAATGAAAAATTACCTTTCTACTTTTGTTCAGAATTATCTAAATTACTGAAAACATCACAATTTAAAATTGACATGGCCATGCCTGAAACTTGTAATATAATAAAATTATGTCGTATATTAAAATTTGATTAATGTCACATTCCACAAAATTTGTTATAAAACTTATATAAATTATATAACTATAAATATTATATACTTCTTTAAATTATATTTCTACAGGTATAATACAATACTACTATACGATTAAGATCAATTACAGTTACTTATTTTTACAATGCTTTACAATTATTCTTGATGCTTTTACTGCATAGTACTGCATAACGTACTGCAATGTTTATTCACGAGATAGAAACCATATTAAAACGCATTTCAAGCTCAAATAATGTATAATACTGCAATCATATTATAGAAACTGTATAGACGTATAGACATACTTTTGTTCAATATGACATTGTATTAATTCGTTTTAACAATCACCTGTATTTTGATGTTCAACCATATATTCAAATAAATAAACATAAAAATTTTAATATTCTTATAATCCTTTCAAATCTTTTTTAAATTAAATTCATTAATTATTAAAAATTACGCAATTTATTATTAAAAATGAATTAAACGACTCGATATAATCAGTTAAGTATAACAATTTAGAAATTCTTAATATAAATGTAATTATTTAGTTGAATAGACACATGTATAAGTTTTTAACTTTACATTAATAAAAATTTGACTAATAATAGTATAATAGTAGTATAGTATAATAACTATTATATTATTATAATTGTAAACATTGTGAAAATGCTATTAACACATGTTGCTAAGAAAAGGATATGTTTAATTTAATTTATGGAACACATTTCTATGACATCATTCGTAAGAAACGGAGCTATCAAATGACGTCATCTATGATAAACGGAAATACCAAATGTATTTAAAACAACATGTAACTATCACATACACACATGAAACATGATGCTTGGTTTACTAATAGTAAAATAAGTTGAGGTTGAACTTTATAACTATAAAACAGAAATAATAATAAAAAATAATGAAAACAGAAAGATAGATTTTTACAGAATTTTAACCTTTCAATCAAAAATAGAAAATGAAGGGAATTTTCAATTCAAGCGACGGTTTTTAATGTAAATATATGTAAGAGTATCCTAATATCCAGCGTTACTGTTTATAATGGAACAAAACAAATAAGAAAAATATCGAAAAACAAATTTCTCATATGATCTTAAATGCGGTCTAAGTTCGAAACTCTACACATGTATTTGTTCTACATTTATTAAAATTATAAATCATATTTTATCCTTTTTAAGAGCAATCAAGTGTTTATAGCATTTTAATAAATTCAACGTGGTTTCGTTCAATTGTGTTTTAAATGTATCGGGCAGTACCACTAATCGATATTGGTTGTACTCAAACCTGATTATCCGGGCTACATTTTGTACAATGCGAATTCTTGGGCAAAATCATTCAAGAAAATTGAAACAGTGCTTGACTTTGAAATTTGCTCGAAAAATACGAATATTCTACTTCTCAATTTCATATTTATCGGAACACCTGAACGAATGAATAATTGCTTGACGACTTAATTCTATTCGAATAACAAAATTTATGTCATTAATTAAATTTGCTTAATTATTAGTTTCATGATACCATAGAGGAACGTTTAATAAAGCATTCAAATACCAATTCTATTCTTAAGAGTGAGGCTAAACAAAATCCATTTTTTTCGAAATTCAAATGTACCACTTTGATACTCTATTTTTAATTAATAAGACAATATATATAGAATAAAATATACTAAAGTATAGAGTTTATAGCTCTCAGGTACAGAATTTTTAAATAAGTAAAACATATACAAAGCAATCTAATTCTTTACTCTGTATAAATACTGAAATAATATTGTTAAAATAAATATTTTAGTTACAGCTCCATTAATATAATATTATAAAACTTCCATTAGTAATTGCTCTTATTCAATAATAAAAATCATATGTACAAACAGTGATTATTATTTATTAAGTTTACATTAAAGATAATAGATGAAAACAATCATTTATATTTTATTGAATGATTCAATATCAACAGATTGAACATACTGTTGAAAATTTTCTATTTGTTCTATCAACAAATCCACAGACACCTTGTCATCTTCTAACACGCACATTATCCTGAACTTATGAATACCATAGCCCACTGCAACTAATTTAGCTGAAAAGGTAATACACATAAAATTGATAATTTCATAAAACTGACTTTTAAGAGATACACAAAAAAAAATAACTTACATGCCCCCCAAACTAATCCATCCATCTGAATAGATCTTACAGCTTCTTCCATGGCTTTCATGTCAGTTTCATCATCCCATGGTTTAACATCTAACACAACACTGGACTTAGCAATGAGTGCTGGTTTTTTAGATTTTTTTTCTGCATATGCTTTTAATCTTTCTTCTCTTAACCTTACAGCTTCTGCATCTTCTTCTTCATCTGATTCAAAGAGGTCTATATCTTTATCATCATCCTCTTCATTCTTAGCTGCTGTTGTGTTAGTAGAATTATTGCTATTTAAGATAATAGGTACATTCTTTTCTCCTGGAAGTGTCTTTAAATCATATGATTTGATGTGATTATACCATCGTAAAACATGAGGATTTGAAGATGTTGGAATCTTTCCTAAGGCTTCTAAAACTACTACATCTGCTTGTGTAGGTTGCCACCTTGAAGAAAATGTAGTGTCATTTGTTTGATATTCTTAAAACAATTATATTTTTATTGCAGAATCAGAAATAAATTGGACTTTAGGGTAATTTATCATGATAATATGAATAATCATTTTTCATTTTTCATTTTTCACATTTTCATTATTCTTTCCATTCTAAAGACAATACTACTTTATATTTAATTGCAATTTTTATTTTCATGTACATTCACGAAAGAAATTATTGTATTATAAACATTACAAAATATTTTCAAATATAAGAGTGCTACGAATAGTCTGAAAAGAATTATTTTAAACATAAAACATAAAAATTATGAAAAAAAAAGAGAAAAACTAAAAGGTTTAATGACTCCAAATTACTAATAAATGAAGAACCACGTGCATTCAAACATATATTGTAAAGATAAAAGTACATTTACCCTTCAATATAACTGCGATCTGCTAAATAGGAATTTAAATCTTTAACACCCTTATCAGTTTTAAGATCACCAATAGCCATTATGAAAAATTAAGCAAAAGGGAGAGAATTAGTCGATGTTACTGACAATGATATATCCCTTTTCTGCTTGCCGGAAGAGAAGGCTGTATACAGTAAAAAATTGACGGTTTATTACTTCGTTACATATGTGACGTCATTCCGGTGTGCTATTCTCGGGAAATAAGAAAATAACTAGTAACTAAGTTTAAATTATAATTTCTTAGTTACAAAATCATTTTTATATTATCCAAATCAAACGAAATTCATCTGTTATAATTATATTAATTTTACAAATTAATTGAACTATTTTATTTGTACATTTTGTTCTTTTTCTAAAGTTCATAACTTATTTGCAAATAACTCGATATTGTAAGTTCTTTTAATCTATTTTTATAAAATTAATCAATTACAGTAATTATTGTTAGTTATTTATAAATTTTCTTGTAAAATTGACGTCTTTGCATATTGATGTGCATCGCAGTACGTTAGCACATACGTAAGTATTATATAGCTTAATTCATATAAAAATGTATTGCAAAAAAAACAAATTTTTCTACGTGTATTAAAAACTGTATTAAAATAAAGTTTTTTTTTATTATTGCTTAACCAGAGAATTATTTATAACAAATTCATTTTTGCTAATAGATGTCGCAAGGAATGTGTTCAGAAATTAAGTGACATTAGAGAGGTACCTCTGCCAATGTTTCAAAAGGAAACTACTTATTTATGTAGTATATTATTTGCAACGAATTCTAATTAAAATCGATTTTGTAGATTGTCTGTTTTAAATAATCCTTGGATTTAGAAGAAATTAAAAAAGCAGTTGAAATTTTGGTAATTTTTAATTAAATAAATTATTTTAATTCTGTTATAATAATAGAATAGGTTCATTACGTTAATTTGTAATGTGATATATTGAATAATTTATTTTATGGATACTAAAAGAATATAGTTTCGTTAATCGACGTCAAATTAGGTTATATACGTTGCTAAAGTTTTGAAACTGTAACATTTTCTTATATAACAGTATAACATCAACGCGTAATAGAGTAAGTGGTTCAAAATGTTAAGACTTCCCGTGGTAAGACTGTCCACGGGATTACAAAGTGGTAGATTTTCTGCTGTGGGATTCCATGCAACACCTAAATTTCAACAAGAATTAGTAGAAGTATTTATAGATGACAAACCAGTTCAGGTTCCACCAGGGACAACTGTTCTACAGGTTGTATGATCTTTCAAATATTATTCATATTTATACATTATAAGCTAGTGTATATATTATAATTTTGTGTCTTTTTTGTTATATTAGGCAGCTGCAAAAGTAGGAGTAGAAATTCCAAGATTCTGTTACCATGAACGTTTAGCTGTAGCAGGAAACTGTAGAATGTGCCTTGTAGAAATTGAAAAACAAGTTAAGGTATTTATTACTTTTAATATAAGTAACATGTATATGCATATACATATCATAGTTTATGTTACGCAAATGTGTAGCCTGTTGCAGCTTGTGCCATGCCTGTAATGAAAGGATGGAGAGTAAAAACTAATTCTGATTTAACTCGTAAAGCTCGAGAAGGTGTTATGGAATTTTTATTAGTGAATCATCCTTTAGATTGTCCTATCTGTGATCAAGGTGGTGAATGTGATTTGCAAGACCAAAGTATGGCATTTGGTAGTGATCGAAGTAGATTTGTTGATATTAATTATAGTGGTAAAAGAGCAGTAGAGGACAAAGATATTGGGCCTCTAATAAAAACAGTTATGACACGTTGTATTCATTGTACAAGATGCATTCGCTTTGCATCAGAAGTAGCTGGTATCGATGATCTGGGAACTACAGGTCGTGGAAATGATATGCAAGTATGTTTGATTGACAATTCATATATTCTTATGTAGTTATTTTTATTGTTATTTATCTTTACATTATATTCCAACAGGTAGGAACGTATGTAGAAAAAATGTTTCTCTCTGAACTATCTGGTAATATCATTGACTTATGTCCTGTTGGAGCACTAACAAGTAAACCATATGCTTTTGTGGCTCGTCCATGGGAGACACGTCGTACAGATAGCATTGATGTTCTTGATGCTGTTGGTAGTAATATAGTGATATCACATAGAACAGGTGAAGTTCTGAGAGTCTTACCAAGAGTGAACGAGGTAATATAGTTAAGAGATTAGTGATCAAATGTATTTACCAGTTTTAAGGGTTTAATTGCATACAGGATATAAATGAAGAATGGCTGTCAGATAAAGCACGTTTTTCTTATGATGGATTAAAGCGTCAAAGGCTTATAACACCTATGATGAAAATTAGTGAAAAATTGGAAGCTGTTGAGTGGGAAGATGCTCTCATGATGAGTATGTTATATGTGTATTTTAAAACGTGATTGAACTATGTTTTTGTATAAATTTTAATATGTTCTTTATTAGTTGCTCAGGCTATTCAAGATGTAACTCCAAATAAGTGTGCTGCAATTGCGGGGAAATTAGCTGATGCTGAAGCCCTTGTTGCCTTGAAAGATTTAGTAAATAAACTTGGAAGTGAAACTCTTGCAACAGAACAAAGTTTTCCGAAACAAGGTGTAGGTATCGACATAAGAAGTAATTATTTATTAAACAACACTATTGCTGCCATAGAAGAGGCTGATGTTGTATTATTGATTGGTACCAATCCGAGATATGAAGCACCGTTAATTAATACGCGCCTAAGAAAAGGATATATTCATGGCGAACAAACTATTGCTTTAATTGGCCCTAGCATAGATTTAACATATGATTATCAGGTAAGCGAGGAATCTCGTTAAATTCTAATAATGTATTTGTATTTTTTATTTCTCTCTGTCTAAAGGTTAATTATTTATTTAAATAATAGCATTTAGGTCAGTCTTCAGAAATTATAACACAATTAAGAAGTGGTACTCATCCATTTTCAAGTACTTTGGAATCTGCTAAAAAACCCTTAATTATTTTGGGCATTGAACAGTTAACCAGAGAAGATGGTGCAAAGATTTTATCCGAAACGCAATTGTTAGCACAGTCTTTGGGAGTACACACAGAAGTAAAAAAGAAGACAGAGATATTTTGTCGTTATTATTATATCGATAAGTGTTACAGATATGTTATTTTTACATTTAGGCTCCTGAAGAATGGAAAATATTGAACATTCTTCATACAAATGCATCCCAAGTAGCAGCTTTGGATGTGGGTTATTTATCATCTGTTGAAGAAGTTAAAGAACAACAACCAAAAATTCTCTTTTTATTAGGAGCTGATGATACAAATATTAAAAAAGAAAATTTTCCAAATACTTTCATTGTATACATAGGTACACATGTAAAAACTATTACTTCATTAACGAATAAGCAATGGTAATAATTTTTATTAATATTTTAGGTAGTCACGGTGATGAAGGAGCATTAATTGCGGATGTTATACTTCCTGGGGCTGCGTACACCGAAAAAGTTGGAACATATGTGAATACAGAAGGTCGAGCGCAACAAACTTGTGCTGCAATAACACCACCGGGTATGGCACGGCCAGATTGGAAGATCATACGGGCACTTTCCGAAGTAATTAAGTTAGCTTATAGTTAAATATGAAATATAAATCTTGAAAAGAAATAGAATTAATTGTATACTTCTATAGATTTGTGGAGTCTGTTTACCTTATGATAACTTGGATGAAGTAAGATTTAGGTTAGAAGAAATTGCTCCGCATTTAGTTAGATATGGTACCATAGAACCGGCTAATTATTTTGCCCAAGTATTGGACTTAACGAAGGTAAACACATATATATTACAGTTAAATAATTAAGCATAACTTATATTTATTTTATTTCATGCAGGAAATATCTGGTTCCTTGTCTTCGAATCCATTGGAAATAAAACAAAAAACATTAGATCAATTTTTTATGACAGATGTAATATCTCGTGCTTCACAAACTATGGCAAAATGTGTACAAGCAGTTATTAAGCAACGCGAGAGTACCTTATAGACATTTTGATTTTGTATGTAAATAGTAAACTGTATTATGGTAGATACGTAACAATATATGAGAATATATTAAAACTATGTTGCTTTTATTAAAGATATGTAAGTATTATTTAATTTAATAGAATACAGATTGAATGTTAACGTAACGGAACAATAAAATACTTCTACTTATGTTTACAATAAACAATGTAATATTTTCTACACGTTAATTCTGTCATTATTAGGGAATTCGAAAGAAGTGCCTTCGGAAAACATCTCAGCCAAAATGACGTTTCTGAGTATATTTGAATTTCAGTTGGTCTTTAACACAACTTACGCGCATAAGTGAGATTTACATACATACAAAAACGGTGTTTCAGCTGAGACATTTCATACCAGCACTTGGTTTGAATTCTCTAACGAAAGGATCATCCTATATTATTATTTGACGGTTAATATGAACTATAAAACAGGTCAAATAATTGTCGATTTATTACCGATGAAAGAAGCAATTTAACCCTTTTGCTATGGCAGTCTCTATTACAAAACGGTTACATGGTACAGTTATAAGGTAAACATTTCGTTGTAAATTTGCGTATTAAATTATGTAATTTAATATATCAGCTTACATTAAACAATGTTGTTCATATTACTTAATAGCTTATGATAGGTAATCATAATCGCTTGTAATATACAGAAATCAGTTTGTGATGAACAATTATGATAGTTTGTAATAACTACAGGGATGAACTTTCGTCAACATACAATTTTGTTCAAATAATGTACATATGAAATTTCAACAAGACATTAAACATTATATATACTTTTCAATATTTGCAATTTATCGTACTATCGTAACACAATCATCTATTATTACTTTACTTTAATCTTTATTGAATCTTCTATTAACATTTTAATTTGATATCATCAAAATCGACATTAGTACTATATTCTACAATGATAATAATAATGATAATAATAATCATAATAATAATTTTCGCTTTTAAAGGCAATACAAATTAATCAATACGGTCGATAGAATTGTTAGATTCCGGTTGATCATCTGTATCGAGCTCAACGGAACTTTCATCTGTCTCGATCTAAAAAAACAAGAAAGTAAATATTAAAATTATAACTTAAGAATATATTTTAAGAGGCACATACTTTTTCACCCAACGCAACCAATTTTTCTTTGTAAAGCATGATTTTGCTGTCTTGTTCTATCAAAAGTTCTAAAAGATTTTCTTGGTCTTTCCTTAATTTTTCTAGCTCTTCAGATTTTTCCTTTAATTTACATTCAAAATCAGTCTTGTATTCTTTTATCGTTAAAGCATATTCTTCTAAACGATGTTCTAATTCTGTAATCGCATTTTTATACTTTTCTGCTTCTTTTGTACAATTTCCGTTGATTGTTACTTTATTTAATTCACTTTCTTCTGGTATTAAATTAGTTTGCGCTGCTCGCAGAACTAAATTTTGATCTTTTAAGTGACTAACAGTTAATCGAAGATCCTGTACCTGTGTCTACAATAAATAATTAACAGTTAAATTTGTAATCATTTTTGTAATTATTATCCAGTTATAATTATAGAAGACAGATTTGTGTGAACATGTACTGTACCGTACTTCGAGTTCATGTTTTTCTTTGACAAGCGATTCTGTAAGTTGATCAAGTTTCTGTATTTGCGTATCTTGTTCTCGGATAACCTCTTTATATTGTGCTACTAAAACAGAATCTGGCAACATAGGTGTTGTGATCTGATTTCTATGATGTAAACTACTTCCATCTAGCACTGACTTTATAATCACACCTAAGAATATGCAATTAACATAATGGTAAAATTGATAAAACCCCAATTTATGTAAATAGGATAAATTGTAAACATAAACATTAGTTACCTTCTAACGTTTTTGATAGTCTACAAAATTCATGATCTAATAAAAGTTCCGAAGGATTCTTTGCACAGGGTTGAGGATGTTTTAAAGTTCTAGAATACACTTCATGTCTAGCTAGTCCACCAATAGCATCTTGAAATCTTTCTGATCCTACTCTGTTTTCAATTAAATTGCACAACTTCTCCTTCAAGAAAAAGTAATTGATTACAGTACTGATAGCAGTTTTATACAAAGATATTTTGTTTCATTTATTTCTTATTTCATAATTTCATGGCATTACCTTCGTGTAGTTAGAAACACTGTTGTCATTAAAATGTACACACAATCCAATAAGCATAGCGCACATGCTTTGTAATAATGTTTCTTGTAAATCATCGTTATTCTCTTGTGATGACAATAAAGCTGTTAAATAAGCTACAGATGAATCAATAAGTAAAAATGATTTAACAGCTGCTATACAATGAGCAGTCCACCTGCAAAGTAGCATTAGAAGACCTAATTTGCACTGTGTTTTACTGCCTTGTTGTAATAAGATGACACATTGTTGCATCAAGGTCACTGGTGGTTTTCCAATATTTGTAGCAAGAAATACACGTAGCAATTGTTCCTTCTGTGCGTGATCATCGATCAATGCGTAAGACAGAGCCACGGCAGAAAACCAGTTTGATAAAGAATCCAAGGAAAACAAACCTCCACATAACAACTGTCCTAGCAATATTATGTTTGTAAAATATTTTTCATTCGTTATACGCTGTGTTACAAAATGAAAATTTTTAGAAAAGACACGAAAATAGTTTCTCACAAACCTGTTGTTAATGATGGCATTTCATTTCCTTGAGGCAGTAAAGTTTGAATAAGCTGACTTTGGCCTACCTCGTTTTTATATAAAAAACATTGAAAGCAATAAAGAACAGAACATCTTAAAGCAAACAGTTGTTTTTCATTCACCATGGACATAAGTAACACAACAATCGCTGGTCTAAAAAATGGTATACAATAAATTTATACTACTCTAAACATGCACTACATACATATATAGTATAGAAGTACCTAGGAGGGCTGCTAGGTGCCATTACTCCAGCCAAAAATTCTTGATTGCTGGTATTTCCTCTAATTACTTCAGCTACTGTATTAATAGTTTCGGTTAACACATCTGCAGGAACGCCACTAGCCATTAATATATTACACAGAGCTTGTAGAAGTCCACAGGCTCTCATAATTCGTTGGCAGTTTGCTATTGCCTTTAAATGTACACATTATTGGTTGAAATGTTGATTTTAAACAAACAAAAATACAGGCAAGTAGAGTAACTCATTTACTCAATTAATAGATTTATAGTTACCTGAGCTGGTCCACTTGGTGCTACTAATGCACGAATCACTTGAACCATACAATGAACATTTGATACTTTCTGTGGACTCCATGCACTCAAAGGACTTTCATCGATTTCAGATGGGATTTGGAACATAGGTGTTAACTTTTGAATATAACTACCTAAGGAACAATGATAAGAATATTGTTCTCTTATTTATAATTAATGTGACAAAATGTAGTTTTTCAAAAATGAATTTACCTATATCTTACCTTCTTTAAAAAAGTTCTGGTTGCTTATATTTCCTCGTAGAAGATTTAACATAAGCAATAAACAATCTTCCACAACAATACCACCTTCAGCATTACCTTCCTGGGTAATAACATCAAAAATGCGATCAAACGCATTTTCAAACGCAACAATTTTTTGAATATTTGTATTACCCTTTGTTAATTGAATAAGAAGTAATAAAACCTGTTATATGACAAAACATACTTTTTAAATCTTTTACAATAAACACAATACACAATGAGCAAACATGGTTGTTTTATAAACTTATGAAAATATACATCGTTACGTATGACTTCTCTACTATCTCCAAGAAGATCCATTAGTTTTGAAACACCCATAGGGCTAACTAAAATTATATCCTGTATATCTTTCAGTCTATTAGTTGACAAATGCATTAATAATTTTAAAGCTGGCCATCTGACCTTAAATTCAAATTCTTCTAACAGTGCTAAAATTAATCCCACACTATCTGTGTTTTTGATAAATATTTCTGTAAATTGCTCTCCTATTTTATTATTGGGTCCATGTTTATCCACTGAAAATAAGGTTCACAATAAACACACTTAACTTGTACTATTAAAATTAAGTGGTATAATTATCTATAATTTTTACCTTCTTCATCAAATGCTTTAGGATTTGTTATATTACAAAGAGTGTCCAACGCTAAACCAATGATTTCACAGTCTGTTCTATCTATCTCTAAAATTTGTCTTAATGCATCCATTCCTTGAGCTCCTACTTCAATACGATAAGTACGTGAAAGAGCTTTGAGAGCTCTACAGGCATCTCGTCTGTCATTTAACAACGTTGACGATTGTAACCTGTCTACCAATCGTTCTACCTGTACGGGAAGAATGACCGACGCAAAAGTATAAGCAATATAGGAACAAAAAAGAAATTTTAGCACATTCCTAAACGTTCTAATTTATTTAAACTGTATACAGTTCATAGTTAGTTTAATTTGTATTAAATATCAATTAAAGCTCTATCATGTGTTATTGTTAACTAAGAAACAAGAAAATAAGGATGTAAAAATTAACAGATTAAAGAATTCAAAATACCGTATCAGCACCCGATGGTTTGTTTTCTACAGGTGCAGTACCTAAAACAGACTTTAAACTACTTTTAAAATATTCCATTTTGCTGTTGATAACTTAAAAATTATAAATTACACGTCACACGGCGTTGCCGACATTTTTTTTTTTAATTGAAATCACTGAAACAAATTACGTTTTATAGAGGGCGATAGCATCGCAAACTTTCACTATAACCTCAAACAACAAATGTATTCAACAAAATATAATTTTAGCTAGATAACAATTACATTAAATTTATCAATAAAATCTCTAAAGTTTCATATGTCAAGTCTTCCTCATTTTAGATAATTTTATGCCTAACTATTTTAAAAATGTTTAATGTTTTATTTATGATTAAAATTGAAAGGAAAATAATAAATTGCATAAATTATTTATTAGTTAAACAATTTAAAATTGGTTCTGTCAATTGTAAAGTATGTACGTTATATCTATTGCGAAGTAAAATTATTTGTTCAATAATATTAGTTTTGAAAAGCTAAGAATAATAAATATTGCAAGTTACAAATATATATTTATATTAGCTTACGTAAAAATTTGTTTCTACATATACTACACGTATAATTCAGCTTTTGTATGTTCACCATATTTAAGGTATTATGAAACTGAATTAAAAATTTATTTAATATAGGAATGATCGAAAAATCAGAAGACCAAATGAATCGGTAACTTGAAATATTAGTACTGTTTTAGTTGTAATTATTTTTGCAATTGTAATTATAGATTACGTCGAATTCAAGTGAGAATTCATTTGTAGTGACCTTACCCATCATTTTACATAACTGATAATCTTAAATTAATTGAAGAGTATTGTTATCTATATTTTTAATTGATGTACATATATGTTACATATAACATGTAGCAGTACTTATCTTTGATAGTTAAAAGAGATGCAGCAGTGACAATTTTTTAAGGGATATGTGTAACTGATCGGTTGTCAGTTATAAACTTTGTATGTATATATTTAGAGGTAGGAAACTGATGCGATACGAAAATTTGATAGAATGGTTTGTGTTAAATTCAGATTTAACACAAAGAAAATCAAAGCAATTTTCATTAATATTACATCATAGTAAGAAAAAATTTAAAACTTATATTTCATTGTTTATCTGAAATGAAATATTATTCGTTACTTGTTATTAATGAAAACAGTAATGGAAATGGAGGTAACAGCTTTTTATTCCTTAAAATTATCTATGCCAAAAAAGAAGTATTTTTACATAAAACACGGGGAATTAAACAATGCCATGATCAACAAAAACACATGCTCACGTGCAATATAGAAGCAATTGTGTTGTCAATGTTGTCAGTTCTATTTTTATAGAGACCTCAGATAAAGAATAAGAAATGAGAAAAGTAAAGTAGTTGAAACATGAATAACTATACTGTACACAAAAACGAGAATTTCTCTATTTCTGTATTAAAAAGTTCAAACACGCATGTATTTATTTTTATGCTACACATTACATTATAGTGAGATATAATATCGTAATCAAGAGATTTATAATATTTCAAGAACAATTAAAACATGCTGAATTTGTTAATGTAGAGTTAACAAATAATTAAATTTGTATTTTCCTTTATTACTGTAAGATAAGAAATATTAAATAAAGAAATTTAATACTTTATTTTTATTTCTACGCATGTCATTTCCAACATCATTTTATAAGCATACACTTTCATACACACATATATATATATATACATAGATCAGTAAGAGTTCGGTGATAGTTTTCTTTATAGTTATCTATTATATATTTTTCATATTACATTCTGCATAATTTATGAAATTTTTTTAGTTGTCATCAAAATATATTTAGGATTATATATTATGTATTTAGGGAAAGAAATAGTGATGTTTAAGATTTTTCATTTGGATAGTTAATTACTTGTTTCGAAAATGTGAAAAACAATGTAGAATTAAAAATTGCACAATTTCATGGAATTAAATTGTATACTTATGGCATGCATACATGGAAGAATTTGTGAACATGCTTTTTAATAAATTATCTTAAGGTGTGATTTTTGTTTGTAATTCAGTTTGATTTATGTTATAATTACTTATGAACATTGATAATGTTTGTATTTTTAATATAGGAAAATAATTTATAGTTACATACAGTACAAGCAAATGGACAGTTAATGATAAAAAATGTTTATTAGGCGTTAAATAGCTTATAAAAGTAATGTACATATTTAGAAATTTTTCTCCATTTAAGAATTGAATAAAATAAGGAAAAAGGAAATAATCCAAATAATAAGTTATTTGGCGACGACGATAGAATAAATAAAAAGATGTATAAGTAATTATGAATAGAAAAATCATTCCAGTTATTTTTGAAAGAACAATCTTCAAACATATCACGTGTGTATCAAGATTAAAAAGTAATTAAAATGTAATAATGCTAATTTATGTTTATATTTCATCGACAATTTATTGGTAATAATTATACAAGCACAAAAAATTAGAATGGTTCTGAGAAAACAATAACAGAAAAAGAAAATGAATTGAAATAAATAAAAAGAACACATGTACATTGAGGATGCTAACAGCTTTTATATGATTTTGTCGAAATGGGTTGTTTCGGTCGTTTAGTTGATCGGTAGAGATGCCAAAGGAAAGCGGTATTAAAAACCGAAGATAACCGACAACATGAAACGGAAACACCCGAGGTGGATGCAGTGCCAAACATCACGTAGCCGGTGTTGCTAGGCGGTTTGTTAAAGAACGGTGGAAGGGAAAAATTGAAAAGGTGGGGGTTGTTAATATAAAAGTCGAGTCATTGTTGGTTGGGAAATCAGTTATGCTAGAGTGAATGTAGTGATTAGATGAGGACGTGTTGTTGTGTTAGTGGAGTGCTACAGCTTCCAGTGAAAGTCGGGAAGAAAAGATTGTAACTATTGTTGCTCGTATTTAAGCAGTTAAAAGGAGTGATTTTGCCGGTTTCACGAAAATCGTTCGGTTATCATTACTCAAGTACTCTATCAAACATTCGAATAAATTTTTAAAACATTGATGAAATAATTATTGTTGTATTTCGTGAAGGTCATTGTGATATTATTTGTGACCTTTGTCTATTTGTGGCCGAGTATATTATTTTTCGAACATGGAGGTTTTACCATGTCCTGTGAATGTCAATTTTAGCAATACAAGAGGTATATCCTTCTATTTTTCTGTATCACTCTCCTAAGCCAATCCATACACAATTCATTTTTTTCTTTTGATCTTTTCTTTTTTTTTTACTTGTTAGTATCTTACATCGTATTGAAAGAGTGACAATTGATCACTTGATATTAGTTATGAAGTTGTTTCACCTGATTTTTCATACAACAAGTGAATATCCGGTTTCATTTTATTACGTAGCGCTTGATTTATTCTTTATAGTCTCAGAGATTACTCTATTATTACATTTTATTTCTGTTAATAATAATTGTTTATTTTACCGCTTGCACATTATGGTTATAACTACTTTTTCCTTTTTCCTTCCTTTTTTCTTTAAATAATGGAAAAAGATGAAGTAGATAGAACTAAAAATTGTCAAAGAAAAAATGATAAGCAAGTAATAAAAAATAATATGCATTGTAAGAAAGAGTAATTTTGCAATCTTGAAATCACTGTAGTACTTCAAATAATTAGGTTGCCGGTGGAGCCGGCCGGTATGAGCACTTTTATGTAGATGTGTTCACACATGCGTGCGCACATCAGCGAGAAGCTTAAATACTGGAATAAATTTGTGTTTAGAAACATATAAGACAAATATACAGAGTTTGTTGATCGATGCCTATCGTAACAGTTAAAAATTATCAGTTTTATTGAATTTCAAAACCTAGAACGAAAGCGAGAGAGAGAAAGTTAATCTATTGTTTGTTTTTTATATTAGCTGGAATAATAGCTGAAGAATTTGATGGAGCTTGTCAAGCTCTAGCAAAACGACTAGAAGTTGAATTAAGGAGAGCAAAGCATGCTCAGTTAGCATGTGGGGAGGTTCTATTACCTGCCGATCTTTTACCTAGAATAGCTAAAAATGTTCTTAGCATGGCTGAGAATGAACCTTGTGGTCTTAGGTAAGCTATTTGCTGTATTTAATTAAATTATTTTGAAAAATATTAATAATCATGTTTTTGTGAATTAACTTCCTCTACATTGCCAGAATATCAGTTTGTACATATTTGGTATATTTGTTGTAGAGGTTGCACTTTGTTTATTAATTTTGAAACTGATAGCGTGTGCCGAAAGCTATCAAAAATTCAATGTGATCCTAACGCAGTATCTACTTTTGAACTTTATTTGACTTTGAAGCAGGATCACACATCTTGGCATATTTTGTTACCTCAATTTTTAAAGTAAGGCATCTTGCAACAATGAGTATTATCCTTTAAGGAATAAAAGAAAAACTTTATTATTGATTAACTTGTTTCTTTTTCCAGAAATCTTACAAGAGGAGGCACCATCATGATCAGTAGAGATTTTACTTTGGAAAAAAAGAAATTGTACAGATCATATCAGCAGCCTCAGTGAACAATTCTGTGACTTTTGAGAGTTGTTTATCAATTTTCCTGAAAAATACGAATATTCTGAATAAGTTTCAGTATGGCTTTTTTTTACATTAAGCAGATTGATTTCTTTGATGTGTGCACATTTGGTTCAAAGGTAACTGACAAATATATGGGAGATAATAATAAACAGAATGAAAGGAAAAGTAGTGATCAAGGGAAAGGAGGAATAGGAGGAATAGGAGGATAATGAAATCTTTGTGTTTTGACAATTGTGATAATAAAAAAACGAAAATGTTTTGTTGATATCATTAAGGTTGGATAATTTCTTTACGTAGTTTTTAATTTTCTACTTTAATTATTATTTGTAGTGTTGCAAAAAACAATATTAATTTGTATGGAACTGTAAACATATCCAATCATACTATATTGCTGTTTATGATAACTTCTATAAAGCAGATAATTTGATCGATAACTATCATCATAGTATCATAATGTGTGTGCATTATATTTTGTTTTGTTTTTTTTTTAAATTTAATAACTTAAAGTAGTTATATTAAACTTAATTAATTTATAAGAATTTGGTGATAATGGTACAAATTTCTAGATTCGTGTAAGGGGATGTTTTGTCGCAGGAGACGTAACTATATCTTCATTTAACAAAGAAGTGACTCATTAGATAAGACTTGTAACAATAGTTTTTTGGCTCCAAAACGTAGCAATTGGTTAAAATTGATATCAAATTTTTTTGGTTGATAGTGAAGGTTGATAGTAAAAGTTATAGAGGTAAAATTATAGTGATAACAGTACTAGTAATAAGTATGTAGATATACAATATAATCTTTAATTTTGAAAATGCCAATGGATATCTAAAACAATTTAGTTCCATATAAGTAATTATTTTATACCTATTTTTTTCAATATAACTCTTGCACGACATGTTGTTTTCCCTTTATCGAATGTCAATCGATAAAAATATGCAAGTAGTTCGATGATTTTTAATGAATTTTCCTACGAGATATTGCAATAAACTTAGATATCGATTGATGACGATGTTGTGATAGTAACGAGGAAGAAAAAAGAGTGATTGACACAAAGCACGAATGTACGCGACATTTTAAATGTTGGGCATTGTGCAACTTCTCAGATACATGTATACATAATATATACATACAATAGCTATACTACAGAGGAATAATTTGTAAAATTAAGATTAATATATTATCGGTTTATTATCACTTTGTGGAATAACCTTGTGATATTTTAATGAAACGCGTTTCATTTTCGAAACTTAAAACGGTTGCATTTGAAGAAGACGAAACAGTACTGTAGGAACAAGCATATGTATAAATTTTTAAGACTGAACAGCGTTAGAATTTTGCAATTATATATTTATACGCATGTGAAAGTATTCGTAACAAGAAAAGAAAGCATTGTAGCTGAGGTGTTATACATCGAATAAGTTACAAGTTGTATCAAATAATGATTGAAAAGGTTTTACAGATTAAATATGGATAAACAGATAAACATAAAATGATCTCTTTAGGACAAAGGAACGTTCGATGTTCGTAATGCTTATTGATTACGTAAAAGTAACCAAAGTGTAAAGAATGCTGTTGTGTACATTTTGTACGTCGTTAAAAAATTAAATATAGCAAACAGACAGTAGGAGCATTCATGTAGAATATGCATTTCTACACACATGTGCATACATCCTACATATAATTTTTTATAGGTGATATATCTATTAAGCCTTTTAGTGCCAAGCGAAAATTGATGCATATGCGAAGATAACCGCATGAATTTGACGAATTTGCTATAGCTTCGGAAAAAGCCCATAAAAACCAAACTAAAAATGATATTTAAAAAATTCAAAATGCAGCATATTGAGGAAGAAAGGGAGAATAATGTAATGCCAATTGTTTTGCAATGCTTATTGAAAATCATATGAATAACAGTAATATAAACTATGATGAAGAACATAGAAATAAGTTTCTCTTTTTCAAACAGTATTTTCACTAATCAGCGCTTTGATAACTGTTATAAACACAAAGATTGCGATTACGGTTCTAAGAAATTTTGTTGGGACCATAGCCCTGTGTCTCGTTTCTACTTTACCACCGCTCCAACATATACAGAGCCTTGGCACTAATCGTAAGAGTATACCTAAGAGTACACATAAGATATAACAAAAAGTTGAATCTAAATTATTTTTTTTTTCAATTGTATTGCATCGAATTTGAAATATTTTAGTGTTTGATACAATTATTTTGGGTACATGTTTCTCGTGATGCGTATAATAAGACACCAATGCATGAACGACGATATATCGTCGTTGGCACTAAAAGGGTTAAGTACTATTTGCTTATAAAAAAAAAAAATATATATATATATACAGCGAAACATTGAACGATAGAAATAACAAATCCTAGAAAAGTTTTGAATATGGCATACAATTTATTATACTAAAAATTTGGAGCTTTAACAATTCCTTTTTAATCTTAAATTTATTACACGTGCTTTAATCGACTAAATTGTACGGATCTACAAAAGAACCAAACTTTTGTCTATAATTTATTGCCATTCGAATGTGATTGTGTATTGTAATTTATAATCCTAATGATTAAAACAAAAAAAAGTAAATAGTAAAAAAGATCATATAAGTTTTAATGCATATGTATGATATGAACTTGTTAATTTTCTGCGAATTACCCGTACAAATAGAAAATCACTTTGTTTGTTTAACATTTGAAGTGTTAAGATCGAGATGTTCACTGCGTTCTGGTGAAATTGTATATAAGATCTCTACTCTGCAAGAATAATACATTGATTTTTTTACTATTTTGTTCCTGCTTTGTTTTTTCTGTGATGCAAAACTTAAACAAAATTTACCTATCCGACGATCCTTGAAGCTGTAACGTTGATTCCTTTCCCAGTAATAATGCTTTTCTTTCATTACATTTTAAATATTTTATGGATTGACGGATATCTATTACGTCTTTACTATTACTATTGCTTATAGTTCGTTTGGTAACCTTCGCAAGGAAGTCAATTTTATCTTTTCTTTTAAGATTACTAAGCTGATTTTTAAATGCGGTTGATAAATCTGCTGTATGAGATGGATACTTTTCCAAGTACTGATTTGCTTCTTTCATTTGATGACTTTCAGTTGATGCTCTTAATGCTAAGGATGGTGACATTATTGTTGTTCTCTTATATTTTTTATTTAACTTTCCTATTCTAATATATTTCGATTTCGTTCGTTGCTGTTGTCCTTTTGTCTTTTCACTGCGATCGTTCAACGTTGGTTTTATAGCAGTAATTGTTAATGGTAACGGTGAAGCAAATGTCCGCAGAGAAGGTGATTTTTGAGCACAAACTTGCAATACGTTACCAAACATCCAAGAATCATTTAGCGAAGATTGAGGTTCAATATCAACAATTAGGTACATTATTTTTCCACTTGTATCACATCTCCAGCTAGCATCTAACCTTGGCATTACCCACTAGAAGATAAACAGAATGCAGAGAAAATAGATAAAAATTCGAGAAGTTTTGAAAAATCGATACTCGCATTGAATAGTTGTAGCCAAGCTATGTGAACACATTTACTATTAAACTCGAATAGTTTCTGTTTTAGACGATATTTCTGCTTCATAGTTGAAACCGCTGTACTAACAATTTCCTCGCGAATACCAACAATCCAATGATCTGTTAACTGATTTCCTATAAATTCTTGCCACTTCAGCTCTTGGATATTAGAAGGAACGAAATGAAGCACGTTTAAAAACTGACGTTTCAGCCAAGTAGACGGAGTATTTTCTTTAAGACTTGAATTCATTTTTCTTTTTTCGTTCATCTTTTGATATTATTTCATAAGAAAATACTTTATGCTATTGTAAAGTAAATACAGGTTAATATTGAAAAGAGAAACTACCATTCCATATCAGACATGTTGCAGTTCATTAAAATTAAATCAGATGCGCTTAACGTATAAATGTTCAACGTTTTTATTCTTTTATATTCTTTTATATATATATATATATATATTTATTGTCTCGACGTATTTATTTCTTCGCTTCGAACAGAATGTACAACAATATGCGCAACAAACAGTATAGTTTGTTGACGCAGGAAAATTTTTTACAATTAAGGAAATTACATACGAATCATTATCGTTTTTCTTTATAAATAAATACACTATAATAAAGTTGAAAGCGACAATGTGTTACAAGGTACTAATAATAGTATACTACAAATAACAAATTAAAGAAATCACGAGGTTCAATACAAAACGCTACTTTCTACAAGCATCGTTCAGTACTAGCCTCAATTAAAATGCGATATACAGTTTCGATTTTAATTTAGATTTTAACCATAAAAACATACGACGAATGTTCCTTCCTGAAAGTAGTTACATCAGCTTCGAAAGTCTATTTTAAGTGCATAAAATAATTTGTTACCTCATGAAATAAGCAAGGAACGTAAAAGAAGAATACGAGGTAAATTCAGTGATACACTCTACAACTATTTTTTTTTTTTCGACTCGGCTTGTAGTCCTATTACTTTTTTTTTTCACACAAATATTAATATTATACGGACGACGGCTCAAAACAAAAAATGCAAACTTCTCGTATTTCAGTTGTTATTTTTCTACGCTTGCCTATAACGTAACACAACATTTCTCTCTGAACAAACACACAAATGGTGATAAAACCTTTCGATACTGTGAGAACTTCTGATGAAATAATACTGATTTCTTTATTATTCTATTGATTGCGTTCCTTCCTTGCTCATTAAACGGTATTATCATCCTCTTACCCATAAACCGATCGCATGTTTTACATGACTTAACAATCGGAGAGGTAAATATGTAGAGCACAGTGGAAATAAAAGTGCTAAAACGAAATAATCGTTAAATTCGAGCGAAATTGAGTTCTGACCAATAGATAACCAAGAACGTCTACGTTTCAGGCTATGACACCAGTTATAACACCACCAGATACAGGAAGACCAGTTTCTCCCATCAAGGCCAGATCTATTTCTCTTGCGGCTTGTCTGCCTTCTGTAATCGCCCAAACCACCAGTGACTGTCCACGTCGACAATCTGTGAGATATAACACAATATGTAATACGTTATATGTAATACAATCAAATGTATAGTGTTGTATTTTGCGAAAATAAGAACACATTCGTTTTGTAATCACAAGGTGTAAAGGAAAGTTAATACAAGCAGGAAGACGAAAACGCTTACCTCCTGCTGCGTATGTTCCAGTTAAACTTGTCTCGTATTTACCAACCGATGTTTTAAAATTACCCCTCTCATCCATTGCTGTGTTTAATTCTGTTGCAATATACTTTTCCGGGCCCAAAAATCCCATTGCGAGTAGAACTAGATCACATTTATAAATCTAAACAAATAAAAAAAGAATCGAAAAAGGAAATATAATATAATAGCAGAAAAATTAATGATTATAATTGCAATTGCCTCTTCTACATATAGCAATTCTTACTTTTTCCGTTCCAGCGATTTCCTCCATCTTCCATCGACCATTCTCCATCATCCATGATACCGACACCGTTTTAATGCCGCTCACGTGACCATTTCCATCACCTAAAAACTCCTGTAAGAAGCATGCACAATTAAGTCATAATGAAATCCTTGTTCTTAACAGTTATTTTGCATTAAATGCAAATTTTCACATACCTTACTCAATGTGCTGAATTGTCGAGGATCTTGACCAAACTTTAGGGAAACTTCTTCATGACCATAATCCACTTTAAATACACGTGGAAATTGAGGCCATGGATTATCCTGTTCTCTTTGGTTTGGAGGTTGAGGTAAAATTTCGAAAGTTGTAATCGTTTTGGCACCCTATGAAATGATGATAATTAAAGGGTATGACCAATAAAGGATATATCCTGATTTCAACAGATAGATAGCTCTTTCTATTTTTTCTCTACTTTGGTTCATAAATTATGATAATTATGTTGAAGACAAAACTAAATATAATTCAATTATGCTACATAATATATTATTTATATTATGTTAAATGTATTAAATTATACATATTTATGGAGATATTTTTTATAACTACCATACTGAATTTCTACGATTTTATAATAATCACAGACCACATTAACTGTTCAATGAATAGTAATTATAAAGAAATCACAAAAGAAATAAATCATATTGCTTCAGAAAAGGTAATATGCAAATCTATGTTGACTTATTTAAAAATTGCTTTTAATCCTATAAAAATACAAATAACGTTACCTGTCGCAAAGATGTAGCAATGCAGTCACAACCAGTATCACCACCACCTACTATGATGACATCTTTATCTTTAGCTATTAGACGCATATCCAGTGGAGTGTCACTTCTCATTTGTTTTTTTTGCCAATGTTCCAAAAAGCTTACAGCAAAATGAATTCCTTCCAGATGTCGACCTGGTAGTTGTAAGTCTCTTGGCCAAGTTGCACCAGTGCACAACAACACAGCGTTATATTGTTCGCGTAATTCCTACGCATAAATACATATACAAAATTATTACTAAAAAAGGATGACAAACATCTATCGTGAAATGAGGAAACAAGGAACAAACTGATAATTATGAATTTTCAACCTTAGCAGATATATGTTTTCCAACGTCGACACCAGTCTTAAACGTGATACCCTCTGCCGCAAGAAGAGAAACCCTTCTTTGAACAACTTGTTTAGACAGTTTCATAGTTGGGATCCCGTACTGTAATAAACCACCAATTCGATCGTTTCTTTCGTAAACAGTCACCGAATGGCCTGCCTTATTTAATTGGTGAGCTGCTGCCAAACCAGCCGGACCGGAGCCAACTATGGCTACTCGCCGACCGGTTCTCATCGCCGGTGGACGTGGTATTATCCAACCCTGTTCAAATGCGTGATCGATTATCGCACACTCAATGTTCTTTATGGTAACTGGTGGCTCTGATATACCCAAAACACAAGAACCTTCGCAAGGAGCAGGGCAAACTCTTCCGGTGAATTCTAATGCACCCATTGCACATTAATTTGTTAAAGATTATGCTGTTAATTAGATTCTATACTTTTAATACTTAATTGTACGAACCTGGAAAATTATTGGTTTGCAACAACTGATTCAAAGCTTCCTTCCAATTTGACTGAAACACGAGATCATTCCATTTAGGAATAATATTTCCTAAAGGGCAACCGTAACTGCTTTGACAAAATGGTACGCCACAATCCATACATCTCGCTGCCTGTATGCGTAATCTTTTACGGATCCCTTGAAAATTATATATTTCATCCCAATCGGTAAGTCGATCTTCAACTGGCCGATAGATTCCTGTTTGCCTTTTGTATGCCATAAATCCTCTGAAAATAAATATTTGAAGAAGAAATGGAAAAGATTTATTAGTGTGTCATCAATGATACCTTATCTTGTCCAATTTACGCTGTTCCATATCAGTATCTGCAATAGCATCTTCAATATCTTTGACTTGATTACTTAACGTTTGGGAATTGCCATTTATTATTGGTTGTACTTGTTGGGCATTTTCAAGTTGCTTTAATGCCCGTTGATACTCGTACGGAAATACCTTTATAGAAAAATTAGAATATTAGCGTATTTACGTACACGAACAGTATGTAACGATACAACGAATGGTGTGATCGATGAATGATCTTGTACACATTACCTTAATAAATCGAGTCGTTGATTCAGGCCACAACATTAAAAGATCTTGAGCTATTAGAGAACCAGTTTTCTCAACGAATTCTTCTAAAAGTTTTTTTACATACGCTATATCTTCTAGTTTATTTAAAGGAAGCAATTCTACCATTTCAGGATTGCATTTGCTATATACAGAAAAACCAAACAGATAAAAATTATATGTAAATACATAATGAATGCACGCACGACTGTAGTGCAATATCACAGAAGGTACAGAAACAGCGTGCATGCCTGTATATACATGTACATGTACCTTTTGAAGGATCCGTCTACGTCTAAAACATAAGCTATCCCACCGGACATTCCAGCAGCGAAATTTCGTCCAGTGAGTCCCAATATAATTGCACAACCTCCAGTCATGTATTCACATCCATGATCCCCAACGCCTTCGACTACAACTATCGCTCCACTGTTACGAACACTGAATCTTTCAGCAGCAATTCCACGAAAGTACGCTTTGCCTGAAGTTGCACCGTAGAGGCAAACATTACCAACGATTACGTTCATTTCGGACTTGAAAGCAGCGTCCTTTGGTGGATATATAACGATTTCTCCTCCGCATAATCCCTAAAAATTTTAAGTATACGTATTAAATATGTACAACATCATATAACACATACATATAATACATGTACGCACGCACGCACGCGCATACACAGACGACAACAATTCAATGGTCAATAAGCTGAAGAAAAATATTTACTTTCCCAACATAATCATTGGCATCTCCTTCGAGAGTAACGCGAACGCCTTTGGTCATGAAAGCACAGAAACTTTGGCCTGCAGATCCTTTCATTTTTATATTAATACTACCTTCTGGTAGACCATTTTCACCGTACAACCTACCGATAAAAAGATAAGAGATAAGAGAAATTAAGAAAATGTCTAGTCAACGAGAGCATTCAAAGTGAAACAAGGGGAGAAAAATGTATTTACTTTGAAATATGATAGCTTAATGTCGATGCAAATGCTCTACATTCATTATTAATATTTAACTCGATATCAATATGATCCTGTTTTCCATTCAATACAACCGTAGCTAATTCAATCAGGCGATTATCCAGTCTGTTTTCTAACTGAAAATCTTGTTTTACTGAACCTCCTTGAATATTTATTCCTCGTCGAAGGTCAAGTGCATTGCGCAAAATATTATCGAACCTTAACGTTTTAGGTTTTTCGGTTGAAATGTCCTTGCGAACTTTCAACAAATCCGTACGACCGATTAAATCCTGAAATTTACGTAATCCAAAACCGGCCATATAGGAACGTACCTGTTAACGAAAGGAGAAGTAATCAATGTCCAGCATCTAATGAATAATTTAATTCATGTTGTTTCTTGTAATAAAAATCTTCGAAATGTTAAAAAATCTGATTTTATCTTGTATCCCTTGTACACCACCACGTACCTCTTCTGCTAATCCAAAGAAGAAGTTAATAACATGTTCCGGTTTTCCTTCAAATTTTTTTCGAAGTGTTGGATCCTGAGTTGCAATACCCACAGGGCAAGTGTTTAAATGACATTTTCTCATCATAGTACAACCCATGGAAATTAAAGGTGCAGTGCTGAAACCAAATTCATCTGCGCCTAAAAGAGCCGCAACTACCACATCGAATCCCGTACGCATTTGACCATCTGCTTGAACTACAACACGTGATCGAAGATTGTTCAATGTTAGAATTTGATGGGTTTCAGCAACTCCTAATTCCCACGGTAATCCTGCAGATTTTATCCCTGTCCAACTGCTGGCACCGGTTCCACCATCGTGGCCAGATATTACGATATGCTCTGCTTTGCCCTATACAAAACATATCATCGTAGGAGAAAAAGGCATAAAAAAAGAAGAGAAACAGAAAAAAGGTAATAAAGCTGTATTAAAGTAACAATTGATAAATCATATTCGGGTCAACGATTTTTGTATAGCTACCTTTGCCACACCTGCTGCAACTACGCCTACTCCTACTTCCGACACTAACTTAACAGAGATACGAGCATTTGGATTTGCACATTTCAAATCGTAAATTAATTCTGCAAGATCTTCAATCGAATAAATATCATGATGTGGCGGTGGCGAAATTAAACCAACACCAGGTACCGAATGTCTAGTCGCAGCGATTTCGGCGGTGACCTGAACAGTTTGTTAAACAAGATATAAACTATACAAATTACACATATATCCTTTATTATAAATTGGTAAAAGTAACTTTATCATAAAAAAATCATGCGCTTACCTTATAACCAGGCAATTCGCCTCCTTCTCCTGGTTTTGCACCTTGTGCCATTTTAATTTGAAGATCGTCAGCGTTCGCTAAATAACTAGAAGTTACACCAAAACGACCACTGGCAACTTGTTTAATAGCTGATCGTTTATTGAACTGTGGATCCTGATTGAGATACCTGATGATGACAAATTTGATTATGCCTTGTAACAATTTATGCCTTCGAATGATACTTTGGAATGTTTGAAGATAGATACTCCAAACATGTTTTCTGACATGTATTATCTCGTACGTTTACAAAGAACGGTGTAGCTAGGAAAAGACTTGAAAAGAGATTTTGGAAAGGTTTTCGAAGTGATTTTAAATAAAATTTGTCAACTATAATATAAAAGTGATACAGTTTAAACGTTATGAAAATCTTTTTGTTTGTTTTATGTTATATATAATAAAAAAAAAAAAAAAAAAAAAAAAAAATGAATAAATTAACATAAAATTAAGATTTATTTTAGTCTAGTATCTTTACCTCCATCTCCCCAACAAATTCCTGGCTACGCCCTTGTTTACACAATTATTTATATATTCATATAAATTACCTGTCTGCATTTTCTCCACCTTCACCAGTATTCGATTTACCGCCAATACGATTCATCGCAACTGCTAAAGTCGTATGCGCTTCTATCGAAATACTTCCGAAACTCATAGCACCAGTTGCAAACCGTTTCACAATTTCAGAGGCTGGCTCAACTTCATCGATGGATATCGATTTTTCTGTTGTCTCTACCAATTCGAGTTGACCACGTAATGTGCACGCTTTTATCATTTCCATTGTAGTCTTTCGATATTTTTCATATGCGGTCCAGTTTTTTGAATTTACATAATCCTGAGAAACAAAAGGGAAATACAGAAATAAAGAGAAATAATAATAACTTCTTCAATCTGTCTTCAATTCAGACAAAAGAGCACAAGAAGCATGCAACTTGTTAAAAATATTATAAAGCGAATTCACCTGTAAATTAGCAATATTCTCCGGATCGTTTATGTGTTTTTCCCCACCAGATCGCCAATGATAAATTCCTGGATTTCGAATAACGAGCATGTCCATAGGATTTTTCCTGTATGTTATTTGATGCCTTTCAAATGCTTCTTTTGATAAAATATCAAACGTAACTCCACCGATACGGGACTGCGTGCCCTATATGGAGAACGATATACATGAACAAAATTCTAGATGACGAACTGTATTATCGCTTATTGTTTACGATTATATTTCAATGATATAGTTCCCATAGAAGCTATACAGCGTGTAAAATACAGTCGACTAATCGAAATTCATTTATATTTACGAGCACAGCTTTAAGCTCCGTTTAATATTTGGCGTATTCGACAGAAACATAACTTTTCGCAGACTGTGTTGTGTAGTATAAAAAAGATTAGAAGTATCAACCTGGAATGACAATTTTAAACTGACAGACAGTCTGCAGTACCGATTATGAACCGAAGATTTTGTCCCTTTTAAATGGTTATTTTGATATTCGAAACGTATAATATTATAACCGGTTGACCGAGATCTCGAGATCAAGCCATATTTGTGCAGGAACTATATACGTAACACAGAGTATGTCATTAAAAATGTTGAATCACAGTAGCTGATCGCCTTTCATTAATTGGATCCAATTTTTAATCATTCATGCTTCTACACAGTTATATTGTTTTTAATCATTACTACGATAAGAACAATTTTTTTTGTGTACGATACATACTTTAAAACACCTGTCTATAACTTCGTCAGACAAACCAACTGCTTCGAAAATCTGAGCTCCTTTATAGGACTGTAACGTTGAAATTCCCATTTTTGCCATTACTTTTGCTATACCCCTCTCCATTGCCTCCGCATAGTTCTACAATAATTTCGTTCGTTTTCACTCATTAATATCACTATTATCGTTGCAATCCGATTAGTGAAATACTGTATAAGGTAATATTATTGAAAACACTTTACCGCGCACAGGGCATCATCGGTCATCGATGAATCAAGTACACCATCCGCACGAAGATTTCTTGCCATTTCGAATACAAGATACGGACAAATGGCATCTGCTCCATAGCCAAACAGCAAACATATATGATGCACTTCCCTGGCTTCGGCAGTTTCCAAAATGAGACCAACTTTCATACGTTGTCGTTCCTCGATTAGATTGTGATGTACCGCGCCCAGTACTAACAGGCTACTCACCGGCACTCTATATTAGTAACGATGAAACATTACATTGTTACACGAACCACCGGACACGATACACTTTTATTTTTATAAAAAGTAAATATATGTATAAGATTCAAGGAAATTCTTACCTTTCTCGACCACCTTCTCGATCCGATAAGACAAGAAACTGATAGCCCTCTTTTGCAGCCTGATTAGCCTCTGAACAAACACGGCTTAGTGTATTCAGTAAACCGGACGGACCATCTTCCACGGGATACGTTGCATCTATCACTTTAGTTTTCCAACCACGATATTTCGTTCGTTTAATTATTTCGAGATCGCTTAAAGAGAGTATCGGTTGTGGTAAAAATAATCTATGTATTTGAAGTTCATTCGGCTCAAGGATATTGCTTTCAGGTCCGATAGGACAAAGCATCGACATTACAATTTTTTCCCTAAACGGGTCTATCGGTGGATTTGTCACCTGAGAACAAATTTTGAGGAAAAAGACAAATGTAAATAAAATAAGATAAATATATTTCTGTACATTAAAAGGTACAACTAAATTTTACCTGTGCAAACAACTGTTTAAAGTAATCATAGATAAGTGGTTGAAATTGTGAGAGACAAGCTAATGGGGCATCATTACCCATAGAGCCCAATGCTTCTTTCCTAAATAAGAATTGTGCAATGTCAATTTACACAGATTTATCAAGCGCAATTAATAAGATTAAATATGATTACGCACTTGGATTGCATCATCGGCAAAAGAAGCATATTAATAGTTTCGAGAGTATATCCATAGAGGGATAGCCTTTCATCACCTCCCCAAACTCGATTCACAGCAGATATTGGATTTGCATCATTTATCGCGTTTCTTTCAGATCCTTTTTTCTCCATCGCTAAACTATTTTCATCGGTGCTCGATGTCTCCCTACACCCAACGTCTGCGGTACGTAGTTCTTCCATTGTGATCTGTAAACGTAAACACGCGTTCAACCGAACAACACATGTACACGTTCATTTACAGAGAACACTTTTCTTACAAACAGATCAGACTGTTGTCATTACATGTCTACAAATTATTTACAGGCACCAAACAATGAAATGTAAAGTATTCATAAAGTAAAATAAAATATCTGCAAAGCGTAAATAGAAGATGCATTGTAATTACTTATAGAACCGGTTATCGGGACGAGAGCTACAAAACTTACCATCTGTGTGCAATACGCAACGCGTGCAATCACAGCACGTAAGGGATTGTTTGCAGGAAAAAAGAAAAACAGGAATTTGTTTAGAAAATTCATCAGAACGTATAGTTAAATAATAATAATAACAACACGTTTATAGATATAAACAGGTAGTAGTTTAATCTTTGATAATTTAGTTCGATTTTAATGAACTTTAAAAAAGATTAAATCTCACATATCGGACAACGAGAAACTTGTAGACGGAAAAAGTTGAATAAAAAGGGTACCTGATCTTTAAGCCATTTAGAATGAGGTCTACTTCTCGCAATTTGCATCTTCAGTTCAACGTCCTCTATGACCCTCTTCTCATGTGTATCAACCAATAACATTCTGCCAGGTTTCAAACGACTCTGCAAGGTAAATAAAATAGAAGCAACTATTGTTGAATAATGCCTGTAATTATTTGATTTAGACAACGCAGCGATACTGGATAATGATGATCCGATAAGTCTATACAAATTTGGACTTTAGACATGATTAAATTATACACAGTCAGTCACGAAATCCTTCGTACGCTATTTCACGAGGAAATGCGTGTATGCGGGACAATTTTTTGCCGACAGGAAATCTCTTTAACCCTTTCGCTACTACGGGTGACTACAGTCACCGGTAACAAGATGCCACTTATATACGACGGGTGATTATGATCATCTTATAGGTGGCATCTATCACAAAAACGGAGCCAAAAGTCAAGTTTTATCTGTGTTTTGAAGAATTTCATACAAGATCTGATTATTAAAAAATTATTGGTCAGCATTATGTTATAATTATAGTTATTATTTTGTTATGTAATATAAAGTTATTAATTATATTGTTGAATTAAAAATATGTTCATGGGAAAATTATGAACACGAATGATATTGCTTCTAAAAATAATATTAATAATATGTCGTTTCTGAGACAAGTCTTGGTCCTGAATGCTGAAGACTGCGCGCGTTTAATGTTCGCACTTTCGGCACTGCACTCCGTTCCACGTTCAAATCAAGAATTAAAGGTATTGATATTTTTTCTTCCTTTTCCATCCAATATTTTTATCCGGGAACTTTTCTTGCAATAGGATGACAGAGCGTGAAAAGCTGAACACTTTTTTATGTAAGAAAAGCTTTGCTCTAACTTGCACCGTTACAAGGTTATTTAGAAAGAACAAAGGTCGTTGCGAGCTCTCCAATGGTATGGAATCAGCCCCTTCACTTGGCCATTTTTGCTTCACTTTTTTAAATACTACTTTGTAATATGGTGCAAGATAGAACAAAACGTATACACATTCTATTGTGTACATACACAAACTTTCATTAAAATAAGATTTCTGAATAAGACGCATTTCCCTATGAAATAGCGTACAAACACTTTCGTCACAGACTGTATAATATATCAAATATACATGTGATATGATAGAAAAGTAAATAAAATATAATATAACTTTGTGGTTTTATATATTCTAAAATAACATGTAATCAAAGGTAAGATTGACACCTATTAAATTACATAACGATTTCTTTTGTTCCAAGCCTATGATATTTATTCCAGTGCTTTTCCATAAAACTGAAAATAGAATTATCAAATAAAAATTAATCGAGAACGTTTTCCGGAGGAAAAAGGAAAAAAGAAAAATTGTACATAACGATGGAAAAGAATGCAAAATATAAAAGGTACGCACGGGCGCGTGCAACGAACATATGCAGAGAAATATGTATACTCCCTTTCTCGCGATTACTATCAAATTTGTAGTACAAAATGTAGAAAGAGACTATGAGGAAGAATAGAAGAATTGGTATATAGAAGAGGTATATAAGACATGCGTATGGATAAAAGAGAATTTAATCAGAAGAAATTTAAGAAAGAAAGATATGCTTTTATATGCGTTCTTTTAAGTAAGTTATTTTTACGTATACGGAATTTGAGTGTTGTTCGAAAAAGTTTCCCCCTTTGCACGCATTATTTGCAAAGCACTTCCCTTACAGCTAAAATTCGGTACATCGAAAGCAATAATATAAGAGAGGAAGCATATGGATGACAGACTGTTTGCTAAGAAGTAACTGATTTGAACAATTTCTCCAGAAGCTAGGCCTGACCGATGCCATGTTTATTTTCTCATTTACCTTCAGGATTATATTACTGGGCGGAGTATCATAGACGCCCACTTCGGACGCCATCACCATCATATTATCCTTGGTGACGTAGAAACGTGATGGGCGCAGCCCGTTTCTGTCAAACAAAAATTCAAAGTCTTTTGTATTATTACCTTATTGTCGCGTGATAGCATCAACTGCGACTATGTTCTTTTCTTCGTTTTTTCGTATCACCTTCCTGTTGGGATACCCTTGCACTCTTTCTCTCTCTCTCTCTCTCTCTCACACTGCCTCTCCCCCTTTCCCTCCAACCCCCATCGCTCTCTCTCTCTCTCTCACTTATTTCATCATGTTCATTCCTAATCATTATCTTCATTTATTCTTAATTTAATAATCACCTTTTTTTATTTACTAGCTATGCAACCTTCGGATAACTACGTGGGTTCACATTTTTCTGTAAACATCGACTTTATAGAATCTAAACAAACCCGACGGTACTCCGTGCATTTTTCTGTCTACGAGTCACGGACAGAAGCAAACAATATTTCCAATTTTTGAATTTCATTATTATATGATTTGATTTTCTGAATTTTTCTTATGCTTTTTACACTCTTTTCCTTATTCCGTTACGTTAACATATCTAAGGACTTCTTTCTACCCGATTTCCAAGTAATCCGTTTACTACGTTCGAGCCCCTTCATACAAGTAGTATGCTTATATATACTACATACTTATATTTATTTTACACTCATATGTATACACACCAGTAATAAGTATGTATAAGAATACTATAGAACACAGGTTGACAATAGGAGGGACTTGGGTAACTCTGTCAATCAAGCCTCGGTTATGTATAGGTCAAAAATTATATACTACATATACAATCGCCCGCGTAAGGTGATACGGGCCAATCGTCAGTTGGACGTCGCTGATGCAGGAACGAGGCACCTTAAGTAGAGTAATGATGCAAATGGGTTAAAAACGAGACCCAATCATTTGAGCATTCAATCATTGAGAAACTAAACAAACGACAATCATAAAGTGCCTTTCTGGTTATAAGTCAGTGGTATTCGGAGTACCCTTCTTAGTAAAAAGGTTGCCGAAGCTTTTAACCCTTTCATTACGTAGGCCGACCATAGTCGGCGGTCGCTAGACATGCTTCTGTGTACGGAGGCAGACTATGATCGGCGGCCGCGAGACCACCTACGTCGACTCCGTTGGTAAAAAAGAAATCATTTTTATGCTTTTCATATAATATGACAAAACAGTTGTTACATAACTCTTAAAAAAGTATACATACAAGAGGATTCTAAAATGACATTGAAAGACGTAAGTGCGAACATCGAAGACTACCGATGCGCAATGTGCACACTGCGCGGCGCGGTGCCCCGTTCAGTGGCGCAACTCCAACGGAACGGACTCCCGTAACGAAAGGGTTAAAAATCAGATCAACACATTTGATCGGTGTGTAAGATATAATTTGGAAATATTGATAAGAGTACATATGCAAGTATTAAAATTTATAAAAAATATCAAAGAGCAATACAATGCATATAATATTAGTTTTATACATCGTTCTCATGGGAATTTCTCTCAAATATCATTCGCAAGGAGAAATGAAATGAGAAAGGGTGATGGAGAGGGCAGGAGGGGTCGGGGGGGGGGGGGGGGTGGAGAGAGAGAGAGAGAGAGAGAGAGAGAGAGAAGCTATCTTTAGCGCCAGCGTTTGTAGCTTTTGTCTAGAAGGCACACTATGATAGAATATATCACCCACATACCTACCATTTCTTAGTCAACAACCGCTTCTTTTATAACAATGATATATATGATACATTTTATAGAATATCTTATAAAAATAAATAACATGCAGTGAAAAGGTCATTTTAAATTGTATAAACTAATAAATTTCTACCTGTCCAAAATAGCACCAATATAACGTCCATCCGTAAAGGTTAAAAGAGCGGGACCATCCCATGGTTCCATTGCGCAAGCTGCCCAATGATAAAAGTCACGCTTTTCCGTTGCCATTGTTAAATCGTTCTGCCATGCTTCCGGTACCATCGTCATTACTGCCTAAATATACATTTTCTTCAGATTTCCTTTGATCGTTGTGAACAAATGGAAAGACGAATCAAATACTATACTATACTATACAATCTCACAGTTATGCGTCTGGTATATAAATATTCTATACCTCTGGCAAAGATCGCTGTCCCACCATTACTAAGAATTCCAACACACAATCAACTGCTCCTGAATCCGACAGATTTGGTTCTACCACAGGATAAAGTTGTTTCAATTGTTCTCCATAAAGCTTACTACTCATTACTCCTTCGCGGGCCTTCATCAAGTTTACGTTTCCTCTTAAAGTATTGATTTCACCGTTGTGTGCCAACAATCTAGAAATATCAATTATCGTGAACGTTATGCATGTATGCATTTATAAATGTTGGGTACTGCTTACCGAAGAGGATGTGCTCTTTCCCAGCTGGGAAATGTATTGGTAGAGAATCTTGTATGGACTAATGCCAGATAAGTTTCAAACTTCGGTGACTATAATAAACAAAAGAAATATGTTAAACACATGTGAAATTACATATATATCATCAGATTCGATTACCTTCAAATCCAGAAAATACAGCCACAGCTGGTCCGCCGTTAACTGTCCTTTGTAAACGATTGTTCGTATAGAAAGTGAGCATATATAGTATCTGATCCCTGACTGTGGTATAGAATGAGATGATCTTTTCCTCAAAATAAAAACCTGTAACGAAAATCTGGGTCACTGTCAAAATTTAATGAATTATCATTACAAACATGAGTAAAAAATTAAGGAAAAGATAATGCTGAAGTGAAACAAAAATCTAAAATATCGTGGGACACTGACAATACATATTCAAATGTTATTAACCATAAAGCGCGATCATTCTTGTTCGTTTTCAGTTCTGACGTAGTTTCGGAAGAAGCGTATTAACGAACAAATATCGTTTAATATAATACTTGCCTGACGTTCAAGAGTAGTGTCGTCCTGATCGCCAGTAACAAAAACTTGTCGCATGTAAGGTTCACATTTTCGCGCCACTTGACCAATTCGAGTGTTGTCCGTTGGTACATCTCGCCAACAAATAATCTGAAAAATGAAATGAATGTTACAAAAAAAGGGCAGCATCACATGTCATTGTACACACACTGTAAAAAGTATTAATTATGTAATAGAGCAGACAAAATCATTTGAGGAAGAGAAAAAAAGAAATAAAAAACAAAAAATAAGGGAGAAAGATAATCTGTATGTTACCTTTAAATTGCATTCTTCGGCTAACTTTTCGAACGCAACTTCAACCTGTTTATGCGAATTTATATCAAGGAACAGAATACCAGTGGCATAACGTCCAAATTGCGGCAATTCGATGCCTTGAAGTTCGCTGAAAAAATGTAAGTAAGGAAGCATGTGAACATATATCGAAAGAGTTACACGTATAAACATTAGGTTGATCATCATAAATGAGATTTCCGGACAACACACTTGTCGATGTTCGAAACTACATTTTTGTTCTGTCAAATTTATCGCTAACAGCCTGATATTCATCTCATACATGGTTTGCCTTTTGTAAGATGCTGGGAAAATAGAAGCAAAAGTTATATGCATAGAAGAGACGTTGTAAACCATTAATGAAATTAAATCATTCATCGTTATACAACGAATGATATAATTTGCTAATAATAACAAAAACACCACTTGAAGTTAATAATAATGATAATAACACTATGAATGATAAGAAAATAAACACGCAGTACTTTTATGCACTAGCCAGCACATTCGAATCTACGTAAAACAAGATAACCTATAATTACGTCGTCGACCTGCACAAATTATGAAATGAAGCGTATGTCTGTCTTATTAGATACATTAAGCTATTAAAATACGTCATAAGATATCAAAATAATAGAAAGTCCATGAATCTTAGTTATCCTTTACCGCAATTCATCAGCGTAATATTCATGTGGAATTGCGCAAAGTACACCAGCTCCGTCTCCAGTATCATTGTCACAAGCACAAGCACCACGGTGATTCATTCGTGCTGAGAGGATTTCTGCATCGCGAACAATCTGTAACAGAAGAGAAAAGAAGAGAGGAGAAAAGGAGACAGCTTACACGCTACTAAGTACACAAACGAATATATGACCGAAAATCTATTATAATAAATACGAACAATGATCACAATTAACCTAGCATTCTTGAATAAATAAATAAATAAATAAATAAATAAATAAATAAATAAATATATATATATATATATTTGTGATGTTCTGCAAAATAATATCATTTTCCTCTTATTTGAAATATAAATGTAACATATTAATTGAATTTTTGTATAATTATTAACTATATTTTAAACAAACATAGTTATCTTTCCAAAAAGATTTTAGAAAAATATACCAGCCAAAGATTGTGTAATAATAGTACCCAATAATTGTTTTGAAAAAATGATAAAATTATTCAGATCAAGTCAAATCGCGTTTCAATTAAAAATACTTCGGCGTACAAAACTCAGAACGTAATGCAAATTCAAATTAACATCTATTAGTTGAAACAAAAGAATTGAACGGTTGAGACATCGAATAATGAATTAATTTTTATTCAAACAAATTTTATCTTTGATAATATATAAATAAAAATATTATGTGCATATAAAAAAAGATATGCGTGTGTAATCCATTGCACAATAACTCACCTTATGTGACTTTTTTCCATCTATTGCGACAATAAATCCAACACCACAAGCATCCCTTTCAAGACTTGGATCGTAAAGAGCCTGCTTTGGGGGAAAAGACCAAAATTCGATTCCATCCATATTCTCCATCTGAAAAGTTTTGCTAAGTGTAAATTAGTTCATAAAAATTTAATTTCAAAGTGATAATCATTAAATAAAAAGAATCGAATGAAAATCGGAAAATGTATTGGGAAAAAATATGAAAATGAAACGGTAACAAAAAGGAAAATAAATAACAAAACTATAACAATTGTTGAATATGGGACGAATTGCTATTATGATTCTGTATCAAAATGAGATCCCACAGAAATGCGCGTACACGCGCAAACACAGCAGACACAAACAAACATTAAATGCAGTGTAATCGAAACTCCCGTTTTTGCTTAGGCGCACCCCTATCAATTCATTATGTAAACTATACGCACGTATATGCCGCTATATTGACTTCACAATAGATGAGAAAGAATTATCCAGGAAGTAGAAGTAAGAACATATTTTGCGTAGAAGATCAAACAGATGCAACTTAAATAAAATCAACTCGAGGCATGATCTATGCTCGTTTCGTGTAATACACGAACAGAATTGTACGGAAATATTCACATAGAAAGATTGGTATTCATTCAAATTAAAAGTGTACGTGTGCATTTCAGTATCTTCTTTCCTATTTAAAATCCATCCTCAGTATGTATACACACGAACCACAAACATTCAAACTGAAATTCGATGTGGCGTGAATCTGATCTGATAAATTATTGATATCATCACTTGGAGGTCACCTCTGTGGTCGAGTTCGAATGTACAGATTCTTATGCATATATCCTTTCTCAGAGGTAATGCGAAACTAGATTCTGTCATTACGCGCCCCTACATGTATAAAATTGATCTATTAACGATAAATATTGTTTTCCACTTGTTATTGGTAAACACCTATCTGTATAACTATTGACGGTACAATTACCAGCAACAAACCTTACTCGCAGGAAGAAAAGATAAAAGTGCACGTATTGATAAACAGATTAATTGGGAATAAACTTCTGAAGTATAATTATGTAAAAGTAACTTAATTTCGTCAATATGTTCCCTACATACTTCATAATACTATGAAATTAATTCCTGGTTTTTCCTTTGAAGCCTCTCTTCAACCCGACCCACCTCACCCAAACGTATATATACGTGCCATTATTAGTTTTCATGATAATTCAATTGTAGTATCTTAAAAATTATCGCGTGTGAACAATTATCAAGTGCAACCAAAAATTTTGAACAGAAGCAAAAAAAAATAAAAAAGCAATAACTTTACGTATATCAGAAAAACGAAGATATATAGAAACACAAATTCAAAGGATAGAAAAACGAATCTAGCAATTAAAAATTTAAATGATAAAAACAGATCCGAAAATATGAAATATCACCGACGATGGAAGATAACTACTCTATCTCGAAGTCGTTTTTACGACGTTAACTCATCTTGCATAATTTATTAGTTCAACAAAAATTCATCGAGCATGCTCACCCTCGGTCTTATATATGACATCGCCAGTTTAGTTAGTTTAATAACTAACGCGTATTATCTATGTTTCTTTACCCTTTCAAAATAATTATCAATGTACACCGAATTACATTCGAAGTTTCAAAAAACACAGGCTGGGTTTCTACTATCGTAACGGCTTCTGAAAAGCTTCCGGCTTACTAATGCCGTTCCCTCTCTGTGGTCATGTTTCATCTTCGCTTCTTCGATTTACCATCTCTATATCCTCCTTCTCTCTTCAATGTTTTCACATCTCGCAGTTCATCGTTATGCAGCCGTTATGCAGCCCACTGTCTTCATTACATCAAATTTCCACCGTCGACATAACTCCTCCTCTCCCGTAAGTATCTATCTCTTTTTTTCACCGGCTTAATCACTTTCCTCTGGTCAATTTCTTATCACTCTCAAATCACAAAACTCATTCTGCCGTATCTATCCGTACATACCACCTATCCATTGTACTCCTTTCACGTCCCGTCTCATTATTAAACACTATCCCACTACGTGACCATCGAGAGCTTTGGCCAGCTTTGTCCCGCCTTTGCCTCCTCTTCTCCTCTCTATCATCACCTTGCCCTCTTATACTCTTCCTCCTTTTCCCCTCCTTACGATGTTTTAAGACTTGACTATTCCAAAATATTCGTGTCTCGTTTTAACTTTTACAGAATTTTGGTTGCCGTTCTTACCAAAATTTTATGCCCGTAAAACAAAGCATCAATTTTAAAATCTTAACTGCATAACAGTTTAATTGCCTTTTGTTTAAACTCATTCAATCTGTTCCCGTTTCTTTCATAATCGCAAATATGAATTTAGTTAATGGAATTCCGTTCAACATACATCGTATTTCTCATGATATCTGACAATATAACGCGTATATCAACATTTCTTTATTTTTAACTTTATTAATACTCTTTGAAATGAAATATATAAAAAAATTCAACGTTTGTCCAACTTTTATAATAGAACTCGATGGACATATGATCATTTTTATTTTGTACAACTAAATTTTGATATATTGTTCTGCCTTTACATTATAAGTAATTAATACCTGAAATAAGTTTTCATCCGTTTTACAGCACGCATACGTGCATAATGAATCAAATTTCAATTTATGTATTTGATGAGACAGCAATATTTTTCGTTTACCAGGCAACTATGAAACACATACGTATATAACGGTGACTAGTGCAAATACTTGACTTTCTGCCAAAAATTTCAACAGAATCTAGAAAACCTTCAGTTTTCCTTAAGTATCCTATTTTAACGCGAAAGCCGCTGATAACATTGCATCTTGATTTGTATGCCTTTATCAATCCTCCCAGCATACACGCGCGCAAATACATGTATAGATGTTATGCATGAAATACTACAGAACCATTAAAAATAATTATCTGAAATCATCTGGGAAATATCAATTTTGAAGATAGAAATGATAACGTATGAGACGGAAACTCCCGTTATCATACGTAAGAGAGTGCATTGTATACAAGCCATTTGCTTTAATAAATTCATCCTTCCTTTCAATATCGTTAACTGAAATAAGTTATGCTTGTAATTCTTCTTAATGCTCTTGTCATTACAACATTCTAACTAATCAATCATTATCGACTGCTACCTGGTCGCTGTATTCAACGATTGCATGCCGAGAGTTTTTAATGGATAATATATTTTCATTGTGTTTGATTTACTCAAAATAAAGAAAACCTTGCATAAGAAAATCTATTAGTGTATTATGGAAGGAATGCGTATAACAATCATCTTATTCACTAATTATTTTATATTCTCCCATTTTTAGCTAAATAAACTTTTTAAAATAGAAATTCTTTAACTATGATCTGATGGCCACAAAGACGAATTTCATAAGTTTTTTCGATTAATTTTGCATGATCAGTGAAACGATTTATCGTTCGCAGGCATGTGAGATGTGCATACCCGCATACATATAGAACACATTCACGCACGCGCACACGATGTCAATGATTCGATGCCCACTGACGTTAAGGATCGATATTGAATACCCTAATTAAGAGAAAAAGGGAATTAATTTTTCCAGCAATTACTTTAATTAAATTATATCGTATCTAGGTAACTTTTTGATTATATTGTAGATTTATGTATAAGTTAAATCAATCGTGTGCGGGTATGTAACCCAAATTATACCAATTAAATTACTTGTAAGTGAAAAATAAAAAAGTAGGAAAACAATGTACCTGTTGACCTTATCAACGATTGATTGTCGCACGTAATTAATCTGCACTGGAGTTACTTCATGAAACTGCAAATTTTATTATTTACTTGTCCAATGCTCCAATTTCTTCTGTTTAATCCTTCTCCGCCCTAGTAGCCGTTTTCTTGATTTTCTAACTAATTTTAATGTACTAACACATGTGTACGAATTAATTTTTTCTTCAAAATATATTTACTATTAAATGAATTTCTTATATTATATCTAATAAACTACTACTATAAGTATAATGAATTTCAATCAAATACGTAGTCATTTACAGTTCAATTAATCGGAGTATCACGATTTGTCTTAATTTAGTTCAACACACCTGACTGCGTCTGTCGAATCAAGAAGGAAATAATCTTTCCCTCTACCTGACGCGACGATGTCGCCTCTTTCGGCAAATTTTCCGTGAATGTCAGCTAAATTCTAGCACGTGCTTGTACTCTCTATCGAACAATTCCCTATACACAGGAAGTCGATACGGATACACAATTCTTGATTGGCCGATTGGCTACATGTCTACCAAAATAACACACTTATTAACCAGGTCTTGAAAGAATAGGCACTGATTTACCAACTCCGTAAATTCAACGGATGAATTTAGCTAGCTTCAATCATTTCTTGCCTAGTAATTTTTTTCCAGTGGTAGTACCATATCAACTTTCTACTCTCGCATTCACGATCATTCTTTCAGGGATCGAATAATAACGCCAATTAAGATTAATTCAACATAAATGTCACCATGTTTAAATTTTTTTCTCCTGATTTAATAGCAATATCCATAAAAACCTCAATCAAAAGTTTACAAGCTCTTAATTATTAGAGATGTTACATTTGATAAAAAAAAAATTACAAACATCATAAACATATTTTTCAGAGAGCTACGATACCGAATTAAGTGTTCAAATTGAGTTTTTAATAGAAGTATCAACCTAATTTCTCTTAACAACGTATATATTCTATAATTAAATAGTATATATTTATACATTATTAAATCGTGTTACATTGAATCTGCTAACGTATCTTTGTAAGAAGTTGATAATTTCTTACATCACGTAATTTTCTATAATTTCTGTTTAATATAAAATATTCATAATGATGGGAATAAAAAAATTTATAGTGAAATTAATTGGAATAAAGAAAACAAAAATGGTCTGTTCATTCGTGTTTTGCTTTTTCCCCATATCAACTATTATCAACCACATTTGAAGTAGTTTCGTTTGTCTTTCACTTATGAGTGTACTTTGTTAGAAGTTTCCCCTTTTTATCATTCAAAATTCTTCTTGTTTTCTTTAACCATACATCGATACATGTATCGTGAATTTATATTTACATAGATATAATTGAATCATTTTAATTGGGTGTAGAATACCTTATAGATTATTACAGATTAGAAATTATTTCTCTTTTATTTCTCAATCGCATCATGTGTTTTACAATAATTAAAAAATAGAATCTGTAAAAGTAGAATCATTAATGTGTACAATAATAAACTGGTAATATTTTGTAATAAGATATAGGTACAGTCACATAGTATTGGTTTTCAAAATAACTAACAAATTAACTTTTCATTGACGGAACAGGAATGCACATTAGAAAAAATACAGTGCAAATATGTGTAATATTTTATGTTCATTAGCTGTACGTACATAAGAGAGAATAATATTTTAACTTACTACATATTTTTTATCAATTTATTTATGTGTCCATTTAATATTAAATTGGCTTTCAGCTATAACACTATTGATGCAAAGGAATGTAAGAATTATGGCGTTCTCTTTCTTTTTTTGTTTTTATTGCTTGACAAGTGTTACGTGCGCAATATATTAATACTATACACGGCATGAAATGTCATGATATTGGCCGCGATACATATATAATAAATTGAAAATGAAAGTATGTACGTATAGTGATTACCAAGGAAGGATAATTTGAGTAATGATATAATGATCAGTTTTAAATATGTGACTGTGTTTCTCAACATTTAATTCTTTTTTTCGTCAAATCTGTATGCTTCTTTTACTTGCATCATCAATTGTTTCACTTTAAAGCTGCCATGTTTGATTAAATTCATACATATTTTACTAACGATTGCGTTAAAACTATCGAACCTGCTGGCTGAATAACGGAAACGTGAAAACGCGTAAAGTCCAAGTACTTTATACTCGATATGCGTCACATTAAATATAAATACGAAACAACATCGTAAATAACAATTAATTCTAAGAATTCAACTAATTCAATATATGTACATTCAAAATATATAGCTTTTGTGATACGTCGCCTTGGTAAAGTTAATATAATATCTCTAAAGTCCAAGGCCATACTTTTCCATGATAAATCTTATTGCATAGTTGCGCATTAGCTATCAAAAAATGTTAATTGGTCCAATTGAACGAGTGGGATCAGTGCTTCTAACACGAGAGTTGCGTTATCAAGTGCTGAAAGTGTAAAAGCCAAGGAATAATAATTCGGTTGCGCGTACGTATTTACTCTACCTTAATATTTTTAGCCAACAACCGCTTTACCGTATTCGTATTCATAATCCAGAGCGTACTTTTGATCAGAAATAGTGCACATAATTGCTGGAATAATCTACATTTAATCATATATTATAGCCAGTACCAATGAAAATAATTTCAGTCTACTGTGCCTTTAATAAAATCAACATTGTACCGTATCCGATCCACTCGTACTAATAACAGCTCGATATGATTCTAGAGAAAATAAATTTTATTTTCAGTCTTAATTTCTATTGTTGCCGGTTGATACTGCTGTTAACATTACTGCCACTGTTGTTATTATTCGGATTGTTGCTATTGCTATTAATATTGTTGTTGTGATGATGGTGATGGTGAGTATTGCTATTCACTGTGGTAGTAGTAGGATTACCAATGTTATCTATTTCACGCTGTGCACGTGAAATTTTTACCTTATCCCGAGGAGTTCCATCCTCACCTGTTTCCATTGCAAACATTTTCATTTTTTCTTTAAAACTGAGCTTTTCAGGTACTTGCCCAACTTGAGAATTTTGTTGCTGCTTTTGCTTTTCTGCCAGTCGTCTTTGTCTTGGATCTCTAAACAAAAAGATCGGATAATAAATTATAATTTCATTTTCAAATAATTAACAATCATTTATTCATGAAAGGTATAAAAATATAACGTTACTTGTAAACTTCCTGAGCACCTATTACACCAGGTGTGTTATTAGTAACCGAAACTCCACTGGATCCTTCGGGTGTTTTCGGAGATGCCAATAAAATTTCTGTCTCATTTATGAAATTCTGAAAATAAATGATAAATTAAATTTAGAGTTTTTATTTTTAACTGGTAAATGAAAAGAAGTAATTGTTACAATAAAAGTTTTCGAAGAAACTTTATACGAAGTCTTATTATTATCATGAATAGAGAAAAAGCTAATTATTAATCATTATCAATAAACGATACTGTAACAATAAGACACATTAATCGCGTTAAATATCGATTTTGATCTACGCAATGTAGCAGGTATAGTTTAAAAGGACAGATAAACAGTTACACGGGAGAACAAAGTTAAAAGTATAATATGTATGACATATTTTACATTTGGATCTTCTGTGATAACATCCATAGCCGTGGTCTGAATTGTATTCAAATTTCCAGATGGTACATTTCGTTGAATAGATTCCACATTTGCATTCGAGTCGTGAAAAGAAACTCTCTTAACGGACATCGACTGTGGTTGAGATGCTAACGTTACAGCACTGGATGGGTTTGCATTGTTCGATCTGAGAGCATTTTGTTGCGACATAACCGCATAACTAGAACCTCGTTCAGGAGGTAGGGGCGCATCATTGTTACCATTTTGCGTAGCTGTCAAATACATACAAAAATCCATTATGTTTTAAAGGGTTAAGATTATTGTTTTTCGTTTAAATTTTTAGTCTATTATGAAGTAAATACTTACAAGACACATTCGATCCGTTAATAACTAGGCTGTCCAATCGCAACATATTAGGATGTAACATTTGCTGAGCTTTAAGATGGGATTGTGATTGCTGTAAATGATGTTGTTGATACATTTGTTGAATTTGTTGCTGTTTATTGATTTCTTCTTCCTTTTTGTTCAGCTGGATGTCATCAAGTTCAATATGTTTTCGTTTAATCTCTTCGTGTTTACGATACATTTCTTTATCCTCGATAGGTTGAGTAAGACCAAAGGGTTTCTGAGTAGCCGTCAAATGAATCAAGGATGACATCGGAATCTGTGATACGTTATTTTGTATTTGACCAATTTGTTCACGTTGAAATTCTGGTGACAAATGTAAACTGGAACTATCGTGTTGTTGCTGTTGATGATAATGATGAAGTTGATGTTGCTGCTGCTGCTGCTGCTGCTGCTGTTGTTGTTGTTGTTGTTGCTGCTGTTGTAAACAAGTTGTTGAAACATTTTGCGGACATTGTTGAGTAACGGCATTCCCATGTGCAGCAACGACACTGGTAGAATGTATCGATGGACCACCACCGAGCGACTGAGCTGTATGATTTCCTCTAACAGATTGATTAGTTATATTTGTTCTAGATAAACTGAGATGTTGTTCTGATAAATTGCTTCGGTCTTGCGGCATTGTTGCACAAAGTAAATCCTGTTGAACTTGTACATTATCAGCGTCCAAATCGTTACTTTCTTCGTCATCGTCCTGTTGGTTGGCAACTTCTTCGGCTCTTTTTTGAAAATCTCTTTCCAACTGAAGAGCTCGTAATTGTTCATCTTGTTGCGACGTTCTATGAGGTAATGTGCTTAATTCTGCTATCTGTTGATCACGCCACTGTCTAGCAGCTTCTCTTCTGCGTGCCTGTTCCTAAATAACAATAACGATAACTGTTTAATTAAAAAAGAATGAACGTGTATTCAATGCATTCAGGTCATCTCGATACGTAGTAGAATAAGCATTTTTCTGGCATAATTAAATAAGTACAACAAATGTTGACGGTATCTGAAACATGTTGGTGAATAAAACATTGTAGCAAACTACAAACGTATACTGATTTTATTGACCTTAATGCTGGTTAGTATTGGATAACGTGTTAATAAGCAAAGTGATTATTACCGCAGAAATATTATCAAACTGTAAAATATATTAGAACATAATTGATTGATTATGTTGTACATAATCGAAGCATTAAAGCGCTGCCGTGTAAAAGATCTGAATGGTGATAAAGAATTCGAATGTATAGTTCAGACTTAACCAACGCGACCACTGGATGGGTGTATTAAGCCGAATATATTAACCTATGCGGAGATAACATTACTTTAATTCGCTTTCGTTTAATTACTGTATACCTACTCTCTCTCTCTCTTCTCGCTGCCATGGATTCGTTGCACTATACTGATATTGCCGTGGTTGTGGCACAGTACCTGTTGTATTTGTTGGATAATATCCTCCACGAGGAGGATCCTGCATACTAGCAGTGTACCTATGAAAATGACATTTAAAAAAAAATATATGTTTCATTTTTTCCATTTAATCGAACAAGACATTACCTCGTATCTGATTGTTTATTATAAAGAGGATGAGTGGATGTGCTTGGTGGTGGCGGTGGTGGACTTTCTGTAAATCCTTCTTCCGTTAGAAGAGGCCGTATTGGGATTTCACTGGGTATCGAAGAATTTACCTCCTGAACTGCTTGTACTCCACTCATTCCATTTTCACCGCTACTATAATGATCGTTCCGTACGTCTGAATTAGTATTTACATAATACTGAGATCCAACGGTAACATGTTGATTCTGATCCGTATAAGATTTTCCGATATCCTGAGCGTTTTGATCTTTTCCATAATCGAGCAACATTCCATTCGACTGTAAGCGAGTCGAGTCAGTTTTTCCTCTCAACGATGTCGCAACACCATGTCCGTATTGAACATGTCCAAAAGTTTGTTGTTGATGTTGGTGCTGATGTTGATGTTGATGTTGATGCTGATGTTGATGCTGATGTTGATATTGATGCTGATATTGATGTTGGTGTTGATAGAGATGCTGGTGTTGATGTTGAGATTGATGGTGATGTTGGTGTTGATGCAAATGCGGGGACTTTCCGTATTGAAGCATGTATGAACCATGTTGCGTATCCAAATAACTGTAACTCGAGGCAGTTGCTTGCTTGGTCGTAACATGACTGGATGCTGAAATCGACGATGGCATGGATACTGTTACCGGTGGACTTGATCCCAAATTTGATTGGGAACCGATCGATTTTGTCGGTCGAACGGTAGAAGTAATCGGTGATTGAACGGATATATTTGGTTTTAGATTATAGGTGGGTGGTCGATGCTGATTTGATGGAATTGGAATACCACCTCGTATTTCCCGTCTTCTGACTTCCTCTTGCATTTCCTGAAGCTTCGCTTCTTGTCGTATTATGTCCCGAGATGAATGCGATCTCAGAGATGCTGTAGAGTTTTGTTGCTGCGGCTGACCAACATTGAGATAAGGCTGCTGCTGAGGTTGAGGCAAATAAGCAGACATAGGGCGGTCCCTGGATTGATTTGTTTCGAATGTTCCTGGACGATTTAAAGAATTTTGCGAACCTCTCGAATTCTTTTGTAATTGTAGAGGATTTCTACTAAAAGAGAGAGAGAGAGAAAGAGTAAATGAACAGAGAAAGAGAAGACGAAAGTTATCTATACCTATCATCGGAATGTTGAGATGGACTATGGCGTTGTTTCGATGGAGCGTCTTGATTTCTGTAGATACTCAAGTTTTGATAAAATCTTTCGGCTTCGTTTCCCTGAGAGATGTTTGAATTAGTCCCGGTGTTAGTACTTGTACCATTATTACTCGCTATCGTCTGACCAGGATTCAAATTTGGCGAAGATTGCTGTCTACTAACGAGACCGCTCGGTGGTAATGTTCCGATTCTGGTCTGGTCGTGTAAGTTATGAGTCGATCTATTTTTAGAAGATAAATCACGTATGTAAGAGAAGAGATACGACGATATATTTAACAGATCCGAAGTAAATACTGTGAAATTGTTGAAGAGCAAAGGAAACGGATATGAATATAAGAAGTAAACGGAAAAGTTTCAGAGACATAAAAGTATAAAATTTACCGAGAACGTAGCGATGTCGAACCGTTGATCGTAGACATTGGTGGAGGTGGTTGAGCAACGGGTGGTGTAACGCTATTACTCGACGATGCCCTGCTATAACCAGGATTGAATACTTCGTGCTGCTGTTTCCCATCCGTCCCTACGTCTGTTGTAAATAATTATATATCATGCATCATGAGTACATACATTATCATGGAGTGAAATTTCGATGATACGCGAAATAGAATATAAAGTAAAGATAAATGGAACACGGTAGTAAGAGTGCGTAACAAATGAAAGGGAATAATAGAGCAGTATGTGCATTAATCTCATATAAATTTATCAACGAGTACATTAACAGTAGTCAAATGGCAATATTTCTCTATCTCTATTTATCTGTCTCTCTTTCAATTATCCTCTACTTACTGTGCAACGCTGGCACCGATTTGCTAGTATGCATCTGTTGCTGAGGTGCAATTGTGTCACGTCCAAGCCGTGATGGTAAATCTCGTTCACTCATACGACGAGGTCCTACGATAGCCACACATATATATATTGTATGTATGTATGTATGTATGTATGTATGTATATATATATATCTGTATAATATATATCTAACAATATGCATAGTAGAAATACGAGAAGAAATAACATTTAAAACAAGCACAAGCAATTGAATTAAAGAACAATGTTCTGAAATTGTAAATTACCATCCGTCAGCGTATCAGGAAAAATGTATATATATTTTTGCATAAGTGTGTGTGCGTGCATGCACCTTCTAAATATAGTAAAAATGTATTAAAAAATCAAGTAAAGAATATATTGTATAAAGTTGTTGCCCATACATATATTCTACATAAGAGCACTATATTCTGTTATATATTATACATATATATTGATACGGATCAGCTACGAAAAAAATTTGAAGAAATACGCACGCGACATACAAAGAAATGACGCGCAGCACTTAATATACATACGTATGCGTATAAGGATCTTAACCAACAGCGAACTTTACCAACGTCCCTGGGAGGCTGTTCTGGGTCGAAAAAAATGTCATATACCTTATTGGTCGAATTATCTTTGTTTTCGAGATACATAAATACCTAGTGATAATCAATAAATTGGAATACTATTCTCACTGTCGTTCAAATAAGCTGTACCTTTGTACTACTTGCCCTATTAATAAGGGATGCCGCCCCACTGTTTTTGTAGTGATGCACGTAAGAAATTTGTCAGAAAAATCAAAGGGACTGCTGCTTTCGTCCTCAAGAATGATTGTCTTTGTTGATATTCAGTGTGTGTACGTGGTCTATAGGAGCACGTGTACGTGTGCGTAGGAGACGATAAACAAGAGGTGATTATTTCGTGCAATTAGTTGAAATCAGTCTAATTCGGTATAAAGCGTAAGACGTAGTTACAAATGAGCGATCATCTTTAAAAACTAAATACTCGTACGGTTCATATCGTTACCGCTTGTGTACCTTGAAAATGAAAATGAAAATGAATCGACCCGAGTAAATATTTATTACCAAATATGATCTCCAAAACACGTCGGTGATACGGTCGGTCGGTTAAGATCTGGTACACCCTGTATATACTCGTGCTAGATAAATGAAATCGTATGAACGAGGAACTGGAGAATAAACAGAAAGAAAGGTAACGTGCAGAATCGGGATTGTGAACAGAGCGAGCCGAAAATGTGATACGTATGCAAATTAAAAAAAAAAAAAAAAAAGCTGAAAAGTGAATGAAACAATTGGGATTCTCCTCCATCTCCGGCCCCACCACCCCCCGCGGGCTCAACCTCCTCATCCTCTCCGGTACATCGCACCAGCGTCTATGAACGAACACACGCACGCATACACTCAAGACCAAGTAGATACGTGTGCATCGCACATGCGTTTTTAAATAATATTTTTATCCCGAAGTCAAAAAACAAAAGGTACAAACATAAAATCAAAATCGAAATAATTAGAATAGCTCTGTTGCGAATAAAATGAAAGAAAAAGTATTGGAAAAGAAACAGCGTTGACATGCGTGGTGTAGATCGTTCAGCAACTAGTTACTAATTTGCAAAACATTGATTATTTTTGTGATTTCAACAGGGGTCGCATTTAAAGTAAACGAGAGCGATGTGAATTGCTTACGTAAAAAGAAACTGAGATCTAGTCGAGTTCGACACAATGTTGGATAAACTGTTTCATCGAATGACTTTTTCCAATTCCTGTTCAGTTCAACGTTTAATCTTGAGACACTGTCGGTTACCACCAACACATCTTTTTCGCCTACTACCACTAACTTTTTCTGATTACCGCTACTACCATTTTCCATTTTAGTTTCCTCGGTCAGAGAATTCCTCTCTCTATTTGTATCGTTACTTTGCAAAGAATCGTCATTCGCATATCGAAGATGTTCGTTGAGACAAAATGCGTTATCATCGCTCTTTCGATCGATATGTTTGAATTCGTTTGCCGAATCTAATTTTCCTTGCTCGAATCCCGATAAATGATTTTTGTGCGACAGCGCTTGTTTGTTACTCGACAACTGTTCTATTGTTTTGAAATTTGGACAGGAATCAGAGAGCCGTTTCAAGTTTTTACATACGTTACGCAAAGGTGACATAGCAGTTGCATCTTTGTTAACAACTATCTCGTTCGAAGTTCCCATCACGGTGTGGTGTTCGTTGAATGCATACGGCGGTGAATAAGGTAAAAGAGATGGAGAAAATGGCGAAAGGATTGGAAAAGGTGTTTTCGCATTGTTAAGATTAGAAATTTCATTCAGTTGTTCTATTACACGTTGTTGTTCCGATAACGACAACTTTCGTTTATCATTTGTCAAACCTTCGGACGCTAAAGCTTCGTTGCGGTTGTTAGTTTGATCATTTTGTTTTAATAAGTTTAAGGTCGACTTCTTGAGCATCGAATCTACTATTCCCCTATACCGTAAAATATTTTGCCGTTTCATCTTGTCGCTTTTCAGATCTAGCACAGAACGACATTGTTTCTCGTTGTCGGTAGGAAAATTAAAATTACCTGACCGTATCTCGTATACTTCAGCCGAAACAAAATTAGGCTCCGACACAAATTTAACCGAACTTTCTAATAATCTAATGGAATTGGATCTTTGATCGATCGATTCGATGTCATCCAGTTTCGAAAAATGTTTAGTCAATGCTGCTACTCGACCACCACAACCAAGCCGTACTTCTTCCGGTGATTTCCAACATTTATTCAAATTCGGTAACTTACTCGACGTATTGCTATCTAGACTGGACAAGTCAAGATTTAATTCTGGTATAGTTAGCGTATTTATTGTTTCGCAACGCATCGTAGAAGCGTTAGAATCATCGCGTCCGTTATTTGATGTAACACTTGATAATAACGAGGTACGTTTTTCCACTTTTCTATCTGTCTTGTCGCATTTCTCGTCTCGCACCTTATCAAATTCAATTGAATTACTTTTACGAGCTTGATTATTTTCTGATCGGCATTCATGGAGCTCATTCGACCCAGGAACTGACGACGTTTCATCCGACTGATCGATATATGGTATCGAGTCAAGAAAAAGGTTACCATATTTTACATTCGTTGTAGCTGAAGATTCCGAATTCGAATCTAAAATGATAGGCAATGTCTGTGGGATAATACCGATGTTCATCGATCGATTAAGCGAAACAAGTTGTTCAAGTTTTGAAACCGGTAGTAACCGGTCGGTTGAAGCGAACAACTTATCCGTCGAAACATTAGAGTTATGCATCTGTGAATATTCGACAATACGATTATCATTATCATTATCATTATCATCGCCACCGCCACCGCCACCGCCACCGCCACCGACACCGCCATCACCACCAATATCACCATCATTGTCAGTTACTGTAGATTCTTCTTGATATCTCCGTAAATCGTGTTTTATCGATTCATCGTCAACACTACCGTAAAGCACAGTGTCTGTTATCGACCACGACGGATTTTGATCCCGTAAAGGTTTTTCAGGTCCCTTCGACTCTGAAATACGCCACGGCGAATTGCAGCATCGATTCAAGATGCGATACGAAGATGAATTTAATGTATTGAAATCGTTATAATACTCTGTATTCCTTGGATAAATCGGGGAAAGAATCGCACCTGGTACTGAATCGATCGAACGTTCCGGATCAATCGTCGTGTGCCTTGGTACACTCAATAAATTACCCATCGAATGCGATGTAGATGGCTGCTCGTTCGTTTCCTGCACCGTTGAAGCTTCCAAGTGTTCAGACTTGGGTCGAATCTTGTGTGCTGCTTAGGAATAATCAGTTAGTAAAAGCGTTAATCAAGCAATTAACTATATATATGTGTGTGTGTGTTTCGCGAAGGCTAGCACATGACGGATAAGAGGACATGTGACAGCAAATAATGCGAGCAAGAATGATTTAAGAAAGCAATGAAAAGCGAACATTCCACACAGTTAATAGATTAAAGTGTCGCGGAAACGAATCCGAATTCGAGCGATAACTCATTCCGGTTTATTTCACAGTATTACGGAGGAGGTGTTCTTTTGAATTGATCGCCACATGGCGCACGAAACGCGAATCGTTTGAACGCGAGGCCTCCGTTCCGCCAATATTTAAGCGAATCAAGCGGTGAAATGCGAAGTGTTTGAACGATCGAAATAGATTCGTACCTCTGGTCATTACCGGTGACGGTTGTGACAATAAAGTGGCCAAGCCATGGTATATAGCGCCTTGTTTAGCAACTTCCAGTGTTACTATTGGTCCAGTGCGCACTAAATATTCGGCAGCCCTCGGAAAAGAAGAAAACGCAATATCAAACAACAGTATTGTATAGAAACAGCAAAATTATAGTAAAATCACAATTTTATAGATGCAACGTTCGGTTCACACTGCTCGAAACAATTTACAAACAGTTTGCGAGTAACTTGTCAATGATTGTTCTATAATAATACATCGTATCCGTTTTCGAGTTCGTGAACAACATAATGTCACAACAACGCGAACATGTAACCGGTATACGTAGCGATTCTTTTACTTACTTTTCTTGAGTAATTCCTACTAAACTTTGACCGTCCACTTTCAGTAGCTGATCGCCAGCTGTCAGTCTCCCATCCTGCGTGTACACATTACGAGATTGTGGAAAAAAACAAACAATTAACGTATCTATTAACGATACAGTACACGTGAAAATATATTGTAAATATTAAAGAAGGGATAGATGAAGAAGGAGGGAAGGAGAGAGAGAAAGAGAGAGAGAGAGAGAGAGAAAGAATAAAACGGTTAAATTATTACAGAATATGTTAACTTGTAAAGAAATATTGTATCGATTGCAAAATATACGATACTCTTATTTTTCGTTCGTAAATAGATTTATTATGCAATTTATAACACAATACGTATACGAGGAGATAATTTACTTACAGCATCAGCTGCACCACCTGCAACTACGCTCTTTATATATATTCCAAGTCTATCTTGGCCTGCGCCCTGTAAAACAGTTTAACTGAATGCAATACTTTCTATCGATGGGAATCGAGAATTACATTAAGGATGCTCACACGTAAGCGTGCATATATATGTATATGCATTTATTTATGTATAAATGAATGACATTATAGATCTGCATACACACCTTTGCAGCAACGATGCTTAAACCCATTCCATTAGTCGATTTGTGCAACTTTATTACATGTATTTCAGGCTGAGCGGTATTCGATCCTGTGTGACAAGAGTAGCCACCAGATCTATTGCTCATCGCGCTTGGACTGCGAAACTGTAGTACACGATTATCAATTTCAGTTATTACCAAACAAATACCAAAGAAAATATTTGTTGAATTAGAAGAAAAGGAGTGAACGATTTACATTATTATGGTGATCTATCATATATATTGTCCAGTATCCACTGCTAGTGGGTTGCGGTGCCATACGACAAAGACCATCCCGCTGTAGCGGCGCTAAAAATTCCGCTAATCCTGGAGGTACACCACGGATTACTTCGCAACTATATCCATCCTCTGGAAGAAGGAGCGCCAATGCCAGCGTGGGCTCTTCCTCGAGTCGAATCTCCCTACCGTCTGCACGTGCAAGTGCATCGGCTACGCTTTCGGCTACCTACGATTCACCACGATAACGCATTACCATACACGAATACATGTATTGACGATTCTTTTATACGCATGTCCTGTACTACACCACTCCACCACCACTGTACGCTTCTTCTACAAAGAGATGATAATTACACGCACATGCGCGCATGCGCGCCCACTTATATGCATTTCAACTTACTCTTACTACGTTCTCAATTAATTCTGCCGGAAGCCTCGGCTCGTCCGCTGCTGGTTGATACTTTTGCAATAATGCTCTTACTTGAAGAGAATTCAATTTGAAACAGGTAGAGCTCAAAGTAGCGAGTTCCTCGGCATTATATTTTGGCGCTTGAAGAAGGTGAGTTGCTTGCATAATCGTTGCCAAGTGACACTGACTCGCGAGCTCTAAGCCTTGCCTCTCCGCCCAAGTTTCGAGGGCGTTTAGTCTTGCCTTTAGTCGGCGACCGAACCATCTCACGCACAAGTTGGTATTCGAGACTAACGCATTAAACGCGGTTGCGTTTATCGTGTGAAACAAGTGACTGAACAACTGGATCGTAAGCGCAGCATTTACTCTGCATCGCCTAAGCAGAGCCATCGTGCTTGAAAATATTTGAAGAACTCCGGCTTCTTTGGCTGGTTCATCAGCATCAGCCATGAACTGTGACATCGCCGGTGCTAATTCCAAAGAAATACACCTAACCAATGATACGAATGCCGTGTGAACGGCTTCGGTCAAAATATTCTGTGCCCTCGTCGAAAATGCACCTACGTGTCGATCATTTTTCAACATGTGTAGTAGTTCCGAACCGTTAGCCAGCCAGAGGGCCAAAGAGGACGCGTCCATGTATCGCTCCTGTAATCATATACACAAAGCATATATATATATGTATATATATGTATATATGTATATATGTATATATGTATATATACATTAACCATCGCTATCCGCTTTCCCTCGTTACCGCTTTCAATCGCTTTCAGTTACCTGTATCACTCGTTGTATCATACCAGCGACATTTGCCAACATCACGGTTAATCTGTGAGCCCTCTCGGTTGGTTGTAACTCCGGTCTATAGTGCGTACTTGCACGATACCTCGCTGCCAAGTAAAGTGTGTACGTTGGAGCTAATTTAAATTGTGGTGCTGATGGTTCGACGTCCGTGATCACCGCGTGAAAGAAAGTTTCTTCCGTTTCCTCGAGAAATTCCAATACAGCTGGTAAGATTGGATCCGTTCCACGTGGTTGTCGATCGTTTTGCAACGTTCTGTTTAGGTATTAAAACATATCGTTTGTTCGATTCGACAATTTATCAAACTCATATACACTCTAGTTTTCGTTTACTCGTTACTCGCTCGACGACGATCACGATACAATTATTCGTGTAAATTATGTTTCGTATACACACTCTGTCTCGTCGTTCTTTCATTTAATCATAGGTATATCATCTCGGCTTACCCTATTCACGCTTTCATCGGTGACTAAAGAATCCGTTCGTTACATCGGCATCTTTAACTAATCGTAAGTGTATAAACCGTGTAAATGCTATCCGAAAAAAATAGGAAATCATTATTTATATTACCTGTTACCCTCTCTGCTGCTGGTAAGACTGGCAGTTTCAATATTCCCATCGAGATCAAACGTGGTTTCATAATTATGCGTGGATTCCGATGTATGTGTCGAGCTTCGAGTATGGCAAACAGTAGTAGTAGTAGTAATAGTAGTAGTAGTAGTAGTATTATTAGCAGCAGCAGCAGCAGCAGCAACACCAGGAGGGATAGACGTACATTTATTCAGACTAGATGAACGAGAAGCTTGATCCTGAGACGATTGTTTCTGACCTTGAACTTGATTCTGCCCGTTATTTGGAATCCCGGCTGCTGATTCGTATCTCTCCATATTCATCTCCTGATTAGTCAAGTCTGGAGAACGTCTACGGTACAAAAGCAGGCTGCGTGCAAAAAAGAAAGCAGCAAACCAACAAACAAACAAAATCACGTGCAAATAAGAAAGCCGTTGGAAGCTCTTTTTTTTCACATTTTTAACTGACAATGAGCGTACGTATAATACGTATAGAGTGTGTTGTATGTATGTGACATTGCCACGCAAAAATTCGAAAATACATGCTTAAAACATGTACGCAGCTATATATAAAAATACCATTTCTCATCGCATCGCAGCAATTCTGCTATTCTATCTATACGCTAGAATAGAACGTCGCGTCGTTCCTCCGCTCACACACACACACACGTGCGCGCACGCACACCTGATACTCCTTTCTGGCTTTCCACTTCTCCCTCCCTTTTTTCTATTATAGTAACTTTAGAATACACTTCTAATAGACGCTATCCATTCAACGGATCAATACATTTCTCGTTCTCTCTATGCAGAACCATCTATACTCATTTATACGATTTATACGACGATCTATCGTTTGTTACATTACATTACTACAGATCCACAGACG